>JACEEZ010017495.1:0-24651 GCA_016584305.1 Chionoecetes opilio | reverse complement strand
TCCCCACAAGTTCTCCCCAATTTTTCTAAAATTCCTTAGTTTTTTAAAAATTTAAATTGTTTTTTAAACCTTTTTAATTTTTATCGTTTAAAATTTTTATCATCACTTTTATTTCCTTTATGATTTTTTTATTAGAAAGCGGGGTGTTTTTTTTAATACATTGCTTTTATTTACTAACCGTATATACCATACCGGCGTGAACCAAGAAAACACACACCCCAAACACACACACACACACTTACTTTAGATAAATGTACATAAATAAGGTCGGTAGGGGAAACCCCACGCGGTATAGCTAGGTCTTATCCTACTCTGGGTAAATACAATGTTTGGGTTTACATACACCATCTCACATCCCGGGTCCATCATTTTTTCCTTCATAACCGCTGGAGGTTAAAGAGGATGCTTGGCCCCCCCTTGAAAAGTTCCCCCCCCTGGGCTGTGCCCCTCCCGGGACTGTAAACATTGGATAACACCTTTCCCAAACTTACTGCCCCCCCCCCTTTTCTTAAACCCTTTCACCCCCAATTTTTCCCTTTGTAAAAAAGTTTGTGTGTTTTCGAGCCATAAATTTTTTAAAAGTAGCTGAATATCCCAAATTTATTAGTAAAAAGGTAAAACAGGTCTATCATAAAATATTGTTATATTCCTAGAAAATCGCTAATGGCACCCAAATTACAAGGGAAAATTTCGTTCTGGGCTTAAAGGGGGTTGCTTACCATATTTTTTTACTTTTTTGTGGACATAATACAAAATATACACCAACCATTAAGGGAAAATTCTCCTACGACCAAACCCTTCTGTATAATCGTGATTTCTTTTGTATGAATTTTTTTTGTCAATATTTTATTATATTTTTTCCCACGGAGGATGGCTGTTGGCCTTCCCCTGTCTAATAGTTACTTTCCCCGACTCCCGGGTGATGCATGGAGGAAAGGGGGAAAAAAACCAAATTTTTTGATTCTCTGAGAAATAAAACAATTTTTTTATCTGCCATGGTATATAGTTCTTTTTTTGTGCTCTGGCTACCGTGTGATTTATTTTTTGTTAAAGATCAGAGAAAACTTAGATATAGAGAAACTTTCGAGTTCAGACCCTAAGAATTTTAGCATGTTTGGAAATTTTTTTAAAGCCGGGTTTTTTTTTTCGTCCAAACATCGTCTTGGTACGAAGACCCGTTTTTTTCTCGCATTGAAAACGGATTGGTTTTTTGCCCCAAAAACAAACAAGCTTGGTAGGGGCCAAAATAATCAGTCCAAAAAAAATTTCAAAACAAAATCACAAAGCGTAAACACACTTCAGCAAGTGTTATTGGAGGGTCTTCGTAATCCAAAGGGGGTGCTTTTGGGCGACAAAAAAAAGGCTTTAGTCTGCAGTCCCGGGACTTAAATGCAGTTTTTAAATGTTGATGATTTTTACATACATAAAGGGGAGATCAAAGGCTAGATATTTTACTTTTGAAACTGATAAAAATTAGAGCAAGATATTGTATGTTAGAATAAAAAAAATTAGTTTTTGAGTATGATATTAGAGGACCATATTCTACTTTAAGAATTTGAAGTTGACAGGAAGGTATGGATGTTAGGATGTTTTCCCTGTGTGTGTATGTTGGGGAAAAAACAATTATTGATGTTCAAAAACAAAGGGTGGATGTGGTGAGGGGTAAAATTAGCTACAAGGGAAAGGAAATTTTTCAGGAGAGCCTTTTTTGTGGTCCGGGATCTCATTGTCATGCATTTTTAAATAAAAAATTTCCCTTTTTGGAGAGAAATTTCAATGATTTTTCTAATTATCACCCAATTTTTTTTTTTTCTTATTTTGGTCTAAAAGCATATATGGGCCCTAAAATCGAGTATGAAGAGGGGGAAGGAGGAAAAAATAAAAAGGGATTGACATGCCCAGGCAAAAGAAAAATAAAAAAGAATGAAGAAATTAAAAGCGGGAAAAAATAATATTGCATGACCACAACCCAAAAATATATTGCATGACCACAACCCAAAATATTTGCATGACCACAACCCCAAAAATTTTTGACATGATCACAACCCAAAAAAATATTGACTGACCACAACCCCAAAAATAATATTGAGTGACCAAAACCCAAAAATAATATTGACATGACCACAACCCAAAAATAATTTTGACATGACCCAAACCCAAAAATAAATTTTTACATGACCACAACCCCAAAAAATAATATGATCACCCCCAAAAATATTTGACAACCCAAACCCCAAAAATAATATTGACATGACCAAACCCCCAAAAAAAATTTTGCATGCCCAAACCCCAAAAAAAATATTGACAGGACCAAAACCCCAAAAAAAATTTTACATACCAAAAACCCAAAAAAAATATTGACATGACCACAACCCAAAAAAAATATTGAATGACCACAACCCAAAAAATAATATTGCATCCCAAAACCCCCAAAAAAATATTGAATGACCACCCCCAAAAATAATATTGACTACCAACCCCCAAAAATAATATTGACATGACCAAACCCAAAAAAATATTGACATGCAAAAAACCCAAAATAATATTGACATGACCAAAACCCCAAAAATAATATTGACATGCCACAACCAAAAAAATATTGCATGCCCCAAAACCCAAAAAATAATATTGACATGACCAAAACCCCAAAAATAATATTGACATGACCACAACCAAAAAATATGACATGATCACAACCCAAAAATGATATTGAATACCCAACCAAAAATAATATTGACATGCCCAAAACCCCAAAAAATATTGACAGACCACAACCCAAAAAAAATATTGACATGCCCAACCCAAAATAATTGACATGCCCCAAAACCCAAAAATAATATTGCATAAACCAAAAACCCAAAATAATTTTAAAACATGACCACAACCCAAAAAAATATTGCAGACAAAACCCAAAAAAAATAATATTGACATACCACAACCAAAAAAAAATATTGACAACCAAACCAAAATAATATGACATGACCCAACCCAAAAATATATGCATGACCACAACCCAAAAATAATATGACATGACCACAACCCAAAAATAATATTGACTGACACAACCAAAAATTTAATTGACATGACCCCCCCAAAAATAATATTGCCCAATGCCCAAACAACCCAAAATAATATTAAACTGACCACAACCCAAAAAAATTTGACTGAACCACAACCCAAAATAATATTGCATGACCACAAACCAAAAATAATATTGACATGACCACAAACCCAAAAATAATATTGACATGATCACAACCCAAAATAATATTGACATGACCAAACCAAAATATATTGACATGACCACACCCAAAATAATATTGACATGACACAACCAAAAATAATTATTGACATGACCAAAACCCAAAAATAATATTGACATGACCACAACCCAAAAATAATATTGACTGACCACAACCCAAAATAATTATTTGACTGACAAACCCAAAAATATATTTACATGACCACAACCCAAAAATAATATTGACAGGGACACAAAACCCAAAAATAAATTGACATGACCACAACCAAATATTTTGACATGACCACAAACCAAAATATTTGCATGACCAACCAAAAATAATATTGACAGTGACCACAACCCAAAAATAATATTAAACATGACCACAACCCAAAATAATATGGAACAGGGAACCAACCCAAAAGATATTGACATGACCACAACCCAAAAAATAATATGAAATGACCACAACCAAAAATAATATTGACATGACCACAACCCAAAATAATATTGACATGACCACAACCCAAAAATAATATTGACATGACCACACCCAAAATAATATTGACATGACCACAACCAAAAATAATATTGACATGACCAAAAAACCCAAAAATAATATTGACATGACCACAACCCAAAAATAATATTGACATGACCACAACCCAAAAATAATATTGCATGATCACAACCCAAAAAATGATATTGACATGACCACAACCCAAAAATAATATTGACATGACCACAACCCAAAATAATATTGACATGACCACAACCCAAAAATAATATGACATGAACCACAACCCAAAAATAATATTGACATGACCACAACCCAAAAATAATATTGACATGACCACAACCCAAAAATAATATTGACATGACCTAACCCAAAAATAATATTGAATGCCCACAACCAAAAATAAATTGACATGACCACAACCCAAAAAAATATTGACATGACCACAACCCAAAAATAATATTGACATGACCACAACCCAAAAATAATATTGACATGACCACAACCCAAAAATAGTTCCCGATACAGTTTGGATCATTTATTTTCAGAGGTAAGGGGAAATTGGATGCACAATTCTAGGGCTGAGAACTAGAAGGGCCAATGTCAAAAAATGGTAATTTTAGATAAGCCCAAACCACCGACGAAAATGTATGTATCTATCAGGGCAAGAAATGATAGGTATAATCTAAGTAATTACTGAAAAAAAATCTTTCATTGCTTTATTACTGATGCAATGATGAAGGATGCAATATTTCAAACGCATTTTTTCTCAAAACATAGATTTGGGGACATTGGCCCTTCTAGTTCTCAGCCCTAGAATTGACAATGAACTGTAGATTTCAGTATTAGTTGATAAAATGAACACTTATTTATTTTTCTTTCCAGGAAGTGCTCTAAAGGACCCCCCAAAATAATTGTTCAGGCACCGACAGGCCAGGATTAAGCGTCGAGGACAGCAAGTTGAGTCGGGTTTGACACGCCTTCACTCCAGCCGCTTAATTTGGTGAGATATTAACGTTTTCAGTCCATCACAGGGACTTATTTTGCATGACATGATAGTTTAGGTCAGTGTGCATGTATGTAAGGAGGCAGGGTGGGTGGTGTGGCGTGTTATGGCAGTAATGGAGGAGAAAGAGGAACAGTTGTCAGAAGTGTCACGGTGAGAGGCCACATGAGTCACCTGCAGGATATTATCTTACGCCTACACGCCCTGGACTACTGTCCTCGCCCTGGACCACTGGCAGGCTATAGCCAGGCCTGGAACCCGCTGCTGCTGGGATTAACTTGCCGGTGTGTTCGGGATGGATGTTTACATGGCTATTTAGTGATCGTATTGCTCATGATTTGCCTTTGAAGTGTCAGTTAATACCTGGAACTCTCGTCGCCGTCATCGAGTTTGATGATGTTTGAAGAATTTCGTCAGTTATCGACGCAGCTGAGATGGATTTCTCCACTGTAACCAGACAGCTCTCTCGCAGACTACCCCTAGAGAGCTGTCTGCTAGTGCTTATAGTGTTGGCCGAAGCCACCACCCCGGGAGGCGGGTTACAAACCCCCGGCTAACACCCGGTAACCATTCACTGCTGGGTGGACAGGGGCTCGGGTTATAAGGAAACAGCCCAACTGTTTCCACTCCGCCCGGGGATCGAACCCGGGACTTCTCGGTTGTGAACCGAGCGTGCTTCCCCTACACTACGGAGTACCCTCGGAGTGTTCCAAATTTTTCACTTCTACGTGTGTTTCTATTTTCGGCGACAGTTCTAGTACTTTATGTTGATACAACAGTACCCAGTAAAGATTTACATGACTAACCGATCAATAACTTCTACACTAACTGTATTTTTTTCGGTAGTGGGCTTTCAAAAGTCTAGGATTATTACCTAATCATCATGTAGATGTCTTCATTCTGAGTATTTGAACCATTTCCCCAGGGGCCTAGGGAGTAATAATGGCGTTACATGTACTACCGAAAATCCACTGTTATTTCAGCCAGAAACGGTAAAGTTAGGTTAAATCAGATTACATAAGAAAATAAGGAAGCTACAAGAGGCCGTGAGGCCTACACGTGGTAGTTCCTGTTACTTAACACTACCTACATCCACCTTTCATCCCCATCCATGAACCTATCTAGCCCCCTTTTAAATTTCTCTAATGACTCCGCACTAACTACCTGTCTACTGAGACCATTCCAATCATTTACCACCCTATTTGTGAACCAGTCTTCCCTATTTCTTTTTTAAATCTATGCTTTTCCAGTTTGAATCCGTTACTTCTTGTTCTACCCTGGTTAAAAGCCGTAAGAACTTTTCCTACCTCTCCTTTATTAAATCCCTTTATCCACTTAAAAACTTCTATCAGATCGCCCCTTACTCTGCGTCTCTCGAGTGAGTGTAATTTTAATAACTTCAATCTCTCCTCATAACTAAAGTTATGCATCCCTTGAATCATTTTGGTCATCCTTCTCTGCACTGATTCTAACAAGGCTATATCCATCCTGTAATATGGAGACCAAAACTGAACCGCATAGTCTAGGTGAGGCCTGACTAGGGCCAGATAAAGCTTTAGAATAAATTCCGCACTTCTACTTTTAACACTTCTGGTAATGAATCCTAACACACTATTAGCTCTATTTCTAGCTTCAATACATTGTTTTCCTAGTCGGAGGTCTGGGCTCACCCTCACTCCAAGATCTTTTTTACCTTCTGATCTTTTCAGCGATACATTGCGTATGGTCATAGACCACTGTATACCTGGCTGTTTTAGCGCAATGTTTTGAATTGCGGGCTGCATAGGGGCCCGCGGGGCGCCCGACAAAGAGATATAGTGGTTTTATGGACTATCATTAGACTGGTTTTATCAGTATATATTGTATACTGTAATCTTCGTAAATGTTTGTTCTATAATTTATCAAATAAAAAACATTAAACACGCTAAAGAAATGCCATTACGAGACTATGAAGAAATATGCATGAACTTATATTCACTTAACTTCCCTTTGCCATTTAAAAAATTTGCGAGTCAACTTTTATCATGAAGGGTATCAAATAGAAATGCAATTTTATTAGCTTTCCATTGATGTATTTCGTTATCTGATAAATTAATTAGAACCATGCATAAAATTAGCGTTAAATAAATAAATAAAATCATCAAACAGGTAATTTTTCCCGATTGATGATGTTATTTATTCACTTATATATTTAGTTTTCTGATAAATGAATTAGTACCATGTATAAATTACATTGCCTAAATAAATAACCTCATCAATCGGGAAATTACCCGATTGATGATTTTATTTATTTATTTAACGCTAATTTCTGCATGGTTCTAATTCATTTATCAGATAACGAAAAATATCAATGGAAAGCTAATAAAATTGCACTTCTATTGATACCCTTCATGATAAAAGTTGACTCGCAAAGTTTTAAATGGCGAAGAGTTGAAGTGAATATTAAGTTCATGCATATTTCTTCATAGTCTCGTAATGGCATTTCTTTAGCGTGTTTTACTGTTTTTTATTTGATAATTTATAGAACAAACATTTACGAAGATTACAGTATATCATATATACTGATAACCAGTCTATATGATCCGTATATATATATATATATATATATATATATTATATATATATATATATAGATATATATATATATATATATATATAATATATATATATATATATATATATATATATATATATTAGGGTGGTCCTTAGTATGTATGTAAAATTTAATTTTGAGAAACTTTATGTTCCTAACCCGGATATATGTTCTATGTTATGAAAATACTATGTGAGTAAATTTTCAGGCCGAATCGGTTCACGAAAGATGTTGCACACGCCTCCTCCAATTTCACCCTGGCCCTGGCTCCAGGTCCCCCCTCAGTTGAGGTATTAGCCGCTCGAAGGCGGGGGTATCGTGCTTGCCGGGCTCCTCACTGTGGCCTGGGTGGGCCAGGGTGCGCTTCCGCGGGTCCGGGAAGGCCTTCCGGTGGTCCGCCACCACTTGAAGGAGGAACTGAAGCTGCTCCTCATCCTTTGTGAGGGATCCGTTGAACTCTTGGATGAGCGCAAACTCCTCTTTCCGCGTGGTCATTCACCACAGCGAGGTTCCGGACGATCTGAGAGGACCGCTGGAACCCCTCGTCCATCTGCCACGAGTCCGGTGGCAGATCGAGGAAGGCCTCATCCAGGTGTAGCTTCCGGAAGAAGTGGAGAGTACGTCCACTGACGAAGTCTTCCAGGTGGAGATCTCGGACCGACTTCTTTGGAAGCGTGACTCTTTTCGGAGCCGTGTCCTCTCCGTCAAATTCCTCTCGTCGTAGGGCCGTAACCATGGCCGTTTTTGGTCTCGCAGGACACGTCGGAGTCGAAGAAGGACAGCCCAACCAGTTTCTTCTGACACGTACCACAGATGGCTTGACAGTTTCGACAGCGCGACGTCTCCGATCTCAGGGTCGATCTTGTCGTAGGTGCCGAGGCCTTGATGAGTTCGAGGTCGAGTCGAGGGGCTTGAACCGAGAAAGAAGCCTCAATCCAGGCCTTTGCGTAGACTCGGACGACGAAGAGGCACAACCGCTGGAGTCCACGCTCCTCCTTCTTTGTCAAGCGGAACTGGCCCCGGAACATCCAAATCTTGAAGGAGTAGAGGACTTTTGACATCCATCTGGCCTGGTGCATTGCTCCAGGAGCAAGGAATCGAATTCCACCGGGAGGGGCACCACCGAGGAAAATGATGACAAGTTTGACCAATTCCCGGTAGTCATCGCGAAGGTCCTCATGCTCTTGAAGGACTTGAAGAGTCCATCGAAGAGCCTCATCCTTGACGTCCTCTAGAACAGTCGCCACTTCCTCCACCATGATTCCCGTGCCGAAGTCCTCTCGGTCGATGCTCTCCCATGAGGTTTGGAAGCGTTTGAAGAAGCAGATTGCTCGGGCGATGAGGAACACCCAAGAACACGGACGAACACCGCATGTACCACCAGCTCCAGGATATGGTGACGACAGGCGAAATGCAGCAGGTCTTTCCCCATTTTCTGTTCGATGAGGACACAGGCCACGTTTCTGCGGCCGGTGTTTGGATGCCGTGGTGTCGAAGGACATCCCGACTACCTGATCCGCGACTCCCCATGTCTCCAGGGCCGAGACCACCGCTGCCGCATGCTCTCTCCCGTGCCACTGCCCAACTTGGCGACGGCGAGCAGTTGGGCGCCTCCAATCCCGGAAATGATGATCGGGAGACGGTCCACATGTTCTTTCGTGGTCAGGTCCATCACGAGCTTGCCATCCCAGTGGACCACCAGCGGAGTTCCTGACCGAAACTCCTCTCTGATCTTTGAGGCCATGGCCGCACGATGTTTCAAGCGTTGGCGTCGGATGGATGAGCGGTTGATGTTGAGTCTCTCGACGTTCTGGCCTAGGCAACGTGCGGCTTCAGTCAGCACGTATGTCGCGGAACGATCGGTCAGCTTGGTTCGATCCAGCGTGGCCGCCAGTGCTGGAGAGACGATGTTCTTCGTGGCCCGTTTCGCCCGCTTCGCAGGACTCGCTCCTCCAACTGCTCCGTATTCTTCATCTGAGACAACAGCTGAAGTGTTGGAGCTGGACCGACGGCGAGGACTCGAGCTGCGCCACAGATGAGGAAGCGGCAGCCTCTTCTTGTTTGCGGGCGGAGAAAGCAGCGGCCTTTTCCAGCGAAGAGATTGCCTCGTCTCCTGAGCAGCAAGGACGGAATCGACGCCGCCCATCCTTCCTCGACGTCCTGGCTCCCGTTGGGCGAGGAGGAACTCTTTGTCCTCCTGGTTGGTCATCATGGTCAGCGCATTCCCGTGTGCCACGTCGAAGAGGTTGTCGAGAAGTACCTCAAAATCCTTTTCTTTCGAGATTTGAGCCTCCGATCGCCGATAGCGACCTTTCTTGAGGAGCTCGTACTCCCGATGGAGCTTCTCAATCTTGGTGACAATGTTGTCTTTTCGGATCATTGGGATCCGCGCCATATCCCAAAACTGAGCCACCATGGGGGTCACGGCCAGCGTGACATCGCGGAGAGTCATCTTTTTGAGCTGTAGACGGTGGAGAACGACCCCGAGAACCTCTCTGTTGGAAGGGAGTTTGGAGCCAATTACCTCCGTTTGGGGAACCACAAGAAAATCTTTGCTCCTAGTCGCCATATCAAACTGAAAAAGAAAGGAGATATGTTCAGAACTTAATTTGTGACAAGTAGAATCGAATTCGGAAGGAAATATTGTGAAAATAGGAGGAGGAAATGGAGTATGTTCCAATAACACCATGACCAGTCGAACGAGTCACAGAGGGAAAACTTCGGGTCATGTGTGCAACATCTTCCTACGAGCCGAATTCCATAAAAAAAATTCAGGGTGATTTCCACTTGAATGGTAACAAATTCCCGGGTTAGGAACAAAACAATTCCAACTTTTGTTTTTAAGGACCACCCTAATATATATATATATATATAGGAGGGCCGCTCGGAGGGCCGCTCGGATTCATATATATATATATATATATATATATATATATATATGAATCCGAGCGGCCCTCCGACTTCGGGCCCTTGCGCGACAGGCCGATATTCCGTGCGCAGTCCAGGTATACAGTGGTCTATGGTATGGTGTATCTATTACCAGGGTTTTTTCTACCAACATTCATAACGCTGCACTTATCAATATTAAATTCCATCTGCCATCTGACTGCCCACTCATTGTTTATCTAAGTCTCCCTGCAATATGTTTACATCAGACTGTGATCCAATAATCCTACCTACCTTAGTATCATCAGCAAACTTGCTGATATCACTGCTAATCCCACTATCCAAGTCGTTGATGGTAAATAAAAAATAGCAGTGGACCCAAAACAGACCCTTGTGGAACTCCACTTGTCACCAGTCCCCATTCAGATTTAGAACCATTAATTGTAACCCTTTGTTGCCTATCACTTAGCCAAGCTCTGATCCAAAGAAGAACCTTCCCATCTATTCCATGAGCCTTAACCTTATTTAAGAGTCGCTCGTGTGGTACCTTGCCGAATGCCTTACTAAAGTCCAGGTATATTATATCATAATCCTTATCATTATCTGTCGTCTCATAAACTTTCCTATAAAAACTCAATAAATTGGTGAGACATGACCTACCCTTGGTGAATCCATGTTGTGATTAGGTTATTAGGTTATTAGATAAGGTTAGGTTAGAGGTGGGATTTGGTTTAATAACAGATGATAGCAAGAAAAAGAAAAAAAATATTAATTCTATGGCAGTGCGAAGCGGAGCAAGGTTTGTGGGGAGGACCGGGCGGGGCGGGGCAGCATCCCCCCACACCTGTAAACAAAAATTTATTTCTGACAAAAACGAGTGCCAGATTATTTCAAAACCCATCAAAACTATTCAGGAAAACTAAAGTTTCGGCCTCAAAATCGGTGAATGCCCACTACCCAAATTTACTAAACAATCCACGGTTAATATTCCGCTGGAGGCACAGGCCTTACAGCTTAATTTTTCTCTATTATTTACGGCTCAGTATAATGTGCAGTAGTTATTCACTTATGGAAACCAAATATATAGCACTTATTTATATTTAATAGTAGCTAGGTTAGGTTATGTTTCGGCTTAGTTAGGTTAGATTTAGGTTATGTTTAGGTTTCGTTTAGGTTAGGTTGAATTTAGGATAAGTTTGGGTTAAGTTTTGTAGATATATTCAGGCGAATCTGATGGTGCGCAATTCGCATGGTGCCCCTGCCCCCCACCCAGGTGCCCCCCCTCACTGGCCATGGCTGCCCCCCACCCAGGTGCCCCCCCTCACTGGCCATGGCTGCCCCCCACCCAGGTGCCTCCCCTCACTGGCCATGGTTGCTCCCCACCCGGGTGCCCCCCCCCACTGGCCATGGCTGCCCCCCCACTGGCCTTTGGCTGCCCCCCCCCAGGTGCCCCCCCCTCACTGGCCATGGCTGCCCCCCCTCACTGGCCATGGCTGCCCCCCACTGGCCATGGCTGCCGTATTCTGTATAATACTCTAATACCCAACATTGACCTGATCCTAGAATATACCTTTCTATGTAGCATCAGAGTAACCCCCTTTGAGCTCCGCCTGCTTAGTGCCCCCCATTGATATTACCATAATTATTTATTTATTTTATAGCTGCACTACTGCTAACAAAGCAATCCAGTCCTTTAATAACCCACAAACTGCGTAGCAAAAAAAAAAAAAAAAAAAGATATCCTACCCACAATCCTCTGCGACATTGTTAACGAGTTCGAAGCACTAACGAACCCTATCAATATAAACTTTAAAAAAAAACTACTGCACTTGTACAGTCAGGGCGAGGGGGCTGGACGCATGTGCAGGGCAGCTTGTTGGAGGAAGGGGATGATTTTTGCCCAAACAACGCTTTATTTTGTTGTTTTCTTCCTTATACCGCAGCGTAAGTTAAGTAGAGAGGGAGAAGAGGGAGAGGAATGAGTGGGAAAGTGGGTACTGTGAGTGGGAGAGGAAGGGAGTGAGTGAGAGCTTACGTGTGATTTGAGGTTGTTTAGTCCTCCCTGCAAAGTAATGACTGTTCCCTAGTTTCTTTCTGCCTTAGCTATATAACGTCAGATCGGCTCTGGCCAGTGGTGTATCTACGGTGGGGCACATGCCCCCTCCCCATGAGAAATCCTGCCCCCCCACTGGCTAAGGCTGCCGTAATCTGCTTGGACCTGTGACTGGGCGATATGCCCTGATACCCTACTATGTGGCATCAGAATGCCCCTGTGCTTCGCTTGCCATAGTGCCCCCCCATACACAGCTGTGCCCCCCAATTGATAGATACCTACGCCACTGCAGGACAGTAATACTATACATTATATTTTTTTCCAGCCCGTCACACCATGGCTGCCAACGCAATGGTTGAGAAGCAGTTGATTGCTGCCACTCAGATCATTGAGCATCAGCTGGACTCTGAGATAAACGGCTGGACAACCTGGAGTCCGATGACCTGGAACTGATCCGTCGGGAGAGACTGGTGGCCATGAAGAAGAGGCAGGAGAAGAAGCAGGAATGGCTCGTTAATGTAAGGGTGTGGCAGCGTCTTGTTATTGCTTCTTGAATGGATAGGGAAGAGAGTTTCCTGTGGTATATTTTTGACCGGTTGCCAAAGTAAGTAGATGTGTCTTGGTGTCCCAGCGAGTCTTTCTCCCCCCAGGGCCACGGGACGTACTCGGAGCTATATGACGAGAAGGAATTCTTTGAGACCACCAAGAAGTCAGACCATGTGGTGTGTCAGTTCTACAGGGACCAGTTTGAGCGCTGCAGGCTGGTGGACAAACATCTCGAGATCCTTGCCAAGAAACACTTTGAAACCAAGTTCTGCAAGATCAATGCAGAAAAAGCTCCATTTTTGACAGGTAAGATGGTACACACTCCTCAACACACAGCAGTTGAGGCAGGTTTCTCCCTCCTTGTGTGTGTGTGTGTGGTGGTCACTGCACAAGGAACCCAACTCCTATAACAGTAGATGAGTGTCCACGTAGTACTAGCATTGGGCTCGGGTCCCAAAGAATGTTCATCCAGTACAGTTTGGAATCCGGTGACAATTTACTGATATACTCTGTCCAGTTTTGTCTAGTATGTAATATTGAAATTCAAGAAGGAAATGGTGTGTATTATGGGATGCCTGGCTGGCAGTGGGTGGGTAGGTGTAGAAAGCTTGAAAGTTGTTTTATCTATGGCTATTAGAGTATTAGTACATCAAACTGCTCTCTTCAACACCTGTCAATAGTCAATGTTTTCTTTATACCTTACTGTTATTTACCACCTCATGATGTGGCTTAAGAGAGTTTCTGGGTCTTTTACGGGAAGGACCACACACACACACACACATTTCATATCCCTACCTAAGTACTTCTAGGAGTGAGGGATTGCCACTCAGCTACTGCCAGGATTTCAAGATCACAACATCTCTTTATAACATCTTTTGTATTCTTTGCTCGGTGAAAATAGGAGATAGGAATAGGAAGAATATTTTGTTTACTGATCATTGATGGTGAATAAGACAAGTAGAACCAAAGATTTGTATATGACTGTAGTATTTCACGAGTCCTGCTTTGAGGTAAAACATTGTAGATGGATAATAGGGGAGAGCGGGGCAGGTTGCATGGAGGGTAGGTTGCATCATTGCCTCTAACTCTCATATTATTATTATTGTTGTAGTTGTAGTAGTAGTAGTAGTTTATAGTAGTACAGGAGAACCTCATTTAACCGGCATTTAAAACAACGGCAGCCTCAAAACAACGGCACTAATCGACCCAGGCATTTTTTTTTTAAATTTATTATTATTTTTTTTCTCCGGGCCTCCAGCAGGGAGGACCACGGGCTAGCTTGAGCTCGTCAGAGAGATCCTGTGAAAAAAGAGAGGAGAGTGTTCGTGCTGCTGGCGTGCGACACGAGGACTGGCTTGTCCATCCTGACGAGGAGTGCGGGGTAGAAAGGGGCACTCGGCAGGATAACCCAGGCATTAATTAGGTATCATTATTTCAAAAACTGAGAAAATCGGCAGAAATTTAGTTCAAATTTGGCGGGGTACGCAGGGTTGGCAACCCTTTCACTGGTAAACTCTGGAACTCTTCCTGTTTCTATTTTTACACTTTCCTATGACTTACATCTTTTCAAAAGAAGAGTAACAAGACACCTCCCTAACTAAATTGGTTCACCCCTTTTATTTTATTCTCTTACTGTTTTCTTTATAGGGACTGGCAACTAAGCGGGCTTTGTGTTACCCATTTTTGTTGTGCCCTTGGCCAGTTCCTTTGATGTATATAAAAAAATAAAAAATAAATGGGATTTTGGGCGATTCCATAAGAGTAACTCTCAAAACAACGGCAAAATGAGTTATCCGGCATGCGCTCCCCCCCTTGGGTGCTGGATAAACGAGGTTTTCCTGTAGTAGTATTAAGACGATGTACGTGTGATAACATGCGAGTTAGAGGCAATGATGCAACCTACCCTCGATGCAACCTGCCCCGCTCTCCCCTACAGAGCTCTTTCATAATGTACAGTAAGGAGCATTGCCTAAGCCTGTGTATTTCCAGACCGGCTCAAGATTCGTGTGCTGCCCACCATCTGCCTCGTCAAGAACGGCAAGACTAAAGACTTCATTGTGGGCTTCACCGACTTGGGCAACAGCGACGACTTCTCCACCGAGATGATGGAGTGGAGGATTGCCCGGTCCGACGTGATAGAGTACCAGGGCGACCTGATGACTCCCCCCTCGGCCAAGTCTGGTCCGAAGACGGAGGTTTACCGCAAGAAGACCATCCGAGGCAAGAATGATGACAGTAGTGGTGATGATGACTCAGATTAGTGTTGAGTCTTTCTCTTTCAGATTGTTTGCCTTAAGTGTGTCTTGGTCTGTCAACGTCTTGTGTTGCAGGGAATGTCTCTGTGTCGGTAAGGATTTGTATTATCTCTGTGGTGTCATAACACTGCCTCGTGACAGTTAAAGTGTTGGATAACATGTTACAGATGTATCAGGTAAGAGCACATCATATTGAAGGGTTAGAATTTTCCAAACTCATCTGGAGACATGGTTTTAGGTTGAATGTAGTTTGAGGTGAAAGTGTTGCGGCCTCGGGACCACCACCCCAGCCCCGTCATGCTGGTGTATGGACCAGGGCGTGTGTCTGTCCCTTAGTTATAATTCTTACCTTGTCTACAGGCTGCTCCCCATGGCAGCACCAAAAGTATAGTTTGCACACTCATTGGTGGCTGTTAGTCGTTTATGACAACATGACAGTGACTAGTCATCACTCATTCCAGTCCACTACTGGAAGGCAAATGAATGACTAATCTATCATTATATTTTATTATACTTTATCACATTTCATTTTATATGTAGCATTATACACAGTATGTTAGTTTGGGATGCACTAATATAGAATATTTTCTTGTAAAAATTGCACATTTGTATAGTTATAGTGATCATTGGTATCGTAGTGATGGTGAACAGCGGTAGTGTGGGAATTTTATCCCTTTCTATCTGTCTTAATTTACAGTACACTCGGTTCCCATCACATGCATCTTAAGACTTGTGTTTATTCAGATGTGCATCAGGCATATTTTTTGTAGGATTTAAAGCACAACTTGCTGGCTAGCTGCTACTGTTAAGTGTCAAGTCCAGATAAAACATTCATGCGGAAGCCCTCCGGAAAGAATAACTTCTCCTTTATGCATTTTCCCTACTTTGTATTGACTGCAAGGAACACAGGGTGGGAGATCCAGACTGTCATCTTTTACTTACTACTGTTTTGCTGGAATTGTAGAAAATACTTGAAATACTAATCACAAGGGAAGAATAACAGTCTTTAAGACCTGTCTATACATAAAGTGCTCAGCTTTTTAATCTGGATCATAATGATAAATATTCCACTCGCATCTAATTTTCCATTCACACTTTCTTCACATGACAGAGCGGCTTCATCTAATTTTGAGGTTTTCCCCATTCACATTCATTAATCCCACTTTTTTTTATAGAGGCTGTTTTGTCCACTATTCATTCATCCATCACAGACTATTCCATCTGACTTCATACAAGATCTTAAAATTTATAATCAGTAATTATTTATTGATTCCAGCACTCCATTTATGACAAGGTCACATTTTCCTTGCTTGGCGCCATTATATCTCCGATTGCAGTGGTGGGCACAGCTCTGCTTTACAGTTGCCTCTGCTAATTAGTGGAGCTGAATTTTTACTAGATTTAGCATCTCCGCTAACTTTGAGAATTATAGGCTTTCAACTTACAAGGAATCAGTTTCGCTAAGTTCGGAAACCCTAAAATCAAACTTCTGTTAATGGATAAGTAAGGCCCACACATACATAGATGCTGACAGTTTCAGTTTTCTTTACATTGGATAACTATTAACTAGGAAGAATGACATTATCATTCTGAAGACATAACATGAACATTCCATTCCACCAAATGTCACTGGGTCCTCACGAGGAGAGAACATCTACACCTCACACACACAGCAGTGTGGCAAAACTATTTCAGTTAGTGTTAGCATTGTATGTGTTAAATTATCTTCTCAAAATGTTAAATTTATATGCTTGGATGTCAACTCGCTGAATAAAATTATTTTCTACACAGTACGGTCTTTTATAAACTTATAGGAAGGATTGAATTGCTGACGGAGTCCTGCACACAAAAAATGGCAACAAGCTAATCTTCATTTTTTATCTTAATGGAAGTGAGATGCACCAGGTGAGTGTGATTACTGCTGAAACTGTGACTAGAGTGTTAGGTGACAAACTTTCTTGTGGTTGGTAAGGATTGATACTGCCAAAATTAAGTGAAATGTGTGACCTATTCTGGCTGATCTCAAAAACAGAATGGATATTAAGAGTAACAAGGGTCCAGGAAATGCCCTTCACTGATGGAATACAAATAAATGTGAGGAAGAAAGGTTTACCATGCATGCCTTGAGAGCTCTGACTACTGAACACCTTGACTAACAGCCTCTAGGTATGGATATGTATCTGCAACACTGCCTCTACCTTGTTGTGGTCAATAAAATATCTATATCTACCAAGCCTTCAATGTCTGATATTTGATAACTTCCATCTCGGTGTTGCTTCCTGGTCAGGTTTGGTGGAGAACCTCGTCTCTGATTTGACTCAGTTTTACTAAGTTGCTATAGAAATGGTAGAGTAGACAAATTATGCTGCAATGCAATAATGACATTCTGCATATCAATAAAGTTAGGGAAAATATGTTCACCTGTCAGTGGTATCAACATGTTCAAGTGTTCTTATGTGGCTTTGATTCATAAATTAACCTTTCACTCTACTCACGCACCAAACCTGTGACTTAAATTTCTCTCAATATACCTCCAGTACTCTCTTCGGATCTTGTCGTGTTCTGTTGCCAGCGACTCGCACATCTGAAGAAAAAAAATATATTTATATATATTACCATCATAAATATTTTCCATATATAAGGCCTCTTCAGTGTGGAGTGGCTGAAAAAACAGAGCAGCTTGTTCACAAATAAACTTTCAAAATACACAAAATTATCCCTAAATTTTTTTTCACAAAAATTATGCAAGAAATATATTCTTATCACAACTGAAAGTATTTTTTGTAATTCCCCTGGTGCTATACCACCCCATTCCCCTGGTGTTCTACCACCCCATTCCCCTGGTGCTATACCACCCCATTCCCCTGGTGCTATACCACCCCATTCCCCTGGTGCTATACCACCCCATTCCCCTGGTGCTATACCACCCCATTCCCCTGGTGCTATACCACCCCATTCAACCTTGATCTAAAGATGAATTTCTGTTATTCACAGTTTTCCATCTTTGAGAGTTTTGTTATGATATGATTTTTTACTTATAGGAGACATAAATCTTAGTACAGTTGACACATTCTGCATTCCCTCACCCAGCAACGTCAACACACTGATGTTCAACATTCACATTCCTCTGTAGTGTGGACATTCTCTTGGTAACTCTGACACCTTCTCTAGAGCTACCCTTATAGCCTTTGTATCCCCTCAATCTCCATCCAATAAAAGCATCCATGATAACCTGATACCCTAAATAAGGTGCCATTAGCCCTTGGGTAGCTTAGTGCCAGTGACCAATATAATTCAATGCATTTCGCTGTGTGTCAACCACCATGACTTGTGATTCTACAGATACGTACAGACCTACTACTGCCTGGAGCGAGAGAGAGATACACTTTTTATACTAGTTACCTCGATGCAGCGTTTGAGCAGCGATGGCCGCTCGTCAGGTTGGTGCTCCATCTGGTCTTCCATGAGGTCGAGCATGAAGGGGAGCAGGTGGGAGGAGCGCTGGCCGTCATCATGCAGTGTCTGGCACCACGCCCCCAGCTCCCCCACGCCGCCAGGGGCCCCTCGCAGTGCTGCACCACCCTGCAGCCGGGAAAGTTCCGTTATATCATGATGACACACAGGGAATGACAGAGCCTTGGAGGAGATGGTGGTCATGTGGGTTTTGAAAAGACTGTTGTGTTTCTCTGCACTCTAAGAGGATGGAAACTTATCTTACTTTCTAACAACTTCCTTGTTAAAGTATACTCTGATACAGTTTAGTTGTTTATATAGTTGTTAGCAGCTACATCTTGGTTTTACTCTGTTATTCATCATAAGTCATCTATTAAAAACAATTAATTTGCATTAAACATTTGCAAACCCTTCAAGTATTTTAAAACACTTGATACCCGACATACACTCTTTCATTCTCCGAGGCAGGCGGTAACCGGGCACTCACCCCCTGAGGTAGCTCCAGGGGCTCTCGTTGTCGGCCACCTTGGCGATGGCGGCCTTGGTGTACCCCACCTCCCGCTGGATCACCTCCGCGGTGAAGCCCGTCGTCTGCGTGATGGCAAAGTGTCTCTGGTTCCACGCAGAGTTGTTCCTCACGTCCTCCTCCAGCAGCCGGTCCACGTAGTCCAGCTCTCCTTCAAACAATCTAAAGGAAATTATTATTATTTTTTTTTTTTTTACATCCCAAAGAACAAAATGGAAGGCAAAAGAGAAGAACAAAGGGCAAAAAAGAAGTAACAAAAAGTGCGCTGAGTTGGCAGTCCCTATAAAGAAGACATTAAGAGAATATAGAAAGGTGGGGTGGGTCAATTTAGTTCGGGAGGTGTCTTGTTACTCCTCTCTTGAAAAGATTTAAGTTGTAGAATGGAGGAAAAATAGAAACAGAAAGAGTTCCCGTTTAGCAGTGAAGGGGATGCAAGAGTGACTATAAATAAAATACCCTTTCTGGAATTTCTTTTGGCATACGAGTGTCAACAAACCTGCTTGGATAGATTGACTATGTACTCAGACAAAAAAGTTATTTCTTGGTTAGAGTAACATTGCATTATTTGAGGCCAGCAGACATCTGGAGGTTGGCAGAGTATTTAGTCAATGATATCCTTGCAATGTCAATACACTATTATATCAGCAATCCACTGTGTATACAAGCTGCCGCCTAAACCATGACACTTCTTCAAATCTACATTTTGCTTAAAGTCTTTTCCATTTGGCAACAAACATTTTAAACCATTCCTGAAATTAACAAATACAACTGTGACCTGCTATGACAAATCTTATTGGTTCTAGGACCTTATTCTTTATGGCGTTTGTTATAGCGCTTACTGAAATGCATGAAGTTAGGGGTAATTGGCTACAGGCCCATTCAATCAATCAATCATTGGGGGCATACGCCGGGGGGCGCGTCGCCTCGCCCACCCTACGACGCCACTCCCGGGGGTCACCACGAGCGAGTCCCCATGCAGGCTCCTTTCCCATACCAAGCAGTTCTCAACAAGAAACATCAACTTGTCCCAGCCACGAGCCTTGTGGGCGCCCCCTTGGCCTCCTCCTCCACGCCGGATTGTCTCTTACAGATACAACCCGATGGGAGGATCGGTTTCAGGGTAGCGTGCCACATGCCCATATAGCCGAAGTTGGCGCTGACGGACTATGCATGTAATAGGCCTCGATTCAGTCTCACGGTGCAATCGCTGATTTGACACGTAATCATCCCAGCGATACCCCACGATTCTGCGAAGACACTTATTACCAAAGGCATTGATTCGTCTCTTCAAGTCGCTATTTAGTGTCCATGTCTCACAACCATAGAGTAAGACAGGGATCACAAGCGACTTGAAGATCCGGATCTTTGTCCTTCTGCACAGGTAGCGACAACGCCAAATACTCCCGCTGAGCGAGTCCATAACACCGTGGGCTACAGGCTCGTGTTATAGGGTGGGCTACATGTTATAGTGCCGTCGCCCAGCCACTCCACTATAACACGGCGGTGGTGCTTGGGGGGGAGGGAAGGGGACAACATGAAGACACTGTGTGGGATATAAAAGGGTTTGTGTTGGTACATCTTTGCCTTTGAAACACTTTGTCCATTGAAACACTAAATTTACCACCAGTTGAAAAGAAAGAAAAATAATCTTGCCTTAATTTGGCAGGTTGTCCAGCATGCAGGAAAGGAGGGAGAGAGGGACGGGATCATGGCAAAGGAGAGGTGGAAGGAGAGGAGGCAGCCTTCCTTGTCTTTTTATATTGTACAGATTGTTGATTTAGCCTTGCCATATTCAACTCCGAACTGCTGCACATTTTCCACTTCTCGCTTGGGAATTATTTCTTCCTTCATATCTAAGGCAATTGCTGCTCTCTCTTCCTGTGCCGGCTCATGCTTAAGGGTTAAAGGTAAAAACAACTTAAAATTCAAATTCAATATATAAAATTTGTTATGGTGAAAAATCTTTGAGAGGTTTGCTATAGCAGGTCACCACTCTATGACATATCTGGCGGCTCACTTGAAGGTCCTGAGCGCCCACTGCCGGTGTTCCCAGGCGTGGTAATTCTTGGCGTCCTGACTGAAGATAATCTCCGTCAGTCTGAGCTCCTTGTGCCGTCGCCCAGCCACTCCACTATAACACGGCGGTGGTGCCTGGGGGGGGGGGGGGGGGAAGGGACAACATGATGACAGTGTGTGGGATGTAAAAGTGTTTGTGTTGGTACATCTCTCTGTCCTGTCTCTCTCTCTCTCTCTTACTTACCACACTTGGTAATTCTTTGGGTTCATTTCTATCATTTCCCGACAGAAGTTTAACTCTTGTTCGAGGTTGCTGGCCAAATTTTTCAAGATCTTTCTCCTGAGGAAGAAAAATGTTTTGTTAGCTTTCAGTACACTGGAGAAAAGAATAAGAAAAAAATACCCGGTACATAGTTACCTACATGTAAGAATAGAAATCTACGTACTTTCTCATTCAGCATATAGTAAAACCTCTCGTATTCGGACCCTAATTATTTGAACTTTGCCATTATTCGGCCCTCTTTTTTTTTTTTCTTTTTTTAGGGGTCGAAATTTCCTAGCTACTATATATAAATATACACCTGGATTTTTTTTTTTTTTTTTTTTTTTTTTTTTTTTTTTTAAGGGGTCGAAACTTCCTAGCTATAATATATACACCTGGAATTTTTTTTTTCCCAGCTATAATATATACACCTGAATTATTATTATTTTTTTTTTTTAGGGGTCGAAATTTCCTAGCTATAATATATACACCTGGATTTTTTTTTTTTTTTTTTTTTTTATTTTTAAAAGGGGTCGAAACTTCCTAGCTATAATATATACACCTGGAATTTTTTTTTTTTCCCTATTATATATACATAGAATTATATTATTTTCGTTTCTTTTTAGGATCGACCATCTCCTGGCTAATTAGTACCAACCTGGGGAAGTTTTTACTATCCATTATTGATCCTTGCCCTTTCTCGGACTTTCCAATTGTCGATTCAAAGTTACATGAAACCCATTTGGGTTTAAAAGTTGACAAAAATTGGGTAAATTGACAAGAGGTGATGGAAATGCTAAGGGTACCTGGAACTGTCGCCGATCGGAACTCTCGCCGCCGTCCGTCGAGTGTTCCAATGTCTTGATATTACAGGACCCAATATATACATTTAATCAAGTGTTACCCGTGTTTCTGCATTCAGGGATGAAATACTATCGTTAGCTTGATCAGTTAGGTTAGATTAGGTGCCATTGTCCAGGTTAGGTTAAAATTTCCACGTCGACGAGAGTTCTAGTTTGTTGTTTCGGCGAGAATTCCCATCGGCGACAGTTCCATAAACCATGATAAGAGAAGAACACCAAGACAGGTCAAGAAATACTGATAGAACACATCAAGCAACACATCAACCCTATGGAATTTCTTGTTATTTTTAAGCATTTTGGTGGAATTTCTTGGTGTTTTCAAGCATTTTGATGGAATTTCGGTGTTTTCAAGCATTTTGATGGAATTTTGTGGTGTTTTCAAGCATTTTGATGGAATTTTGTGGTGTTTTCAAGCATTTTGATGGAATTTTGTGGTTGTTTCAAGCATTTTTTTTCTTGATGTATTCAAGCATTGATGGAATTAGATAGGTGATACATAATGATACAGGAAGTTAGTAGGTAGATAATCTCAGCAGTAGAGAAGGAATTTTTGTTGGTGGTTAGTTTTTTGAGATAATAAGTAATAAGGAGATAAGATAAGAAGATACGGAGACGAGTGGAGTGAAAGAGGAGAGGTACAACAAGTAGAAACTTTTGTGCGTTCACGTTGGACTGCCACAAGGTGATTGAAAGAGTCATGTGATGGAGACTTGTGAGGTAAGGACGCGGAAGGTTACTCTCAACCTGTCCGCCCACCAGTAGTCGTACACTCTGTAATTGGCAGAGTTATATTAAAAAAAGACTCGAGGTACAATGTCCTTTGACAGCCGACTTATACCAAATCCCGAGTACAGTGCGTTATAAGGTCTATCTTTACTGTATCATTTATACATTTTACCCATAAAGCTCAATAACAAAGTATTAAATAACCACATCATTTACAAGGTGACATAATGTTATTACAAAAAAAAAAAAAAAAAAAAAAAAAAAAAAACAAAAAAAAAAAAAAAAAAAAAAAACACGTCTTTCCACCGTTATTCAATTCCAGTCCCATCGTCGGTTAAAGGCTTATTTAATTACGAGCTCTGTTAAACATCACTCGCACCTTACTACTTGTACTCTACACATCTTTACATTACTAGTTTACTTAACTGACCATCCAAGCTAAAAGCCCACTCAAAGAATCCAAGTTCTCCTCATCCCATCGCTCTCTTAAAGCTGCATTAATTCACGAAGGCCTGTAACGCAACCACTCGCACCTTACTCACATTGTACTCTTAACCATGACCTTGTACCTTGACCTAACACATGACCAATAAAGTGAAAGGTTTTAACCCATGCCCTACACCCCGACTGCCCTGAACTTTAACACCGACACAGCTCACAAGCCACTCACAGCCATCCGTGTAGGCAATCTTTTACGACAGCATTGGGCCCATCATCCTGAGGCACCGGGGGCACGTCCGCCCACTCCTTGCGGTCCCGGTACAGCACCCAGGCCTCCCCGTCGCTGCTGCCGTCCTGCCCGTCGTCCTGGTCCTCGGCGGGGGCCTGGCGGGGGGTGTCCCTCGGTCTTGGCGGTGGAGCCCATCCTGTGCACACCAAAGCAAGCAGGTCAAGGTCAACATGGATGCAACGATAGTTTTATAATTTACAATGGTTCTCGGTCACTTCTACGATGGCGCGAGTGATCCGTGATGTCTCCTAAGCGGTATACAAGCTCCAGTGCCTCCGATATCAAGCCCATGCAAGCCAGGTTTGATATACAGTAAAACCTCTCATATTCGGACTAATTGGGCCAAGGAGTGTCCGAGTAATGCAAGGATCCGAATAATACTACAAGAGGCGTGAGACCTACCGTGGTAGTTTCCTGTTACCAAACTCTACCTATATCCACCTCTCTTCCCCATCCCTGAATTTATCCAGACTCCTTTGAAAGACCCCACATAGACTCCACATTGACCACCTGACGACTAAGTCCATTCCAATCATTCACCACCCTATATGTGAAAACCAGTTTCTCCCAATTTCCTTTTTAAATCTACGCTTTTCCAGCTTGAATCCGTTACTTCCCCGCTCTACCCTGCTTACTAACCTTAAGAACTTTTCCTACATTGCCTATAGGCACTGGCCGCCACCGGCACGTGCATTCACACTGCAGCGTCGGGTCTCCGGCAGTACGGTCCACAGTACTCCTGTCCTTGTAACAGGAAGATCGCTTTCGCTATTGCTCGCTAACTGATAGCTCGCTGATGCTACATTAACTGTGTACACGGTGACAGCGATGGAGTTGTGCTGAAACGGCTGATTATATATTGATTTTTACATTGACATTAAATGTTACATTGTTACATTATGATTCATTTGTCAAGTGTTTCATGTAGCCTAAATACTTGTACTTTTTATATAACTGTATGCTTTAAAAAATACTGTT
>JACEEZ010017494.1:0-15000 GCA_016584305.1 Chionoecetes opilio | reverse complement strand
GCCCGCTGTTTTTCTGAGGTCGAAGACCCCTTTTTAAGCATGACCCCGCGGCTGACCCAAAGCGCACGTCACAGAATTTAACCCGGGTTCCCCAAAACTCCCCCCCTTTGGGCCGGGGCAAGCAGGCCCCCGGGCTGGCAAGCAGGCCCCGGAAAGATTTTTTAAACAAACGTTGGGAAAATGATGGGGGCCGCACCCATAAACCAAAAAGGGAAAATGATCGGGGGTCCTGCGGGGAATGGCCTCGGGGGCCCCTGGCCCGGGGGCCGCGGGAGGGGGAACCCCTGCCCTAAAAACATGATTTAAAAGGGAGGAGGAGAGAGGAAGGAAGGAGGGGAAAGGAGGGGAGGAGGGGTGAGGGGGGGAAGGAGGAGAGGGAGAAGGGGGTCTTTCGGGCTTTTAAAAGGGCCCTTAAAGTGGGGAAATAAAAAGGGAAAGCTCCCTTAAAATGCACCCAAAATTGGGCAGTTTTTTTTTAAAGGAAATTTTAAAAACCCAAAATCCCTAAAAAGAAGAGGAAGAAAGTACCCAAATTTCCCACCCAAAGTTCCGTGAGGTAAAACGAAACGGGGCATATTCTCAAGCTTGTAGCCTCGCCAAAAGGGGGAAAAAGAGGGGGGGGAAAATATAAATTTCACCCTTTCGCCAAAGATTTAAAACCGCCCCAGCGGGCCCAGGGTAAAAAGAAATACAAAGCAAAAAAGGACCCAAAACCCCCATTTTTTTATTAATTCCCGCTAAAAAAAAGACAACCGGGAAATTCAGATGCTTTCCAAAGGGGAAAAACCAGAAAAAAGAAAAGGGATAGAAGGAAAAAAGGAAAGGGGGGGCCCTCGTTTTTGCTCTCCTTATAGTTTACTACTACTTGACCCAAAAACCAAAATAGTGTTTTATAAAAATATTGCTATTCTTGTTTGTTTTTACTAGTTTTGCTTTAACCCTCATGGGGGAATGAAAAGGGAAGGGGGAAGGAGAAAAAAAGGTGATGAGTAGACGGGACCCTTTAACGCCTGGTAACACACAAAAGGCGGGAAATCCGGGAAAAAATTAGGACTGATCGTCTCGCTAATCCCTTTGAAGCGCTTGCCCATGGGGGAAATGGAGAAGATGGGGGAAGGAGGAGAGAGAGGAGAGGGGAGAGATAGAGAGAGAAGAGAGAAGGGAGAGAGAGAAGAAGAGGAGGAGAGAAAAGAGAGGGGGCGGAGAGAGAGAGGAGGAAAAGGGGGGAAAAGAGGAAAAAGGAGTTTTTTAAAGGGAAGAGATGGGAATAGAGAAAAGGAGGATAAAATAGAAATTCATAGCGGACCCGGATAGAGGAAAAGGAGAGGGAGCTAAGAGAGAGAGGGGAAGGGGAAAAAAAAGAAACTAAAGCCCCTTCACCTCACCCATCCAAAAACGTAAAGTCTTAGGGGGGGACATCACCATTACAGGGCATGGGGTGTCGGGGTTTTAAAGTGTAATGGGCGGTGTTGGTGGTGGGGCCGCTCCTAAATTCCCCTCCCAAATTGGTCCCATCTATCGGCTTAAATTTTTAATCCCGGCGGCCCGGGAGGGCCCTCACCCCCCCGGGTTTGGTAGCACTGGCGCATTTTTATGCCATCGCTTATAACGCTGAATTTTCCCAAATTTAGGGACTTACCCCGGCCCACACTCCCCGGGTGCTTTTAATAGCTGCTTTTTTAATTTTGAAATATTGGGTTTGGAACCGGTCCCGGGTCCCGGGGCCGGGTTCGTTTAGGACGGCAGGCTTCCGGGCGGCAGGGGGGAGGCCTGTACGTACCAAAGTTCACATACGGGAAAGGTTTTAAACTTTGTTACGAAACTAATGGGGGGGAACGCGGGGAGTACGAGGGGACGAGGGGGTTTAGGGGTTTGGGTTTTTAAATTGACGCCCCCACTGAAAACGCTGGCTGCCTTGCAAACGGGTTTGATGGATATTGATGGCCCGTATCTCTCTCTCCCTCTCTCGTCTCTCTCTTTTTTCTCTCGTTCTCCTCTCTCTCCCCTTCTCTTTCTCTCTCTCTCTCTCCTCCCACCCCAGGCCCCAAAACCCCCAAAACACACACCCCCAACACAACACACACACACACACACCACACACTACCCACCATACCACACACACACAAACACACACACCAAAAAAAAACTCTTTTTTCCCTCAAAAACCAACAAAACCCAAAATAAAACAATCGGAAAAAATCAAACCATTTTTCACCAAAAACCCAAACAAAAAAAGCAGAAGGATCCGAAAACTTTAAAAGAAATAAAAATTAACGTTTAAAAAGAATGGGAAACACAAAAAAAAAAAATTTAAAAACCCCAAAAACCCCTTCACGCCCGGATTTTTTCCTTTGCTATAAAAACTTTTTTATGTTCTCGAACCAAAAAATTAGGGCAAACTTACTGAATTTTCAAATTAGCAGGGGGAAACAAAAAATAGTAACGGGCCCATATCTAAAAAATTTGGGGGGTTGTATTTCCCAAAAAATCGTCTAATTTTACCCAAAAATTAAAAAGGGAAATTACTTTTCTGGGCCTAAAGGGGTTAGCATTTTCCTGGGAAGGAAGAAAGTATTAGAGGGGGACGCCCATTAAAATTTTAAAGGGGAATCCTTGAGCGTAAAAATTTCCTTTTTCTTTCCCTTTTTTTCCCCCATGAACGTTACTCAGGGGGAGGAGGAAAAGGGAAAAAAGGAAAGGGGGGAGGGAGGAGGAGGAGGAATTGGAAAACGCAAGAATGTAACCTAGCCTATAAAGGTTGTCAATCTTACTCTTCAACTGTTTTCTTCTTTTAAAGCTTACCTGCCGACAAGACTAACGCATGGGTGATGGATGGGAATGTATCGCTCCGTCAAGTTATAGTCATGGTCTTATTGTTGCTGTTATTATTATTGCTGTTGTCATAAAAACGGGCGTGCCTGAGATATTTCATGATGATGATGATAATGATACGGTGATGACCAGAGAAGTAATGATGATAATGATGGAGAGATGATGATGATTTCACAAATTCTGACGACAATGGAGGCGATGGATGCAGGTATCAATAAAAAAAAGATGAGGAAAATAGATAGCAGTAATGATGATTATGATGATACAATGAAATGATGATGGGAATAGAAATTATAAGACAGAGAAATGATGATTGATAAAGTAAACGATTTGTGAGAGAGAGAGAGAGAGAGAGAGAGAGAGAGAGAGAGAGAGAGAGAGAGAGAGAGAGAGAGAGAGAGAGAGAGGAGAGAGGAAGAGAGGAGAGAGATGAGAGTGGAGAGAGAGAGAGAGAGAGAGAGAGAGAGAGAGATGTAATTTAAGGAGTGTTGGATTGTTACGCTCGCCAACTGCTCCGAAGCTTCAGAGTCGGCGGCACGATTCAACAGTCGACGGCGGGGCTGCCTTGTTACCGCGCGGGAGTTCCTGCCCGGCCGTCACTCTAGTCAGTCACACTACCTACTCATACCTGCACTACATTAATTGCACTTGTCAATATTCTGTTGCACAAGTAGATTTTGCACCTACGTACTGTTTATGTGCCCTATAGAAAATAGAGAGAAAAAGAGTAAAACAATATCTGAAAGTCTACAATTCTGTAAACTCGAGCAATCAGTGACTCGCGGCTGAGAGTTGACAGCCAAATAAAAGAGGGAGGGAGGAAAAGACTAATAGACACACAGAAACACGGACGGCCAGACAGCAACGACACGGCCAACACATAAGATAACAAAAAGATAACAGAAAACATTACAAAACAATAAAGAAGTGTAAAAAAAACCGTATATGTACTAAAACTTACTAATTCGAGGACCGATCAATAATTATATCAAGAAAATTACGCCACAAAAACAAGAGCAAGACAAGAAGGAAGTCTGAAAAAAATTACAAATAAATAAATGTGTAAATAAATAAAGGTGAAAACTAAAAGAGTAATCAAACGTGTATAACAGGTGTAAGGTAAGGACAAAGACTCACTTAAGTAGTCGTCTTGTCCAGGATACCGTGACAGGATCTCGTTGTTAGTGTCTGGATGGGGGGCGTGGGGGGTGTCCGCCCCCATAACCACCACGCCCACCCCCACCACCACCACCACGCCCACACTCCATGCACCGCCTCGGCACACGCCCATCACGGGGGAGGGTGTGTGGGTGTACCTGTGATTGTTTCTGTGCGTCAGGTGTTGGTGATGACACTGATGAGCTACTTCAGGATGGTTTTGTATTCACTGTATTTTTTTCTTAGTATTTTTTTTTATCGGTTCTCGAATTATTAAGTTTAGGCACATACGTCTTTTTGTTTTGTATTTATTTAATCACTGTTTACTTGTTACTGCTATCTTGTCACGGTGATAACATAACAGGTTACATCTTCGAGTGGGTCTCGGTGTGACGCTACCTCGTTATCATGTTACAAACGCACTCACTTGTTTTTCTTATATACCAAGATAACATTCATTCATTTAAGTTTTTCCAAGGTATTTTACGCCTGGTCTCGCAGCTGCCTAGACCTATCAAGAAACTGGCCCTATTTGTCTTTCCCTTTTTTTTTCTTCTGGTATGCACGAACACTATAAGTTTCTGCGTCAAGATTTCACAGATACACAGGAGGGAAAGGGACACAGATTAACCAGTTGTCCCAGGGATTAAAAAGGAGTTCTCCCGGAATAATCTCTTTCACTAGATGTTAGGATTAGAGACGGAGAGAGAAAAACTACTGCCGCACCAACTCGCCCACTGGGTCACGAAAACGGTCATCGTTGAGTCGCGTGTTCCCCGCGCCATTAAATCCTCAGGGCTGGGAACAGGACATGCCGAGGTACAATGTGAGACAAGATAAGACATGTACTCGCGGCCTTTCAATCCACCTCATACTAGCACTCACACGGTATTTATCTTCCCTTTCTTTAAATAATTATGGTCATGGTTTTATCATTTTATATATAAGAAATACATAAGCATATAAGGAAGCTACAAGAGGCCGCGAGACCTACACGTGGTAGTTCTTGTAATTAATATAATATGTTTTCATTTGTTTATTAACATTTGTTCACATTACTTAAGGATCGTCTGAAGGTGCACGCTGGGGCGGGGGTTGAATCAGGGCCCGCGAGGTACATACACACGAGGCACCGACAGATCACACCGTGGGGTCTATAAAGGCACTGAGATGAGGTGGTGAACCAGTATTCAGGTCCGGTCAGCCGCTGCACCACCACTCCCTCACTCGCGCCGGCCAGGACAGCACTGGGGACCTCACCTCGTGACCGCCTCGTGGCCCTAACCCCGACACTGCCACGGGTCTCGACGCACGCGTGGCCGCTCACCACAGGATACCCGAGAAGGTCCTCGACGCACGCCTTTGATGCTTGAGTCCTGCGTTGCTTCGTGCCCTCTGTATCAGTAGTTAGTGTGGAGTCAATAGGGAGTTTTAAAACGAGGCTAGACAATTATATGAATGGAGATGAAAGGTGGATGGAGGTAGTGTTAAGTAACAGGAACTACCACGTGTAGGTCTCACGGTTTCTTGTAGCTTCCTGATGTTCTTATGTTCTGATATTTAAATGGGTGCTGAGAACGGGAGTGTGGGACGTCTTGGGCCTCGAGTCGCCACGTCCCAGCAGGTGAAGGGAGGAAGTGACACCGGTAATAAATACATGACACCTCAAGGACGACAGGAACACCACCGATCGATAACCTCTGACATGTAACAGATGTGGTGGTCACGCGAGCGATAATTGTGCAAATGAGTGGTCAAGACAGTACAAAAATAGAAAGAATTTATAAAAACCACCAAAACTTATCACATCAAATAAAAAAAACCCGCCGCCCAAAACCCCCCCCACCCCTGCCCCTTTCCCCTACCCCCCGGACCCCAAAAAACCGGGGCTGTAATATATGGTAAATAGAATTAGCAATGTGAGCGAGAATCTACCTCCTCCTCCTCCTCCTGCAAAGGCTCTTCCTCCCCATGCTCCTTCTCCTCCTCCTTTTCCTCCTCCTCCTCCTCCTTCTCCTCCTCCTCCTCCTCCTCCTCCTCCCCCCCCCATTCCTCCCCCCCCCCTCGTGCTACTCCTACTAGTGGGATCATTTTGTTTTGTGTAAAAAAAAAGTTTAACAATATTTTTGCCCTACTCGAAAAAAGAAACAAAACTTTTTTTTATTTTTTTATTTATTTACTACTTTTCAAAATTTATATCAATACATATACATATGCACTACATCCACACATACAACCAACATATATACTAAAAACAGTAAAAATGAGGGGCATCCCCCGCCGCTGTAGCCCACCCAGTAGGTCACGGGGGGGCGGGGCTAAATCATCCGCTCCATATGTTCATGGGGGAAGGGGGGGGCGGCACGCGCCACCTCCGCGGAGGGGCATTTTTTTCTAAAAACGCCGCACAGGGCGGCCGCGTTCTCCAGCGGGCCACCCTGTCTGAGCCGTCTGTAGCGGGGGGAAAAAGCGGCGGGGGGGTCAGGGAGGGGGGGTTCTATGGGAAAAGGCTCACACGCCGCTCCTAAAAAACCCCGTCCCTCACTCCTCCAGGTAAAGAAATAAAGCCGAATCGGTGTAGGACGACCTCCCGGCTCGGGACAGCTCTGGGCGGGGCGTAACGGCCGTTGTTGTTCGGGCTTTTTTGTCCCGGCTGCCTGCCTCGATGTCGCACCAGCTGGCGTTTACTGTTGCCCCCGGGCACAACGGCAGCGCATCTGCCATTTTTGCCCCATGGAGTGGGTAAGACAGTCGGCCACCGCTGATGTCTGGTGGACCCCCGGGGGCCGCCTCTGGGCGCCTCGTTGCCCGGACCCCTATGTGGCGGGGCACCCAGTTGACCTTAGCGGCGCCCCTGCGGGGCAGGCCCGGATGGGGCCCCCGGGAGGGGGGGTGGTGAGCTGCACGTTGCCCATGGGTTGCGGGGCGCCGTGGCCTTTGGGGGGGCGACAGGGAGTTCGGTCGGTTGAATCACCCACCTCCCCTGTCGGCCCAGGGCGGGATGAGGGCGACTCTTCGCCACAGCTCCGTCTGCAGCATGGGAAAGGTCCGGGCGTCCTCCGGGACAACCTCATGCCGTTACCCCCGCGCCCTGCAGGCCTTTTCGGGTCCGGAGCCGTCGGTTAGTAGATCCAAACCGCGCGCTGCGGGGGACATGGCCGCGCCACCCCCTGCGGGGCTGCTGCCTCACTCCTCCCGCGTGCAAAAACCCCTTTTGGCGGCTGGCAGTGTGGCGATAATCACCTGGGCGGCAAAAGGGCTGCCATTTTTGGGCGGACGCGTGTTGAACGGGCGGTCAGCCGCCAGGCGGGGGGGGGCCGGGGAGGAGGGGAGGCGGCTCTGCCACCCCTGCAGCCAGGTGTTGCCCCGAAGGCCGCTGCTGCTGGGAAAACCCCCCACGCCGTCCCGCGCGACAGACTTCCCTTGCCTGCAGAGGATCTTGGCCCCCCCGGGGGCCACGATCTGTCAAAAACCCTGGGCTGGGGGCACCAAACCGGTTCCGCCTGCTCACGGGGGTTTGTCCACGGGGTCCCCCCACAGGTCCTAAAAAGCTCGGTTTTGAAGGACCTCTAACTTCCTCTGCGGGTGGCGAAAACGAGACAAGCAGGGGCCCGGGCGCTTTTGTCAACCAAAGGGCGCGACAGTGTGCCTGAAGAGCGAGCACTGATGCGTGGCCCCGGCGTGTGTCCGGGTCTGGCCCTCAGCTTTGGGCCTGGGCTCAGCCCTCTCCCTCAGATACTGACCTGAGTGGTAAAGGGGGGGGCCCCGGTCAACAACATTCCGAGGTGGAAGGCGGGCCCAAAGCCAGCCTGACCCCTGTATCTGTAGAGGACGGGGCCGGGGGGCCACCCCTGAACCAAGGGCCCTTGGACTCTCAGCCGATATTTTGAGACCCAGCTCTCTGCCTTTCAAGACCAGGTCAAGGGCTTGCGGGTCAGAACACCCGGTCATTCCGGCCAGTGACGCCGACCAACGTCGGCGTAGCTGAAAATGCGTGCTCTCCCGGAACAGAGGCCGCCGTTTTCTCCTCAGGAGGTTTTTAAAAGGGGGGAGGACCCCGCCCGCGGCGTCCATTCTCCCTCCTTTAGCTGGTTGCACCCCTGGGCTGACCTTGGGCGGCGGTACCAGAGGAATCCCCATCCAGCAGGGTCTGCCCCGCACGCCCCGCCGCACCAGCGCGGGTGGGGGGCGGGGCTTGGCCACTCAAAAGCCTCTCCAGGGGAAGGAAAAGGCGAAGCAGGGGGGTTGTCGTTTGGGGGAGGAGGGCCCTGAGCTGTTGGAAGGGGCCCACCCCCGTGTGAAGCCGAAAATGTGGGGTGGAGGCTCCCCCGGCGCCACAGGAGGCGGGTAGCACCACCCTCCCGCCGTCTTGGCCGTCGCTCACAGGGAATGGGGCCGGCTTGGTGGGTTCCCTGGGGTTAGGGGGTGGCGGTGGGCCTCCTTCCACCCCCGAGGGGAGCGGCCAGCCCCGGAGGAGTTGTTTAGGGCCGGATTCCGCCCCACGGCCGCCCCAGCGTGGGCCAGATCTAGTGGTGACGCCATCAGCGCCCGAGCGGTGTCCTTTTTCCCGCCCCCTTACTATCCTGGGAAGGGAAAGGGGTCATGGGCGTCGGGGCAAGCGGCGCCCAGACGCCTCGCGACAGGTTAAAACCGAAACCTTTTCAGCCGCTGGCACGGGCGGGGGAGTTGGTCGCTGCTACCCTCGAGGCAAAAATCCCCACCATGCTCGGCCTCCTGTACGGGTTGGGGGGGGGGCGGGAGGGGCGGGGGGGTCTCTTTCCAGGGCGCCCCCCCTTGCCCCACAGCTGGCCGCTTGGTGTGTTTTTAAAACCTGCGCACCATTCGAGCCTTTGGCCTCCCAACCAGCCCCGTGACCTGCCGAGCGGCTTTTAAAAAATCACGCCAGCTCCTTTTTTGAGCGTTTGGCCGCCTCTGTCAAAATTCCCGGTGGGTGTTAAACCCTGTGGTTCTGTTCCCGACTCCCCGGTTGTAGAACCCCAGTTTCGGCGTACCTGCCCCCGGGGGGGGGACCTTCCCTGGGATGGCTGCCTCCCCGCCCTCTCAATGGCCACCGTCGTTCGCTTTCCCTGTCCAGCCCCCCGGCGGCTCGTAGGGGGCCCACCACCGTCCAGGTGGCCTGAAAAAGACCAGTCCCCGCTGTTTTCCGGGCGGCGGGAGCGTGGGCCGGCCGGGTGACCTGCAGTGTGTGGCGACTCGTTGGGTCCTGGCAAAGGGGGGTCTGCCAGAGGCGGCCGGTGCAGGTCACGGAGATCAATGAGGCCACCGCCACCCGGGGGTGGGGGGCTTCCCGGGGGTTTAGGAGGACAATTTCAGGCACCTCCCCACCCGTGGCTAGGTGGCGGCCCGCCGGGGTTTGGTTGGGGGGACAGACGCAGCATCGGGTGTGGGCATTGAAAATCGCCGCCCCCCCAGGGGGGGCGCTGCTGTGGTAGCGAGGGAGAGCAATCATCGGCCTCCATTGCCTCCCCCGTGCGTAAACCCTTGATCGTCAGTGGGAGGCCTGGAAGCTCCAGCTGACTGCCATCACCTCCACCCCCGCAACAGTCCAAAGGGGGCCCCATCCGACGTCGGGAAGCGCTGGGTGCCATAAAACCCCACAGCCCCCGACTCCCATCCCCCCAATTAGGGAGGACCGGTATCCCGCTACCCTTCATGTGCTCCGGGTCAGCTCCCATTCGGGGGCCCAGGGTTTAAGGCCTCCTCCACATGGCCCGGCAACCTCGGGCCCTTGCCGCGGGGCCCTTGAATGACCCTTGGGGCACCTTGCCCGCCAGCGGGGGGGGGTGGTGGGGGGAGGGCCTGGGTCCTCGCCTCACTTTCTCTTTCCTCACTGTGAATCTAATGGGTGAACGACCCGGGAGGGAGTGTAGGGGGGGTGGTGGGAAGGGGGACGGGGATATGGGACTGTCGTGACGAGGAAAGGGGGACGACGCGCAAATCCCTTTCAATCTCGGCCCAGAGGAAGGCCTCAAGTATCACTTATATTATCACAATCCGATATTTCGCGATTGGCCCCTTTTCATATAATATCCCTAGTCTATACTCATTATTATAGCATTAAGCAATATTTTTACAATATGGCTTGTTATTCTGCTCATTTTGACACCAACAATAAGTTTTTCAACTGCATTATTGGTCATTTTATTGACATTTTTGTATTTTCGAGAAAATCTGATATTTCGCGATTAACCTCTTACACAAAATAACCCACTGTGAGGTCCCAAATCCAAATATCAAGTGTCATCCAAGCTAATACTGCTCAGGAGGTGTCATGGTTCAATCCTAGTATGGGTGATAGCTTGTAACAAACCGTTACCCCTCATGTGATTTCTGGGCCCCTTTTCACATAATATTCCTAGTCTAATATATACGTGTGCCCCTGTTGGGAGAACCTGGTCTGGGGGAGGCGAGGCCGCGGGGCATCTGCTGTGAGTGTTTGGTGGCGTGCTAGGCATGGCGGCGCGGTGATGAGGAGTGAGGCGAGGCAGAGACAGTCAGGGTGTGGAGAGTTACAACACACTGAGACACCTTGGCCGCGCGCGAAGGTCGATAACAATGGTGGGTGTCTCCACAGTCTATAACGGTCATCCGACGCGCAGGTTGGGGGTGGGGCTTAGTCACGTCACGCGATCCAGGTGACGATATAGTGATACAGTGTGTACTCGCGGTTGCCACTCGGTGAAATTATGAATGATTTAATCATTATCTTTACTAGTAATGGAACATTGCATTACCTTATAACAACACAATTGGTATTAATGGACATGTTATTTACCAAATAAGCAGTACATGAACACAACATGGATGTAATAAACAATACAATAAAAGGCTAAGTGGCATCGTGTTGGGGCTGGGGAAGATGTAACACGTGACTCTGACACGTGACTCAGCTGGCGCAGCCTAGTCCCTCCTTCCTCCCCCGCCCCAACACGATGCCAATTAGCCTTGTACAGTATTGTTTATTACAGCCATGCTGTTTTCATGTACTGCTTATTGGGTAATAACAATGTCCATTAATACCAATTGTGTTGTTATAAGGTAATAGTCTATTACTACCACTGCTATTGCTACTACTAACACTACTATTACTACTATTACCACTACTACTTTACAACTACTACTACTATACGACTACTTCTACTGCTACTATTATTACTACTAATAACTACTACAACCACTACTACTACTACTATAGTATGGGGAGTAGTATTTATCATAATTTTTTATTATTGATGTTTTTATTGTTAGTTAGTTATATTATCTTAGAAATAGAATATGATAGGTCTGCAGAGGTCGGCAACCCAGATTTCGAGAAGAGCCAGTTTCTTCAAACTTGGCAGAAAAGCAGTGGTGATGGAGCCGCAGTGTAAAATTAAAGGGAAAATTACAAAATAAAAAAATGTTCCTTTTATTTCTTTTACTTAAATAAAAATATAGCTAAAAAAAAAAGGAAAATGCATGCAAATAATAAAAATTTTAATAATAATAAAATAAAAAATAATAATATAAAAATAAATAAAAATGTTTATTAATGTACAAAATTCATCCAATATTTTCCTAGAGACCTAGGCCTGGTCAAGACACTATTTACTGAAACTATCTACATGTCAGTATTTAAAAAAAAATTTTTTTTTTTTTTTTTTTGGGGTTTTTTAATTGGAAATTTTTTAAATTTATTGGGGCCCCACCCCTTTGAAAGAGCCCCCTGGGGCCTGGAGCCGCAGGTTGCCGACCGTGTGATCAGATAGGATAAAAAGTGGGCGCCGGGCGGATCCACCCGCCTTCAGCAGGGCTGCTGATAAAAAATGGGGCGATCGGGGGGCTTGGGGGGCCTGTCGGGGTGACTAGTGCCATTTTGGCCCAAATCTCCGCCTTTTCGGAAGACCTTTATGATTTGTGGGTCTCCCCCTGAATCAGGAAAAGCTGGGCTCACCTGTTACGCCCGGGTCACATCAGACGTGGGGCTGTTGCATCTTATTAAAACTTTTAAATAATTCGCTGTTCAGGCGTAGGTAGGGTATTTCTTCCCCCCCATAAAACACGCTGCTATTGAAAACTTGTAAAAAAAGTCCAATTCGCTTGTTCAGGGCGAAGGTGCCGTGTTCTGACCTCAGGCGGAAATGCGCTCCGGAGAACGCTCCCCTCCTCCACGTGTCTCCTAGATCACCTGAGGGGCCCCGCGATTGCTGCCGACGTGAATGAATGCCTTATCTGCACCGCCCATAAAGGCAACCTCCGCCCGGGGAAAAAAGGGGGATACGAGACCCACGCTTGATCCTGCACGCCGGGTTGTTACGTAAAGGCACCCTAGGGAGGATTCAAGAAAAGAAAGCGAAGGGGAAGCACAGTCCGCGGCTGCGGGAAGTCATCGCCCCCGCAGAGAGTGGTTCGGTGGGGCCCTGAGGCTCGTCCCTGGCGCCCCGAGGATGGCCCCCGCGTACAGGTGGGGCGTCCAGGGGGTTGAGCTAATGCGGGGATGTTTAGGGCGTGACTGGAGGGGGACGGTGTTTGGCGTGACATAGACAAGGACGAGTGTTTTTAGGGCGTGACATGAGACGAGGGCGAGTGTTTAGGCTTTACATGAGACGAGGACGGTGTTTAGGGGGTGACATGGACAGGACGAGTGTTTAGGGCGTAACATGAGACGAGACGGGTGTTTAGGGGGGTGACATGAGACAGGACGAGTGTTTTGGGCGTGACTGGAACGAGGACGAATGTTTAGGGGGTGACATGAGGACGAGGACAGTATTTAGGGCGTGGCATGAGACGAGGGCGGGGGGTTTTTTTGGACTGACGAGCGAGGACGGGTGTTTAAGGCTTTACATGAACGAGGGCGAGTGTTTTTAGGGCGTAACATGAACGAGGACGGGGGTTTGTGCGTGACATGAGACGAGGGCGAGTGTTTTACGGCGTGACATAACGAGGACGATGTTTAGGGCGTGACATGAGACAAGGACGAGTGTTTAGGGCGTGACAGGAGAAACAGGACGCGCCATGAACCAGACGATTACACGCCACATTTTTTTTTTTTTTTTTTTTTTTTTTACATCACAGGAAGGCCCCGGACATAAGCGCAGATAAATCTGGGAAAAAACAAAGGGAAAAAAACGGCAATAACCTCAAAAAGGCCCCCTTTATTCAAACGATACTCCGTGAGCTCATGAAAACGTTTTCACGTAACACCTCGACGCATGCATGTCGACGACTCGGCGCTGGTTTTCCCCCCATCCGGACTGTGGGGTAAAAACTAATATTGATTTTTTCCATCCATAACGCCCCCGTCCCCCCCCCCAAACACGCTATAAACCGCCCCAATCCTCACCCCGCCCCGCCCTTTGATAACATTCCCTCCCCACTCAAACTCCTTAAAAAAAAACATCACCTATTCCTTTCTACGGCTCCCCCACTGTAATTTTCTTCCTTTTTTCCTTTCTTTCCCCAAACCAGATAATGGGCATCTGATAGCGTTTTTTTGGATAAAGGGGTTTAATAAAGAGAGGGAAAAAGTTCTTACGGCTTTTTTAAACCCGGTAGAACAAAAGTAAAAATTCGCTGGAAAAGCGTAGATTTAGAAAGGAATAGGGAAATAAAACTGGCTCCAAATAGGGGGGTGAATGATGGAATTGTCTCATAACAGTAGTTTTGTGCGGGTCATTAGGGGGCTTTTTAAAGGGCTGGGTAGGTTCAGGGTGGGGGTGAAAGGTGGGTGTAGGTATGTTTGTACAGGAACTACCACGTGTAGGCCTCGCGGGCCCCTTGTCTTCCCCTTATTTTCTTATAGTTCTTATTTCTTTTCACTTTTTTTCAAATCCTCTTCCCACTTTCTCTCAGTTTTTTTTCTTTCCCGCGTCCTCTCCCTCCAGGACCCTCGCGGGATGCCCAAGCCAGGGGGGCGGCGGCCTGAAATTGATGGGTAGGTGTGACTCGAGATGTTAGGTTTATGGCTTAGGGGAAAGGAAGGGGAAAAGACGTTTGGGCTGTGGTCGCGCTGACGGGGTTTAAAAATGATGGGTGAGTCTTTAAGCAGGGATGGACGTAACGGCTGTACGGGGAAAGGGCTTAACACTGGGCCCGGACGGTTTTATCATTGAAGCAGATGGATTTAAAAAGAACAAAAAGGAATTAAGCTTAAACTGAAAGGGGATATGACTGAAGCTTGAAGAAGGTAAGACTCACTCAGTTATTAGGTTTTTGGTATAACGCTAAAAAGAAAAAGAGAAAATAAAAAACATAAAGACTAAAATTATAAAACCAAATAAGTAGGATAAAAAAGGTAAATATTTAAAATAGGTAAATATTTTGGACTAATAAGTTCCGAAGACTGAGAGATATTTTAAGGTCCCAAAACTGAGAGAAATACAAGGTCTAGGGGCTGAGATATAGATAATTAAAATAAAATAAATCCAAATGACAGAAAAAAGAGGACAGAGAAAGGAAAAGAAACAGAGGAAAGACAAACCCAAAAATCAAGCCAAGCCGCCAGTAAAGCCCCCCAAGCCACCCCTACTACTTGATGCCGGGGGCACAAGGGCGCCGCCGGGAAAAACAGTATAACAGGGGGGGGGGGGGGGGAGGGGGGAGCACTCAGTAGAGCGTATACCTCCGCCCGAAAATTTATAATATTTTTCATGCCCTGAAAACAGTTTTATTGGGTTTCATAAAAAAAAATAAAAAAAAAAAAATATTTTTTTTTTTAAATAAAAAAAAAATATTTTATATATATTAAATTTTTTATTTTATATATATATAATTTTATATTATATATATATATATATATAATATTATAAATATTATATATAAAATATATAAATATATAAATATAATTATATATATATTTATATATTTTAAATATTATATATAATAATTAATATATATATATATATATATTAATATAAATATATAATATATTTTTTAAAATATTTTTTATTATTATATATATATATAAATATATATATATATATGCACCAGTAGACGATACCCCCCCGGGCC
>JACEEZ010017493.1:0-12541 GCA_016584305.1 Chionoecetes opilio | reverse complement strand
TAACCTCCCACCTTTTTGTAGGTACGCCACAGGCTTTGGTTCCTCCACTTAGTAGACAGCTGGTCCGACAAGGCTCGGCTTCCATTGCTCCACCCAATACTTGGTGAGACCCTGCCCCTGTCCTCACTGTTTCGCAGAGCCACAAAATCCCTTTGAGCACTACCTGCTCCACTGCCCAGCATCCCACTCAATTCGCCATCTGATCCCTCCCTTTCCCCAGAGCCGGAATGTACGGGCTGCACTTTTTCGTTGGCCTCCTCACCTTTACCTACGCTCCTCCCCTTGTTTCCCCCTACCCTCCCCCCCTTTTAACATTATTTATAAATAATGAACACTCTGACGGGCTTTATATTTAGCCCGTGCTTCTCTCTTCAGAGAAAGCAATAGGGAAAAAAAAATAAAACCTTCGGACCGGCTGGTGCCTTCTTGGATTTCCTTGTAATTGAATGAAATGTCTGGAGTTGTTCTTTTTGATTGGATCATAGAATTTTACAGATGGATTTGGACCGAGTCTGAGTGTTGCAAACTGTTCTACTATAGATTTCCCACGCTGTCGTGCAGTCATCAAGTCTTTTTTTATATCATTCGGAGCCACATCATTTGTCGAAATGCAGGATGAGCTCTGCTGGTTCACGTCCAAATGGATTGAACGCATCTAACTGATTCATCAACTTTGAATATCCGCTTCATTTCGCTTATTTCCCTTGCAGACAACCGGTTTTTATGCGTTGTTGGTAGATAGTCGTCATGCCGGCCAGTATACGAGCATCATCACTCAGTCGAGCACGTTCGCTGCGGTGAGAAACCCCACGGTTCATAGCTGATTCGGTGCGTATTATGCCCACAAGACCTCCAGAAACTTTACATATCTTGTTGACAATTCAAGTGCCTGATCGGTTTTGGGACTTGGTTAAACTTCTGCAATGAACTATGTTTCACTACAAGTTTCCTTGCATGAGCTCAGCGTGTACATAGGTGAGGCCTCATCGAGTTGCCCCCATGTCCATAAGGTACACTGTTCCCCACCTGGTGTAGTTGACATGGTCGTACACTGCTAGAAGTGGAAGAACTTCTTTAAACATTTCGATGTGGAGGAGCCAATTTCCATCGCGTTCAGCCCTGATAAAGCACATGAGGATATTGGTTAAATCATGTATCCATTCCACAGCATAAATTAGGATTTTCTGGGTTTGTTGTGGATGAAGGTCTCAAACTAATGATATGAGTCTTGGAGTAATTACACCGCTTGAGAAGTGGTCGATTTTATTATGGCCTCGTTTATTGTCATCAAATGCTGTACGTAGCAAGTCTAGTGTCTCTTCAAGTCAGACATATCTGTTGTGGTTTTTGTCCACCCCCCAAAACATTGGTACGCCTTCCATAGCTGTCTCCAGAGAGCCTCTGTTAGCAGTTTGTGTGCGCGGACAGCTCGGTTCCCAGCTTTTTGCCTTCCATAATCTTGTTCGTGGTTGTTTCCGTGTAGACTCCAGACTCAGACAGATATCAGCTAGGATAGAATCTTTGAAGTGTTGACCTAGGGCTTTCAAGTAATTCATACCGATATGGAATCCCCCTAGTCTTACGGTGACATTGCCGAACTGTTCTGGGTTATGCCACAGAAGCTCCTTGGCCTTGCCCAAAACACAGCCTCGTCAAATGTCCCCTACAACCGTGTCCTGTCCGAGAAACTTGACGTTGCTTGGCAACGCATGAGCACTGTTGCGATTGTGTCCATCTCGTGAGCTGGGGGAGGGATGATCGGTAGATACCCTACAATACTCTGAGGATGGATGCTAGTCGAGACTTTCTGGTTGAAGATTGTCCATTCTGGTATTTTCTGACATTCATCGGTGCTATTCCGGGGGCATAACCAAGTGATGTCTAGTAGTTTCGGTTTGCTCGTCACAGAAAGTGTCGGATGACATTTCCAGGTTATTCCGTGCACAAAAGTTGGAGATGGTCCAAGCCTAGCTGACTGTAGCTGATTAAGTTTCCACCGGTACCTGCTTGAGTGACTTTTGTTTGCCAATTGATTAGTTATTGGCTGCACAGGTCCTCTCTGAAAAGCAGCCATTTGAGTTACATGGAAGGTACCCTTTCCGTCCAGAGTTTTCCCCGATGATGTCGAGATTTTCAGCGGAAAACTGCACAATCGGCCCCTGTACCAGCGATCTAGAATCACCACATTCCAGCTTCCTGAAAACCTTTCAACTGATCATTGGCAATAGTTGTGTCGATCTTTCTAAGTGTGTCGTAGCTGACGCAGTCGCCTGCATTGCACAGATAATTATTGATGGTAAGGGCATATATATTCAGAAACAGCCGGATGACATCTTGTCAAGATGAGCAATTTGTGCTAGGAGGCGAAATCCAAGATGGTCGCCACGAATCGTAAAATCTTTTTCCTCATATTTTCGAAAATATTGAGAACAAACACAATAAAACGTCTTTTTATTTTTTCAGGCATCAAGGTTAAAGCGCCATTATTAATCAATAAAACACACAAAAACAAGATGGCCCCCAAAAATGTGTTTTTCATTGCAGAAATTGATTTTTCTCAACAGCCTTTGTAAGGCATGTAAAACTGGTCCAAGTATTGTAGTATAATTTTTACATTTGGTGTGCTGCGGGCTGTGGAGCTTTTGGGTGTCATTGCGGGGTTTTCCCCCCAGACGTGGATTTCCCCGACGTGTTTGTGCCGCGCGGCGGCCGGCCGCGGGGGGGGTGAAAGCAGTGCGCTAAAGTTTGGGAAAGGGTGGGAGGTGTGTGTGTGAGCTGTGGTCAGTCAATACAGAGCCGATTGTTCAAGATAGATCTTGTTAACTGGTTTTTAGTATTATCCATCAAAAACTGACGGGGGGACATTTGTCAAAATTGAGCAATTTTTTGCGGGGAGCATAAATTAAAGTGACCGCCACCGATTCTGGGGAATAAATTTCACCTCTATCTTTGTTACTAGTGAGCTGAAACGTGAATAAAAGGTATTTATTTTTTTTCAGGCATAAGGAACCCAATGAGCTTGATTTTTAGAATAAAGCACAAAAAAATAAAGAAAGCCGCCTCAAAAATGTGTAGTTAAGTTTATAATGAAATATTTTTTTTGTTTCTAGGTATTTGCAATGGTATTTTCGTGCGGTGGTATTTCGAAAGTCAGGGCCCAGTGAGTGCTTCTCAAAGGAGGTTTGCGTGTGATGAAAAAGCCAGAAAAACTGCGAGCTGGATGAGAAAAATTTGAAACCATCATCAAGTGCAGCAAATATATCTCGACGGTAAAACATCAAGTACTTGAGGACTCTGTGCAAGGGGATCGTGATTTACTGTGAAATGCCAAAAAGAGCGTGTAGTACAATCATCCAAATCAATACAGAGACATCTAAAAGAACAAAACAAAATGAAGGATTTCTGTGACCCCCCCCAAAAAAACACGATTTTCATGGTTTCAAGCTTTATTTTTCAGGAAAAATGTTTATTCTGGGGGGGAGGAATGACTTTGGATAAAGTAAAAAGAACCCTGTTGGGGAAGCCAGCATACCGTGTGGGAAAATTTGCAAAAAAAGGAGAAAAAATCCGAAGCAGTATTGTAAAAGCATGTGATTACAGGGTGCGAGTGGGCCACCACTGTGGGTGGCATACAGAGAGCCATCGTGTTTACACGCAGCGACGCACGATACCATGTCTCATGCAGATCCCAAGTTTAAGGACAGAGAGCATTTACATGTGCTGCAGGCTCGATATAAAATTGTAGAGGGGGAGGATGTCTGAACTGTTTATTCGAGACTCAAGGAAAACCCCGAAGCGCATTTGGAACTCCGTGGAAATGTTCAATGCTTACAGTGGTAGGGGGGAGCAAACTCCACATGTGAGTCGGGTTTTAAAACATTCTCTAAAATTTTGTGGGGAGGACCTTCTGGACAAGTTCTCCTGGCATAGCAAGATCCTAATCCCGTAGTATAGCACCCAGTACTAAAAACGGGGTTGAGAAGAGGACGAGTCTGGATTCGTTTTGTCAAAAAGTCCCCAAAAAAGTCACGAAGGAAGTAAGGGATTCCACGGGATAAAAACTTCACTACGAAACCAAATAAACCGTGATATAGCCCAAACCCTTCAGCGAAACCAGCTGGGTCACTATCTAATTTGTCCCCTAAATTAACAAGACTTGCCTGCCATTTCATTGGGCTTAATCTCACAACGCAGCATAATCACCCAACCGTTTTTCAGATTGATCGGGAGTAGTATTCGGGACTCTAAAAACTCAGCTTCACTGATGAGGATCCAGAAAGCTTTGGCAAGACAAAGAATGACAAAAACAGGACACAGCCTTTCGGGAAAGACTCGTATCAAAGATTATACCCCGGGGAGTACAAGGGGTACAACCAGCCAACAGTGCCAAGAAGGATTAACCCAACCAAAAAAAAAAGCTGTGTATCTGCCATATGATATACTCCGTCCAATCCTACCGATGATGACGGCCCGGCACGGGCAAAACATTCACACAGCAGACAGGCCGGGGGTTTTTTTTTTTGTTTTTTCACATGCGACTTGCAACTGTCCCGTGGGGTCTTCACGTAATGGCCTCCCCAGACCGATTCCCAATGTCATCATGCGGCTCGGGGGAAGCATTCTCTTATGAATTTTTGGGGATCCGTTGGTTACTTTGAGGGCAGAAAGCGGACTTGCCGAAGTGAGGAGTGCTGTGTTTGGGGGTCCAAGAGTTTTTGGGTAAAAAGTTTCCTAAAAAACGTGAGGGCCCGCTCGATCGTTGTGGAGGAAATACTGGGGAGTATCTAGAGCAAACTCCAAAAGCAAGCATGTTTGAGCCCATTTGGAAGAACTTGCCAGCAGAAGTAAAACCACAAAAACTATGGGTTATAACTCAAAAGGGCCCAGTATTCATCATGATATGTTTATCAAGCAGAGGGGGAAAGGAGCGGCCACTTCACCTTGAAGCCTTTTCCCCGTGATGCCCCATTCTACGCGGTGGCCCTGTGCACTACGCCAAAAGATTCTTCTACCAGATCGATGGAAGTTTCCCCCCCAAGGTCCCGGATTGTTTTATGAAAGGGGAGCATGGCTGAGACAATTCTGGGTCTGAATGGGGTCGGAGCGACATGACAAAAGATACTTTTTATGAGGACGGCCTGGAAAGGAGGGATCACGGCATCATTTGAAGCCGAAAACTCAAAACATGGGCCATAAGTCTTTACCTCTCAGCAAATTTTGGGTCAACCCAGCGAAATGGTCGAGGGGATGGAGGAATGTGCGTTCATTAAAAAGAAGTAGTCAAGCTAGGGTCTCCAGTGACAGAAAGGACAGAGAGGGGATCCGACCAAACTCAGTTGAGCTCCCAAACCTCTGAATCCAGTGATCATCCTGAAGGCATAGTGAATATTGGGCAGTGGCAGGGTAGTCCTGTTCAAGCAACGGCAAGATTCCTTGAAGTTTTAAAAGAACAGATTGCTGAATTTGAAAAAGACTTGGCCCGGGGTATTTTCCCTGATACCATCAACAAAAAAATCACGACCATGGCATGACGGGGAAAGTGTAAAAAATTGGTGAAACAAAAGGTTTGACACATCTACTCAAAGTATAGGTCTTCAGGCCAGTTCCCGCAAGTGGCATAAGGAGGTTTTCGCAATGAAGGCACCAATCCCAAAATCAATGTTCCCGATGCAGGGAGAGATGAATGCTCAACAGGAAAATCCGTGTTGAAGATCAACTGAAAGTGAAGAAAGTTTAAGAAAGTTGAGGTCTCATCCAGAAATGCACAACACAGACTCCCAACATCGATGGGTTTTGCTCTCCCCTTGGGTGTACACTGACCTGTGGGGGGTACAGTAAAAACGTATGTGTCAATTCAGACCAAAATATTGAGAGGAAAGCTGCCAAAAGGAGATGGTACTTGGTGTTTGATCGGACTATGGTACACACAAAAGGTGTCGCAAGAAGGCGAGGAACCTGAAACCAGTAGAGTTCACCAGTTGGTTACAACGGAGTGCCATCACAAAAATAATCCTGACGTCACTGAAAACAAGAAGCAGCTCATTTTACATAATCTGCATGAAATAAGGGAAAACGTTTCGTTCCATCGAAACCCCATACATAATCACAAGCGATCTCACATCCAAGAAAAAATCCGAATGAATCAGCAATGGGGACTTTTTCATCAACAGAGGGGGTATAAAAACTACACATGAAAAAGGCGATATCATCATCGTTAAAAAAATGCTCATGGCTGCAAAGGGAAACCCACAAGCCTCACCGTCTTTCAAAACCCCCAGACGTGTTTGTATGCTTTACATTACTATTGGAAAATGGGGTTAAGTTATGGTGAGTATGGAATCTCCCCAAACAAAAAATTTAGCAATGGGCGATATCGGCAAGACCGTTAGAAGACATAGAATATACCAGAAATCCTAGCTGCTCAGCCTTTCTGGTTGCGACACAGTTGCTTGTGTTTCGGCATTGGAAAAAAGCACTGTTCGAAAGTTTAAAAAGTGGCTTTTTCTGTCATTCTTTGGGCAAATTGATGTTCGCGCCCTCGGTGAACAGAGGCAAGAAAAACATGACTGCTTGCTATGGGACAGAACAAAAGTGCACGTGTCAAAGCACGATCAGTGCTTGGACGCAAAACGGCCCCAAAAGGGGAACTAACCTAAAAATTTGGCTCTCTACCACCGAGGCCTTTGAGAAAGAGAAACGTGCGCATCTCAAGCATCCTAGGCGCGCCGTGAAAGATCCACCAAAACTGGAGTTGAAAAATATGGATGGAAGAAAAATGAAACCAACAGATCACTTGTCCTACGTTTTTCCGGATACAGTCAGCCTTGCCCAGAGTGTCTTGCGGGTGATCAGGTTGGATGCGAGAGTGCACACTTTTCGTTATCCCGATGTGGTTGCCGGGGCCAATTTTTCGTGCCAATGTTCTGGGGCCCGTCACTGGAATTTGCTGAACACAAATCTTTTTGGGCTTGTGACGTGATATCTCGAAAAAAACAAAATCCAAACTTACGTTTAACAGAATACAGAAATGTTTTCAGGATTAAAAAATAACAATTGGTCTCATGTGATTTAACCCGAAATTTAAATCAGCGTCGTTTCAAGAAATGCAAAATAATTTACAAATAACGTGTATTTTATGATTAATAAAAAAAGACCCTTCCAATCCGTGCTATTGCAGTCTTAACAGATCTAGTAAAGGCTGTTGAGAAAAACAAATTTTTTGCAATGAAAAAAACCCTTTTATGGCGGCCAACTTGTTTTTTAATTTTTTTTTTGATATAATAAGGCAGATTGTAATTTGATCCTGAAAATATAAAAGGAGTGTCATTCGTGTTTCTATTCATATAGTTACGAAAATATGAGAAAAAAAAATTTTCCAAAAATTCGATGGGACCATCTTTGGGTTTCGCCTCCAGACAAATTCTCAAGTATAACAAGATGCACCGGCAGTTTCTGAAAATATTTTGCCCCCACCATCAATAATCAAAAAAAAAAACTGTATACTCCCAAAATGATCCCCTGGTCTTCGCCGGACTACTATGTGAAGAAGTAATAAGAGGGTGAAATAGGAGTAAAGGGAAGCAAAATAACTCTAGGGTGAGGGACAAACTTAAAAGGGGATTGTGGGAAATTATATTTAATTTTATGTGAACTACCTTTCAATTTACCCAAAACTACCTATATGAGAGCCCACCCATTTAGTCACTAACTAAAGGGATATATCATGGAGTGGGGTTGAAGGGTTTGAAGGCTTGTTATTATTTGCGAAAAGGGGGTAGAAGTGGCCGGTGTGGGGCACTGGTGGCGGGTTGTAGGGTTTGCACGTGGTCTAATGGGGGGGAAATGGTGGGCGACGTAATTTTCCCCCGGACCCCCGTGGGCTTGAATTAATCCCGGGCGCGATACTGGTTTAAATGGGGGTTATCCCACGTCCTTTTTTCCAAAACCGTTTGATCGGTTATGTTGGCCACAATATTGGGGATGATGAGCGTGACACCCCCTTTAATGGGTGTAAAACCCAAGACGTGACGGGACTCCCTTGATAAAAAAACCTAAATAAAGTCGGCGGGAGCAACACACGTGGAATGTTCCAAAAATTGTATCTTTCTACACGGGAAGGTTCCAAATTTTTCTTTTAATCTTATTTTATTTTAAAAACCCTTTGATTTTTTTGGGGTACTAGTTAATCCCACCATAATTATATTTACTATATTTAATTTTTTTAACCTTTAACCCATCCCCAAATTCAAACAGAAATTTATGAAACATTTTTGGAAATTTTTATTCCCTCCCCGGTGACAAGGGGGGGGGGACCCCATCATCCCCATTCCCCCCGTTTTAGGAGGGGTTTTTTTAGGGGGAAAATTTTCCCAAAAAAAGGGGGGCCGAAGAAAAATTTTAAATTTTGTTTCAGGTGTTTTTGCCCCCCTTTTATAGATTTCCCCAAGGGGGTTTTACACTTTAAAGGGGCTTGTTTCCGGGGTTTCGGGAGCCCCCTAAGTTGGCCGGGCCCCCCGACGCAGAATTAGAACCCTCTTTTCCCTCTTCAGCTAACTCTGGGGAATAAAATTTATTTACCGCCCCGCACCCATAGTAACTCCACTGACCTCACAATCCCCTTTCATCAGTATGCAATTTTTGCTTTTTTTTCCTTATGGCCTTTGCAAACGGGGGAATCTCCCCAAAGGATTACTATTTTCCCCCTACTTTAATTGGATTTTGATTTTTTGGCCTTTGAGCCCCAAAAAAAACTTTCCCTTGGGGATCAGTAAAAAAATCTGCACCCAATGCTTACCCAAATGCCCTTTAAAAAAATTTTAAATTAAAGGGTGAAAAACCTTCCGGAAAATGTTGAGGGGGGTCATTTTTTGAGGTCTTGTATATCCCCCCTTTTTTATAAAAAGGGAAAAGGGGGTTTCCGTTTTCTCCCATAAATTTAAATTGGGGAGTAAAAAACTTCTATATTTGTTGATGATCATCTAAGTAGGTTAAGGGTCGGTCATTGATACGGGTTCAATCTCATCACTATGGTTTTTTAGGGTTTTTTAGACCTAAACTTTTTTTTGTGGAGTTTTCCTATGGGCAAGGGCTTAAATATGCCAATTTATTTCTCTTTTGGGGGAAAAACCCTTTTGCCAAGGAGCTTAGGGGTAGTAAAAAGGGGCCATGAGCATTTTCCCAAAATCTAGAGATTTTTTTAATGAGGATGATTTAAAATTTTAAACAATATGGTGGAGGCCCCTACGAAGTTGTAGCATTAGCAATAATTTAAACGCCCAGGGGCCCGACCGCCCAGCCACAAAACCGGGCCGGGAACCCCTTGGGAATTAAAGGGTTTTGGCACTTAAAAACATCAGCTTTTTTTTTTTGAACAGCCCCGGGAGGGTTTCAAGTAAATAAGCAGGGCATTACTTTTTTTGGGGGAGCATTTTCTCCTGTAAAATTTTTATTGCCCAATAGTCGGGAAACCCGGGTTTCCTAAAAAGGGTTTTTAACAATTTATACTCGATCCCTGGGGAGTTGAGGGGGGCCCCGGGGAAAGGGGTCAGTTTCCCCATATCCAGCATTTATACAAGATTTGAGGTAGTATTTAACGCCGTTACCCCGCGGTATCCAAAATTTCCCTCCTGAGAAGGCTAATTGTCAGCCCTTCCCCCAAATAAAAGAGTTCCCATGAGAAATTTATCCATAGCAATTTAGAAGATGATGGGCGTTTGGGGAAAATTTGATGGGGGTTGCAGGTTTTAAACGGGAAAGGGTCAGCCCTTCCAAAATTTTTGCTCGGGCAAAATAATGATGCCCCCCTTTTCTAGGTAATGGTACCTAATTAGGTACTAAGGGTTTTATTAAATTTTTTTTCCCACGGGGCTGGCCGAGGCTAAAAGCTGATATTCCCCAGGAAATTCCTGTTTTTTATTTTTCTAACCCAAAAAATTCAAAGGATCAGAAAATATCCCACTTTATGAATTTTAAGGGGCCCCAAATTTTTTAGTCCTTTTAAAAATTTGCTTCATAAAAGGGAAAACCCCTTTTTTTTATCCATAACAGGTATGGGATCAATATAGGTTCCATAATTGTATCTTCTGATATGTCTGACTTACTATAGACCTTTTGATTAGGCCATTCATTATTCTTTTTCAGCCAGGTAGGACCTTTAAACCATAATCCTGTATTTAATTTGAGGATAGTTGTGCCCCTGGATAAAATATCAGCTGGATTTTCCTTGGTAGAAACATGATTATAGTGAAATGTGGAACCTAAATCATTTATCTTACCAACACGATCCTGACATAAGGGATTGTTGAGTTATATTTCACTAACCAGTGAAGGCAAATTTCACTATCGGTCCACATATATACCTCACCAATTTGTAATAAATTACATAGATATTGTGCTAATTTAGTGCCTAATTCTAATGCAGTCAGCTCCATTTGAGGCAAGGTTCTAGGCTTAATTTGGGCAACCCGAGCCTTAGACATAATTAAATTACATTCCTCTCCTGCTTTAAAGTTAAGGTACTGCACCGTATTAACTTTTTGAAGCATCACAAAATATGTGTAGTTGCTGGGGTTGTCGCCCATCAGCATTATTCTCCTACTTATGTGAACTTCATTATCTTATTGAACTCAGATTTTATAGTCTCCCATTCTGTTGTATATTTCCCATCAAGGGGGGTATCCCAATCGAGGTGTTCTCCCCAGGTCTTTGTATAGACATTTACCCTTATAGTTATGGGCTCACTATGCCCAAGGGGTCAAATACTTGGCTGACCTGATTTAAGAGTGTTCTCTTTGTTAGGACTACATCAGAAAAATCTGGACACTTTAATCTTAGTTCATCAGTTTTTACTTTCCACCATAATCCTAACACAGATTGGACCTCTGGTGGCGTATAATTAAGAAAATCCTTCATGATTATACCTTCCAGGCTTGGAAAATTAGTATTCCAACTCTGTAAGGGGAGGCTGGCCTTCCTGTACTCTTTATTAGCCAGTTTATAAATTTGTATTAGTTATTCCTCTGAATTTATCGTCCCCTGGAAATTATCCATATAGAAGTCTTCCCAATTTCAGGGCTATCAAAACCCTTTAAAAAATGGTACTGTAATGTTTTTTAATAAAAAGGGGCTTGAGCAAGAACCAAACAGAACTGATTAAACCTTTATGTTAGGGTACCCCGGGTATAACAAAAAAAAAAATTCCCAATTTTGGCATCCCAAATTTTTCCTATGTAAAATGGAATTCTAAGACGATTTTATCTATTTCCATTTTTACATTTGAGAAATTTTACTATGCAAATCGCACTTTACATTACACCCTTATCGAATAATGCTTAAAGAGTACACAGTGCCCGGTTGGTCCTGTTTATTGCATAAATGCCCAATATGAGCTCAAATGACTAGCGTGTAAGCTCTTTCTGATCAGTTGGTTTCATCAGGCACTAACATCACAGTGTCACAGCCTCTACGTTGGCCTAGAACGTGTCCATCATGTCCTTCTTAGACCTGAAGCAGGGGAGGGTTCTCCCGGTGGTGGCCCGAGACCGGATGAACCCCTCTCTGGCCTGCTGCCACCACTGCTGCCGCAGTTCTGTCACCTGCTTCACGACTCTTTCGGTGCTCTGAGTGTGGATAGAGAAATCAGGAACCTCGTTACGGCTTGACCAGGATCTCCTGGATCTGATCCCCCGGACAGTGAACAGGTGAATGCCGGCCGTGCACTGGCCAGGCTGCCCGCGATCAGTGTTTCAAGCTGGTGGCTGACAAGTTTAGCTTGGGTGTGAGGGGAGGTTCTTACACTGGTGTCCCCATTTCTCCTCGCCAGCCCTCGGCTTCAAAATCTGGGTCACGGCGAACTGCGGTCGTCCTCACTCTGACTCGCCATCAGCGAGAGGAGGACACATTCTGAGTGTGCGAACCAGCTCCTTTCCGCACGTAGAAGGTCACAGCTGTTTTTGGACCTTCTTTGGGGTGCGAACCCCCTTTACTCTGAGCTGCGTGAGGATGTGCTTAGGGCCGTCCTCTAGTCTGTGGTGAACCTTGATGTGTAGTAGAGTTTGAAGTACACCGGCAGGCAGTACTTGACTAGGATTTCCAGGGTGTTCAGTTCTTTGCCAGTCAGTCCATGCTTTTTGGTTTCCCCATGTACACGAGCGACTGGGCTGTGGTGAGCCATCTGGAGTGGAACACCTTGCTACACTTGATCTCCTGCAGCTCGGACGGGAGAACGCCCGCTTTTACAGCCTGGACCAGCTGGTAGGAGACCTGCTGGTCAGTGGACATGTTGACCAGGATATACTCCGGTATCTCCGGTGAGATCTTCACCCCCTGGCCACTCCTCTGAACTCTGCGTTGTACTTCTCTCATTCACGCTGGACAGCAGACTGCACACTGGACCGTGAAGCCAGATGTCATGTCCCATGAGGTAGGCCCGTCGAGTGGTGAAAGGTTTTGGGCAGGGGAAAAAAAAAATCGTTTGCGGCAACACGCATATATCCAGAAAGGGGAGCACCCCGGCGGGGTCCCCCCAGGGGAATTTCCCCCA
>JACEEZ010017491.1:0-19753 GCA_016584305.1 Chionoecetes opilio | reverse complement strand
TAACCCTAACCTAACCTAACCTTAATTTTAACCATGCATAAGATTCGGATTTTTTTTTTTTTAATGGATTTCTGGAAAATAAAACTATCTCCATTAGAAAAAGCACCTATTGTAGGACAGGAAAAATTAGTCGGTGTCTCTGAAAACGACCGCGAAGTCCTCGTCCATTATAACCAAAGTTGGAACTCTCGCCGACGGGCACGAGAGATCCGGTGGCCGGGAGTACCCTCCACCCCTACTCCTGGACAGCAGGGTTTGTGCCCTAAAATATCACTTATTTCACAAGTTAACCTCTAGAAAAGCAGGTAAATATCCAGATGAACACCGAACTCACTTTGGTGGACGAAACTATTTTTTTCTGGTGTTATTTTATGTGTTTGAAATTAATCTGCTAACCGTTTCTGTCGCAATCAATTTATTTATTTTTTTTATTTTTTTTGCCAAATTGAAAGAAAAAAATAGAACCTAAACCTAACCTAACCTTTACCTAACTAATAAAAACAAAAACAAAAAAACTAACCTTTATCTGCCCTGAAAAAAAAAAAAAAAAAATACCAACAAACAGTTAGCAGATTCATGGTAAATTTTTACGATGGCACCAAACTTCCCTACACAATTGGGAGCATTGTATTCTAAGAGACATTTTCTCTGAGCTTTCCGTCGCAAATCAATAGTTTCGGAGATATAGAACATTTGAGGTGGGGGGAGGAATACGTCTTGTATACAAAATGCCTCCCTCTTCCTCTTCTTGTGACATGCATCACTTTTGTTTTGGATTTTATTAAACTTTTTTATTAATGGACCCAGTTAGGAGGTTAAAGGTTAGGTTAGGTTAGGTTATGTTAGGTAAGGTAAGGTAAGGTAAGGTAAGGTAAGGTAAGGTAAGGTTCAGGTTAGTTTAGGTTAGGTTAGGTTAGATTAGGTAAGGTAAGGTTCAGGTTAGGTTAGATTAGGTAAGGTAGCCACGGGTGCGCCTCCGAAACAAAAGCAATGCAGGTCACAAGAAGAGGAAGAGGGAGGCATTTTGTATACAAGGAGACATATTCTTCCTCCCACCTAAAATGTTCTATATCTCCGAAACTATTGATTTGCGATGGAAAGCTCAATGAGAAAATGTCTCTTAGAATACAATAAGGTAAACAAAAACCATGCTCCCAATTGTGTAGGGAAGTTTGGTCCTATCTGATTTACCCGATATATTACGAATTTTAGCATCACTACAGACTTTTATGTGCCACTGAAGACATGTAGTGTGATGTACATAATATAAACTACTGTGCATGCGTCTTCAGTGGCACATAAAAGTCTGTAGTGATGCTAAAACTCATAATATATTGCGCAGGTGTCAAGTCACTGTCTCTCAGGGGCGCCGCCCTTGCCCTCACACGGGAAAGGGGCGGGACACACGCCAACACCCACGAGTCACTGTCTTTCAGGGGCGCCGCCCTTGCCCTCACACGGGAAAGGGGCGGGACACACGCCAACACCCACGAGTCACTGTCTCTCTCAGGGGCGCCGCCCTTGCCCTCACACGGGAAAGGGGCGGGACACACGCCAACACCCACGAGTCACTGTCTCTCAGGGGCGCCGCCCTTGCCCTCACACGGGAAAGGGGCGGGACACACGCCAACACCCACGAGTCACTGTCTCTCTCAGGGGCGCCGCCCTTGCCCTCACACGGGAAAGGGGCGGGACACACGCCAACACCCACGAGTCACTGTCTCTCGGGGGCGCCGCCCTTGCCCTCACACGGGAAAGGGGCGGGACACACGCCAACACCCACGAGTCACTGTCTCTCAGGGGCGCCGCCCTTGCCTCACACGGGAAAGGGGCGGGACACACGCCAACACCCACGAGTCACTGTCTCTCTCAGGGGCGCCGCCCTTGCCCTCACACGGGAAAGGGGCGGGACACACGCCAACACCCACGAGTCACTGTCTCTCAGGGGCGTCGCCCTTGCCCTCACACGGGAAAGGGGCGGGACACACGCCAACACCCACGAGTCACTGTCTCTCTCAGGGGCGCCGCCCTTGCCTGCTCGCCCACGAACACAGGCTCACCCCAGCGCACACAGACTCACCCCACTGTTCTTCCGTGTACTACTACACGCTGTCTCCAACACACCCGTCGACTCGACACACTGTGTAGGCGCGCTACCACACACTGTACAGGGAGCCGCCCTATGCGCCGTGACCCTACCCCACAGTCGCCGCCACTGAGTTTCAAGGCCACGCCGTGCCCAACAGGGCCACTCTCGTCCCCCTTCGTCAGGTCTTTTCAGGACGGGGTTATGCAGGGCGCAGTGGTCACGGTAAATGATGGGCGGGAGCGCCTGTCCACCCGACGTGGCTGTGTTTCTGCTACTCCCCCTACTCCGCCAAGCCAGCACCACGTCGGTTCCCCCCCATTCTCTGGGCCAATGTGGAGGAAAGGACGTGGCGACCAGAACCTTGTGTCGAACCCCCGCCAGCGAATCCCCAGAGGTAGAGACGAAGGACCCTTGTCTTGTTCGCTAGTAGCAGCGAACAAGGCCCTTCGTAACACTGCACCCCCCCACGGGAGTAGTGGCGACCTCGCCACGACATCACACCCCGACAGGGGAGTTCCACCTCCGGGAGTTCCACCTCCGGGAGTTCCACCACCTCCCTGAGTTTCACCTCCGGGAGTTCCACTGCCTCCAAGAAGTCCATTAACAGGAGTTCCACCTCCGGGAGCGCCATAGCCTCCAGGAGTGCCACAGCCTACGGGAGTTCCACCTCCAGGAGCGCCACAGCCTCCGGGAGTGCCACCTCCAGGAGCGCCACAGCCTCCGGGAGTTCCACCTCCAGGAGTGCCACAGCCTCCGGGAGTTCCACCTCCAGGAGTGCCACAGCCTCCGGGAGTTCCACCTCCAGGAGCGCCACAGCCTCCGGGAGTGCCACCTCCAGAAGCGCCACAGCCTCCGGGAGTGCCACAGCCTCCGGGAGTGCCACAGCCTCCGGGAGTTCCACCTCCAGGAGCGCCACAGCCTCCGGGAGTTCCACCTCCAGAAGCGCCACAGCCTCCGGGAGTTCCACCTCCGAAAGTTCCGCCTCCGGGAGCGCCGTAGCCTCCGGGAGCGCCGTAGCCTCCGGGAGCTCGACCACCTCCGGGAGCTCGACCACCTCCGGGAGCTCGACCACTCCGGGAGCTCGACCACCTCCGGGAGCTCGACCACCTCCGGGAGCTCGACCACCTCCGGGAGCTCGACCACCTTCGGGAGCTCGACCACCTCCGGGAGCTCGACCACCTCCGGGAGCTCGACCACCTCCGGGAGCTCGACCACCTCCGGGAGCTCGACCACCTCCGGGAGCTCGACCACCTCCGGGAGCTCGACCACCTTTGGGAGTTCCACTGCCTCCAGGCGTTCCACTGCCTCCAGGCGTTCCACTGCCTCCAGGCGTTCCACTGCCTCCAGGCGTTCCACTGCCTCCAGGAGTTCCGCTGCCTCCAGGCGTTCCACCTCCGGGAGCGCCACAGCCCCCGGGAGTTCCACCTCCGGGAGTTCCACCTCCGGGAGTTCCACCTCCGGGAGTTCCACCCCCGGGGAGTTCCACCTCCGGGAGTTCCACCTCCGGGAGTCCCACCTCCGGGAGTCCCACCTCCGGGAGTTCCACCTCCGGGAGTTCCACCTCCGGGAGTTCCACCTCCGGGAGTTCCACCTCCGGGAGTTCCACCTCCGGGAGTTCCACCTCCGGGAGTTCCACCTCCGGGAGCGCCACCTCCGGGAGCGCCACCTCCGGGAGTGCCACCTCCGGGAGCCCCAGAGCCTGCCGCGTCTGGGCAACCAACAGCTGGGTCTGGTCCTGAAACTGTTGCCCCAGTAGCTTCATAAAGTCCCCCAGCGTGGTCGGGTTGATTGCTGCGGCGGCAGGGTCAGCCATCTTGCCTTACGCCCTTGATGCGCAGTCACAGAGTCCCTTCCCCCACAGCCTCGCCGTCTCTCCAAAGCCCACGATCCCACTTCTGACACCAATGTTACGAAACCAGGGGGGGGGGGTCATCCACCACCCTCCACTTCGTCACTCACTTACGGCTCGGGGCAATGGAGGGGTCGGGAAGGACTGAAGGGAGACACTGAACTGCTGTGCACGGCTTTTATTTCCACACTACTCTACTATGTACAAAGTCACTGTCTCTCTCAGGGGCGCCGCCCTTGCCCTCACACGGGAAAGGGGCGGGACACACGCCAACACCCACGAGTCACTGTCTCTCTCAGGGGCCCCGCCCTTGCCCCCCCCAAGGGAAGGGGCGGACACCGCCAACACCCCGATTCACTGCTCTGGGGCGCCGCCCTTGCCCTCAAGGGAAAAGGGCGGGACACACGCCCAACACCCACGAGTCACTGTCTCTCTCAGGGGCGCCGCCCTTGCCCTCACACGGGAAAAGGGGCGGGACACACGCCAACCCCCACGAGTCACTGTCTCTCTCGGGGGCGCCGCCCTTGCCCTCAACGGGAAAGGGGCGGGACACACGCCAACACCCCGGGTCACTGTCTCTCTCGGGGGCGCCGCCCTTGCCTGCTCGCCCACGAACACAGGCTCGCTACCCCAGCGCACACATCCCCCACTGTTCTTCCGTGTACTACTACACGCTGTCTCCAACACACCCGTCGACTCGACACACTGTGTAGGCGCGCTACACACACTGTACAGGGCGCCGCCCTATGCGCCGTGACCCTACCCCACAGTCGCCGCCACTGAGTTTCAAGGCCACGCCGTACCCAACAGGGCCACTCTCGTCCCCCTTCGTCAGAAGAGGGACACGGGTCTTTCCAGGACGGGGTTATGCAGGGCGCAGTGGTCACGGTAAATGATGGGCGGGAGCGCCTGTCCACCCGACGTGGCTGTGTTTCTGCTACTCCCCCTACTCCGCCAAGCCAGCACCACGTCGGTTCCCCCCCATTCTCTGGGCCAATGTGGAGGAAAGGACGTGGCGACCAGAACCTTGTGTCGAACCCCCGCCAGCGAGACCCCAGAGGTAGAGACGAAGGACCCTTGTCTTGTTCGCTAGTAGCAGCGAACAAGGCCCTTCGTAACAATACTTTATTTCAGTATATATTACTATCATGTCTGATTGTGTATGTGTGTGAGTGTGTGTGCTAAAAATGCATAGAGTATTGATCTTGATGTCAGAGGGAGTAATAATTTGATTTAAATAAGTCTCAATCAACAGTTACATTGGACGCCACAGATGGCGCTCGTGTTAGACATCACAAATTATGCTTAGGCTAGGGCCTCAGCTTTCCTATCTTGCTTGTAGGGTCTTAGCGCCAGGCCTTCCAGGGTTGGGAGTCTTTCAGCAGAGTTTTCTGTGACAAAGTCGCGGGAGGTCAATAGTCGTGAGGCAAATTTTGGTGAAGAAGCCGGGCTCTTGCAGCTTGCGTTTTCTGTTAACGCAGGCACTTTTAAGAAGCCGGAAGAAGCTAGCCCTGGGCCCGTATTTATAATAGCTTATGGGTTTCCCATAAGCAGACAAAATGGCGAAGTTCGCCATAAGTCACCGAAAATTCCATAAGTGCTCGTGTTTTCCCATAAAGTTGCCCATAAGCGCTACGGTAGGGGATGTCCGGGAGGTCCCATAAGGATCCTTATTTTTTGACAAAAAGCCGTCAACATGGCAGCAAAACACTCTTCCGTCAGCGCCAACGCAGGCATTTTCGGCCAGGAGACGTTCTCGGCTATTAAATGACAAAAGAACTTGTCAAGGGGTATGGGCTGAACCATGAGGGAATTATGTATGTCACTCGCGTAAATGCATTCCTCCAGAGTAAATAAAAAAGGAACCATACACTGACAGTGGGAATGAAAATTATAATAACATTATGATTGTTTCCTCGCCACTGGCAAGATGCAGCAGGCACTGAGCAGTGTTGCAGCTGCTGCAGTGATGATCATGGAGCAGCTGGAGTGGACAGGGAAAATGCTTGCTCAAGGCCGTCCATGTTAATACGTCTTGTACCCAAAATTCTGTGCGAGACAAAATCGAGAATTCTCGCCAACGGAAATTTTTCGACGACAGTTCCACTTCTACTAATAGATGAAAAGGGTGAATAAAGAGTTTTTCATTGTTTATTTGACAACATTTTTCGAAGGGATTATTATTTTCTATTTAGTATTGATGTTATAATAAAATTTAGCTCTTGTTTTTTGGCAGAAATGAAGGTAAAGATTTGTTTTACCTACGCAGTCATATCTACCTTCTGGAGGGCTATCATTTCAACTTCAGCACGTAGTGGAGATTTCTACTTCCGGAAAAAACAAAAATGTAATTTCCCTTTGGGAAACAAGGTTAATTTTTACACTAGGACCAGAATTACCTACACAATTGGGAGTGTTTCTTCTGGTTACCTTAATGGATTCTAAGAAACTCTCAAAATGAGTTTCTGTCGGGAAATCATTACTTTTGGAGATATTTAAATTTTTAGTAAGAAACGTATATGACATGAAATTAAGTAACGTAACCCCCCCTTTAGAATAGACTAACCTAACTCCACCTTTAGATTCACTAACCTAACCTAACTCCACGTTTTAACCTTCTAACTAAAGCCAAATCCTCATTGGAAAGTGTCCGCGGCAAGGGAAGAAAAGAGAGGCGATGCAGGTCCCAAGAGGAAGAAGAGTGAGACGCACGGGAAACACTTGTCTTTCTCCTCCCTATAATAACAGGTATTGTTGTAGTGTTTGCCCATACTCCCCCCTCTCCCCCCAAAACAAGTTTGGGCACCTTGAGGATATGCGGATATTTGGCTGGGGTACAAAATGTGCGTTGCAACCACCCTTTATTGAGTTAGGTAGTGGCGTAAAAAAATTTCCCCAGATCTAGGGAAAATTGACTGAATTTCTTCAGTCAAAAACGTGTGGACCTGCTGACGATCCTCACAAACAGAATGACCGGAAATATCGAGTTTCCCCCCCACCCTCCCCCACCCCTCCCATTAAGAAGTAGATAAAAAAAAAATTTGGTTACCGGGGGGGTCGAGGGGCCCCATTAGGTTAGGTAGATTATCGGGTGATTATCGCTAAGTTAGGATAGGGTTATCGGGGATTATCGCTGTTAGGATAGATTATCGGGGGGCAAGGGGGGCAGAGCCCCTCGCTAGGAGGTTTAGGTTTAATTTGCTTAGGTTAGGTTAGATTACAGGGGGCCCTTGTAATCTCGGAGCTTGAATCAATCAATCATTGGGGGCATACCCGGGGGGCGTGTCGCCTCGCCCACCCTACGACGCCACTCCCGGGGTCACCCCGCGCGAGTTTCCCCTGCAGGCTCCTTTTCCCCTACCAAGCAGCTCTCGACAAGAACATCAACTTTCCCCCGCCACGAGCCTTGTGGGCGCCCCCTTGGGGCCCCCTCCACGCCCGGTTGTCTCTTACAGATACAACCCGATGGGAAGGATCGGTTTCAGGGTAAGCGTGCCACATGCCCATATAGCCGAAGTTGGGGCTGACGGACTATGCAGGTAATAGGCCTCGATTCAGTCTCACGGTGCAATCCTGATTTGACACGTAATCATCCCAGCGATTACCCATGATTCTGCGAAGACACTTATTCCCAAAGCATTGATTCGTCTCTTCAAGTCACTATTTAGTGTCCATGTCTCACAACCATAGAGTAAGACAGGGATCACAAGCGACTTGAAGATCCGGATCTTTGTCCTCCTGCACAGGTACCGACAACGCCAAACTTCCCGCCGAGCGAGTCCATAACACCGTGGGCTATGCCAATGATGTTATTTATTTACTTATATATTTCGTTTTCTGATAAATGAATTAGTACCATGTATAAATTAGCGTTGACTAAATAAATAACCTGTAAAAAAGAGGAAAAAAACCACTAATAAGGGCGGGAAAGGACTAAAATTTTACCGTAAATTTAACCCCTTGAGACCCAGAACGAAATTTCCATTGTAATTTGGGTACAGTTAGAAGAGTTTTAGTGACTATAAGCAATATTTTTTTAGCTATGACCTGTTTAGTAGCCTTGTCCACTACTAATTTGGTATATTCAGTGACTTTTTCCCCTTTCTTTTATGGCTCGACCCAAAACAATTTTTATAGCAAAGGAAAGATCTGGGCGTGAAGGGTTTAATACATTTTTACCCGTGTTTCTGCATTAATTAAGGGATGAAATGCTAGCAATAGCCTGACTAGTTAGGTTTTAGTTATGGGGTTAGGTTAGGTTGCAATGTCCAGGTTAGGTTAGTGAACGAGCAGGGGTGTCTGCCCCACAAGTTAGGTCAGGTTACGTTACCAATGTCAAACGGCAGATTTAGTGTTTTGTGACTAGCAAAAATTTTTGTATCCAATAATAAAATAGCGTGTATTCATATTATTTTCCCGATGAACACCAAAAATCACTTTGGGGACCAAAATATTTTTTCTGGTGTGTTTTGATGTGTTTTGAATTAATCTGGTTACCGTTTCTGTCGCAATTAGTATTATTTTTTTTTTTATGGTAAGGCTAGGTTAGGTTAGGTTAGGTATAGGTTAGGTTAGTATAGGTTTGTGTTTGGTAAAAGGTTAGGTCAATCTGTTTTTTGGTCATTTTGTTTGCAAACCTAAAATATTAAAATAAGAAAACAACTTACGACAGAAAACGGTTAGCGAATTCATTCCAAAACACAGCTCAAAACTCACCAGAAAAAGATATTTTCGTCACCAAAGTGATCGTGTTCATCTGGAATAAATACCCAAGAGCGAAAATACTTTAACCTACCTAACCCAGACCTCACCTAAACCTATAACTATTCTATAATCTGACCTAGCCTATACTTAGTCCTATATCTAACCTAACCTAACCTTTTACCTATAAATAAAATAAAAAACATAAGTCTGTAGTGATGCCTAAAATTGGTCCTATATTGTTCCTGGACTTAGTGTCAGTGGGCAAGTGACTTACTGGCGACTATAGTGTTATCTTACGGTAGTTATCGCATCAAAAAAAAAAAAAGGATGCAATCCTTATAAACGACAGAATTGTGATATCATTTATAGTACATGGTCTGGCACGAACACTTGGCCACGGGAAAAGTTTGGGGAACCCCTCTCTGCCCCGGACGCGATGAGATCCGGCAGACGCGGTAACGTAACGCAGTCGAGGGGGGGGGGGGGGGTCATATCCCCCTCTGCTCCCGTCACAAAACAAAGTTCGGGGCCTTGGAGAGAACGGGACGGACTTTAGGTAGGACCCTTCATGCCCGATCTTTCCTCTGCTATTTAAAATTGTCTTTTAAGAGCATATTACGACAATGACTGAATATACCAAATTAACTAATAGACTGGATAATAACAGGTTTTATCATAAATATTGTCTTCTAGTCACTAAAATTGACTATGGGACCCCAAATTACAATGGATTTTACGTTCTGGGTCTCAGGGGTTAAAGGAACCCATACTGGCTGCACACGGCTATTTTCCTCCCACTACTACCCCTGCAAACATATAAAACACCTGCCCCTCTTGTGCAATAACACCCAACCTGCAAAAGTGATTCAGGGGCTAGAATAGGGGTAACTGCAGTCAGTACAACCCTCCTGGTATATACAGTTTAAAACCACAACACGCTGGGGGGGTTTTAAGAATCCTCGATTCGTTCTCATCAAAAGGCAGTATGGGTTCAGTGCGGGCTCCCGCTGTGTGGCGAAAAACACTGACGCAATGAAAAAGTAACTTAGGACGATCCCCTAAATGCCGATGTCTCACTTTTCCTGCGGCTGTCCAATGATGATATACAGAGTAGGTTTTGCATATATGTGTGACCTGCAGAAAATATGAGTGTAACTTATGCGTGGAAAGACGTTTTTTTTAGGCATCAAGGAGAAACCTTTAAAACCCTGCGATACATTTAATTGAAGTCACAAACCTGCACTGGCAACCCACAAATGCTGGGCCCATTAACTCCTTCACAGAAACACAAGGCACGGCGGTCACACGAACATTAAAAACTGCCCACCACCACCACCACCACCCATTTCCCACAGACCCCCTCCCACAGGCACGGGTAACCACACTATGTCCACCCAACCACCACCTCAAAAGTGGATCTTCATGTGGCTGGTAATATCACTCTTTGTCTTGAAACAAACTTGCTACAAATAGCACACTTGACTCCCGCAAGCCAGTGTGTCTAAAAGGTGTGTTTGTTGAGTTCAGAAATAGTATAAAACCTTTTCCCACACTCTAGACACTCGTGATCTTAACACCACTGTGTGGTTCAGGGTGTGTGTGGTGAGGGAGGGCTTTTGCAGTAAATCTTTTCCCACACTCTAGACATTCATAAGTTCTTATCCACACTGTGTTCCAGGGTGTGTTTTTTGAGGTCCACCCTTTGTAGTTACTCTTTTCCTACACATCTAAACATTCATCTTCTTAACACCACTGGTGTGTCGGGTTGTGTTGTGGTGAGGCTAATTGATTTCTAGTAAATCTTTTCCCACACTCTAAACTTCATAATTCTTATCACCACTGTGTGTCAAGGGTTGTGTTTGTTGAGTTCAGAATGTATAAAAACCTTTTCCCCACACTCTAGACACTCGTGAATTCTTAACACCACTGTGTGTCAGGGTGTGTGTGGTGCGGTTATTCTTTCTAGTAATCTTTCCCACACTCGTAATCATTCATATTCTTATCACCACTGTGTGTCAGGTGTGTTTGGTGAGTCAACCCTTTGTAGTAAATCGTTTCCTACATTCTAAACATTCTAATTCTTAACAAACCACTGTGTGTCAGGGTTTGTGTGGTGAGGTTACCCTTTGTAGTAAATCTTTTTCCTACACTCTAAACATTCATAATTCTTAACACCACTGTGTCTCATGTGTGTGTGTGAGGTTTACTCTTTGTATAAATCTTTTTCCCACACTCTAAACATTCATAATTCTTAACACCACTGTGTGTCAGGGTGTGTGTGTGATGGAACGCTTTGCGTAAATCACCTTTCCCACACTTAAACATTCATAATCTTTTAAACACTGTGTGTCAGGTGTGTTTGGTGAGGTCACCCGTTCTTAATCTTTTTCTACACTCTAAACATTCATAATTCTTATCACCACTGGGTGTCGGGGGTTGTGTGGTGAGGTTATTGCTTTGTAAGTAAATTCTTTCCCACACTCTAACCTTCATAATTCTTACACCATGTGTGTCAGGTTGTGGGTGGTGAGTGACTCTTTGTAGTACATCTTTTCCCACACTCTAAACATTCATAATTCTTAACACCATTGTGTGTCAGGGTGTGTGTGTGAGTCACTCTTTCTAGCAATCTTTTCCCACACTCTAAACATTCATAATTCTTAACACAATGTGTATCACTGATGACTCTTGAGCAACTCTTGGTTTGAATGTTTTGTCACAATACTGCTGACACTTCACTCACTGCGTGCCGTTTGTGGGCCTGAGCTGGCCTGCCTTCCAGGTGATTCTTGCCATCACCCCTGTGCCATCCCCACCGCCTGAGGCAGCTGATCCTGCTGCTCCCGCCCACCTCATGCTTGCTGCCCAGGCCCCCACAGCCTCACACCGCAAGCAACACTCTTGCCACACACGCGACGGCCGGTCCTGCGGGAAACACTCGGGGATGCCGCATGAGCCGGTCAGTGCCGGGCGGGGCAGCCGGCCTGGGCTGTGCCCTAGCACCTGCAACAGTGGTGACAGCAGACAAACAGAGAGCCACACGCTGCCTGCCACTCTGCTCCGCCTGCGGGGCCCCCACCCTGCTATCCTGCTCGCTCACACCACACACTTTTGGCAAGGCCTCCTCTCCCTTCTCCTCCTGAAGGGGAGGTGAATAACTGGCTAATAGGGTGAATAAAGGACGGTGTTGATTGAAATGTGAATGATGAGGAAAGGACAAGACTTGATATGAAGTGGAAGAATTAGTAAATTGGACCTTATCAGAAGGAAGAGATAGACCACATCAAGTAAGATTGAATGGCAGACTGCAACCAGGAGATCCTGGCGAGAGCTTTTAGGCCGAGGTCAACGGATGATGACAGGGAGGTGGATGCAAAACAAGCCGTGAAGAAGAGCAAAGGAAATGAAAGAGTACATTAAGAGGCAGAAAAAGAACAATAAAACGGAGGAAGAGAAAGCACAATGTTTTTTCACGGTAGTATTAGATGATGGCTGAGAAATTATTACAGTAAAACCTCTCCGATGGGACTACTTGGGCCAAGGAGTGGTCCGAGTAATGCAAGGATCCGAATAATGGGGGGCTTATATATGGGGGGATAGGTATCAAAAAAAAATAATAATAAATACATAAATAAAATCTAGTTGTATATACTGTTTAGCTTAGAACTTGCGCCCCCTAAAAAAAAAAAATTCTAGGAGTATAGTATATGACAGCTAGGAAATTTTGACACCTTAAACCCCCCACCCCCAAAAAAAAAAACAACATTCTAGGTGTATATAGTAGCTTAGGAAATTTGACCCATAAAAAAGATAAAAAAAAAAAAAAAATCCTGGTGTATTATCTCCGCTAGGAAATTTTCGACCCTAAAAAAAAAACAAAAAAAAAAAAAAAAAAAAACGAAAAAAAAAAAAAAAAATTTTTCGAGTGTCTATATTAGCTAGGATATTTCGAACCCTACAAAAAAAAGACAAAAAAAAAAAAAAAAACGGCTGTTGGAATACCGAGGCTCCGAATACGAGAGTTTTACTGTGGCCAAGAAAAAAGACTGAAGGAAAATGTTGTGAGGAATATGTTGTACAAAACGGCATGGCATGATGTACACGACCACAGATGTGATGATCCAAGCGCCTGCAACGGATAGATTATTTATTAACTAAGATCCAGGCGTGGGTGTTTAACAGACTCCATGCACTGTCTTGTAAGCCGACAATCCCACGGGAAATGTGTCAAAACGCTAAAATACAAGACTGTTTCGGCATAAAAGTAATCAAAATATTACCAGATTCCTATCGCCATGTAGGAAATTGTTCTTATTTTAGGGTTATTTAAGGTTTATTAGGTTGCCTGTATACCTGTAGCGGCCTAAGTGTTTACCGTTACCTTTTGCACTGTCCTGTAGCCGTTAGTCCTGTAGAAATTGGGTCAACAGCTAAATACACGACTGTTTCGGCAAAGTATCAACAAAATATTCAGATTACTATACGCCATGTAGGAAAAATGTTCTTATTTTACCTTATTATAGGGTTATATAGGTTTATTAAGTTGCCTCTGTATACCTGTAGCTGCTAAGTGTTCTACAGTTACCTTGTGCCTGTCCTGTAGCCGACAAATCCACTGGAAATGGGTCCAAACCAGACACCTAAAATACACGACTGTTTCGCGCAAAAAGTATCAACAATTCTAGCGAGTAAAAAAATTACCAGATTCTATACCCATGTAGAAACAGGGTCTTATTTTTTTTTAACCTATTTTAGGGTTTTTTTAGGTGCCCTGTATACCTGTAGCTGCTAAGTGTCTACAGTTTACCTTATGCCTGTCCTGTGCCGAAATCCACGGGAAAAGGGTCCAAACAGCTAAAATACACGACTGTTTCGGCAAAAGTTATCAAATATTTACATTCTTGTCTACGCCCACGGGGGGTGGTTAGGATTTTTTTTTCTTATTTTACCTTATTTACTGGGTTATTGAAGGTTTATTTAGTTTGCCTGTAGACCTGTAGCTCCTAGTGTCATACAGTTTACCTTGTGCACGGGTCCTGTGCCGTTTAGTCCCTGTGAAATGGGGTCAACGCTAATAACGGACTGTTATTGCTCAGCCGGGGGGGTCCGTTTCTGGTTCGCAAACAAACAGCTGTTCATGTCACTCTGCCAGCCACTTTCTCTCTCCCTTTCTCTCATCTTTATTCTCTCTCTCCCTTTCCTCTCTCTTATTCTTCTCTCTCCCTTCCTCTCTTCTTTATTCTCTCCCTCCCTTCCTCTCTCTTTGTATTCTTTCTCTCTCCCTTCCTCTCTCTTTATCTCTCTCTCCCTTTCCTCCTCTTATGCTCTCTCTCCTTCCTCTCTCTTATTTCTCTCTCCTCCCTTCCTCTCTCTGAATTCTCTCTCTCCCTTCCTCCTTGTTTCTCTCTCTCCCTTCCTCTCTCTTTTTCTCTCCCTCCCTTCCTCTCTCTTTGTCTCTCTCTCTCCCTTCCTCTCTCTTTATTCTCTCTCATCTCCTTCCTCTCTCTTTATTCTCACTCTCTCCCTTCCTTCTTTCTTTATTCTCTCCTCTCCCTTCCTCTCTTTATTCTCTCCCTCCCTTCCTCTCTCTTTATTCTCTCTCTCCCTTCCTCTCTCTTTATTCTCTCTCTCCCTTCCTCTCTTTATTCTCTCTCTCCTTCCTCTCTTATTCTCTCTCTCCTCCTCTCTTTATTCTCTCTCTCCTTTCATCTCTCTTCCCTTCCTCTCTCTTTATTCCTCTCTTCCTTCCTCTCTCTTATTCTCTCTCCCTTCCTCTCTTTATTCTCTTCTCCCCCTTCCTCTCTCTTTATTCTCTCTCTCCCTTCCTCTCTTATTCTCTCTCCTTCCTCTCTCTTTATTTCTCTCTTCTCCTTCCTCCTCTTTTCTCTCTCCTCCTCTCTTTATTCTCTCTCCCTTCTCTCTCTTTATTCTCTCTCTCTCCCTCCCTCCTTTTTTCCCTCTCTCCCTTCCTCTCTCTTTATTCTCTCTCTCCCTTCCTCTTTTATTCTCTCTCTCTCTCCCTTCCTCTCTTTATTCTCTCTCCCTTCCCTTCTCTCTCTTCCCTCCCTTCAATCAATCAATCATTGGTGGCATACGCCGGGGGGCGCGTCGCCTCGCCCACCTACGACGCCACTCCCGGGGGTCACCACGCGCGATTTCCCCATGCAGGCTCCTTTCCCATACCAAGCAGCTCTCGACAACAATTTTCATTATTTTAACACAATATAATGTTACTTCCACTGATCTATATAACATGGATCGCGGAAGCCTGGCTCAGCACTGGTTCCAACTGTCCGCCATCTTGTCGTAACCAAAACAAAGCCTTGTTTCTGCGGCTCGCTTGCTGTCTATCTGGTGTTATCGCCTCGTCATGCCAAGTTGTGCTTGCTGTCTGGCTGTGTTATCACCTCGTCATCCCAAAAGCTGTGCTGCTATGTCCTGTACAAACAGACCAGGACCTGGAAGTGGCAAATCTTTCACCTGTGAGTAACACCAAACACACACACACGCACCCACCACAAAACACACAACCCACCACACACACCCACACACACACCCACCCACCACACACACACCACACACCCACACACACACACACCCCACCACACACACACACGCACCCACCCACCCACCACACACACGCACCCACCACACACACACGCACGCACCCACCACACACCCACGCACCCACCCACACAACCCACACACCCAACACACACCCAGACACCCACACCCACACCACACCCACACCACACCCACACCACTCCCCACCCAGCCCATCCACTCTTAATCCATCTACCCACTCCAGTCATCCAACTACTAGTTAAAAAAAAAAATATAGGTGGATATGGTATACTTTTTTTTATATAAGTAGATATAGATATAAGTATTATTTTTTTATACTTGTTAACAATTAGTGGGGAACGGAAGCAGACCTGAGTGCGGTTATGATACAAATGATCATATGTTTTGTATCATAACCGCACTCAGGTCTGCTTCCGTTCCGCGCGCTTCCTAAAAAGCGGTGCTTGTTCTAATGGAGATAGCTTTATTTGCGAAGAAAAAAAAAAGGAAAAAAAAGTATACTTGTGGTTAAAGTTAGGTTAGGTTTCATTACAACCTATAAGGTTAGGTTAGGTTTCATTTAAAACCTTTAAGGTTAGGTTAGGTTTCATTAAAACCTATAAGGTTAGGTTTAGGTTTCATTAATATTATTTTTTTTTGGGGGGGAGGTTGCGCAAAATAAAACTTTTCTCCATTGCAACAAGCACCTATTGTAGGCCAAGAAAAAATAGTTGATGTCTCTTAAAACGACCGCGAATCGTCCATTATTACCAACAGTTGTTTCGTAGTCTAAATGAAACCATAGTCGTTTCGTACACTCAGCTCAGAGTTGAACTTGACTACTAGAGTTACGAAACGACACCAGGTATGTACGAAAATACTCAAAATCAGTGTACGAAACTAACTACTTTCAATTCAATATACCTAATTAAGAAAGGTTTTTTGATTAGGCCAAAGGTTTTGATTAATTTAAACTTCCTGTAATCCCGAGAGTAGCTTCTATGGACCACTGTGGCTCGCGCCGTACCGTGGCGGCGGCGGTACGGGGCTAGCGCCGTTATAGTGGACGAGAACTGCGCGTTCGCTCATTAGGTTTAGACACACACACACTCGGTGGTTCGCTCATTAGGTCTGTACAACTGCACTCTTAGCCTCTCGCTTTACCACATACACCACACCTGTCACTACACACTTGTACGGCCTCGCAACCACACCTGTCACTACACACCTGTACGGCCTCGCAACACACTGTCACTACACACCTGTACGGCCTCGCAAGACACCTGTCACTACACACCTGTACGGCCTCGCAACACACCTGTCACTACACACCTGTACGGCCTCGCAACACACCTGTCACTATACACCTGTACGGCCTCGCAAGGCACCTGTTCACTTACACACCTGTACGGCCTCGCAACACACACCTGCCCCCTCACACAACTGTACGGCCTCGCAAGACACCTGTCACTACACACCTGTACGGCCTCGCAACACACCTGTTGTCTGGTATCATCGTAAATAAATGACTTGGAAGGTTCGACGATGCACTAGGTTGGAAGTTTAGTAGTAGTTAGTAGTAGTGTTAATAGTAGTTGTAGGTGGGAATAGTAGTAGTAGGTGGTAATAGTAGTAGTAGTAGTAGGTGTTAATAGTAGTAGTAGGTGGTAAAATAGGCTATCACATGCCAGCAGCCAACACACAGCCACTGCCTGGCCGGCCCATGTATTTTTTTGGTTATTTCAAGATGGCGGCTGGGGACTTCAGTATCTCGGCCACAGCTAGCCCAGATCCGCGATCCATGTTATATAGATCAGTGGGGTCACCACGCGCGAGTTCCCATGCAGGCTCCTTTCCCATACCAAGCAGCTCTCGACAAGAAACATCAACTTGCCCCAGCCACGAGCCTTGTGGGCGCCCCCTTGGCCTCCTCCACTCCGGATTGTCTCTTACAGATACAACCCGATGGGAAGGATCGGTTTCAGGGTAGCGTGCCACATGCCCATATAGCCGAAGTTGGCGCTGACGGACTATGCAGGAAATAGGCCTCGATTCAGTCTAACGGTGCAATCGCTGATTTGACACGTAATCATCCCAGCGATACCCTATGATTCTGCGAAGGGCACTTATTTCCAAAGGCATTGATTCGTCTCTTCAAGTCACTATTTAGTGTCCATGTCTCACAACCATAGAGTAAGACAGGGATCACAAGCGACTTGAAGATCCTGATCTTTGTCCTCCTGCACAGGTACCGACAACGCCAAAATACTCCCGCTGAGCGAGTCCATAACACCGTGGGCTATGCCAATCCGCCGTAAGGCTTCTTGACGTGACCCGCGTCATTATGGACTGCGCTACCAAGGTATGTAAAACTTTCCAAGATCTCAATGTCCTCGCACACGCATGAAACAGGACTGTACTGCTTCATCTAGTAAGTCTCCAAACACCTGGACTTGGTCTTGAGCCAGGAGACCGCAAGTCCCAAAGGCTTTTCCTCCTCGTGCAGCGCCTCGAGAGCCATCACCAGGACCTCCAGCGGAACTCAGCAAAGATTACTGCATCATCGGCAAAAACAAGATCAGTGATCTTGGTGTTGCCGACGGATGCTACACAATCACTTTGATCTACAACCTTGTCCAATACCCAGTCCATACAAGCGTTGAAAAGTGATGGGAAAGGACGCACCCTTGCCTCACTCCTGTATTCATAGGAAAGAAGCTGGATACACCTGCCCCACACTTCACAGCACTCTCAGTCCCAGAATACAGACCAGTTATCAAACCAATAGTCCTTTTCAGGAATCCCCTCGAAGTCGCAGAAGATCCCAGAATGACTCACGATGCACTGAGTCAAACGCCTTCTTGAGATCAACATAGGCTGCAAGCATCCCCTGTCGAAACTCACGTCGGCGTTCCACCAGGACAAAGAAGCGCTAGGATACGGTCCGTTGTTGATTACCAGGCGTGAACCCAGGGCTGCTGAGGTCTCTGATGCCCTTCACCAGATGACTGCGAAATTTTTGTCAGCAATAGATGGGCAAGCACCTTGCCTGGTACGCTGAGCAGTTGAATACCGCGGTAATTGTTGCCCGTCCTGACGGTCCCCTTTTCCCTTTCCAGATAGGGACGACCAGCCCCCTTTTCCAGTCAGGAGGAATGGTAACCTATTGCCACAACGGCAGTCAGGACAGCATGCAACCCGCGGATCATGGCCTCACCTCCAGCTTTGAGGAGCCTCCGCAGATATTACAACACCAGCTGCTTTTTCCAAACCCTTCAACTTTGCTAAAAGCCCTCTGACTTCGTCAAGAGAGGGTGCGGTTTCGTCAATGGGAGATCGGCCATCCACTGCCTGTAACCCATGGTGTGAAGCTGCTCAGTTGGAGGGTCCACCGTGAACAACGCCCAAGTACTCACCCAACGAGCCATCTGCCCATCCATGTCTGACACGAGGCGCCCATCTGCTGTTCGAATAGCACTCGGCCCGAAAAGGAGACTTGGAACGGAGCTTCTTCAGGGCTCGGTAGGCTGGGGCGGAGGGCATTAGCGTTCAAAAGACTCTCGACATCCTCAGCGAGACTCCTGACATACCTCTCCTTGTCTCTCCCCCAGGAGGGTTCTAGTCCCGGGGTGTATGAATACAAGTTAATGGACCCGTTTTTCTCTACTTGAGGTAAGGATTGTTTGAAATCTTCAAGCCTCATATAGTTGGGCAGTGATGTTGATTTTCTATGTGAAAAGTATTTTTGATGATACAGCCAAATTTTAAATACAGGAAAATTTATACGCTCTAAAAACGAATGGCGCCATGTTGTGACGTCAACACGCAAGACAACAGAGCAAAATAGCTGTGAAGTGGCCACTACTTTTATGTACTACTACTATACACCAATTTTCATTACCCCTACTACAGCAAGATGACCAGTAATCCTCCTTCAAGTGATGTAGTAGGTATTCACTGTGTTTGTGAATATGTAAGTTGTAGTTTATAAGGAAAAAGGGGGATAGACAGAGATAAGTGGCCACATGTAAAGCTAAGAACAGATAGAAAAGAACTCATAGAGTAACAGGTAGAAATGTATGGCTTTCTTTTCCCCACATAAGCAAAAAATACACCCTTCGTCACTCTACTCACCACTAAACCTTTACTAACCATAAAATTTTAAACCCGTTCCTTATGAGTTCGTCTATCTGTCATTGCAGTTTTATTTAAAACTCCCTATAAGGAATCCAAACCCAGAAGTCCTCACTTGTCTGGTGTCACGGGCCACTTATCTCTGTCTATCCACTTTTTCCTTATAAACTACAACTTACATATTCACAAACACAGTGAATACCTACTACAACACTTGAAGGAGGATTACTGGTCTCTTGGCAGTAGTAGGGGTAATGCAAGTTGTAAGGTTATTAGGTTAGTAAAATAAAACTTAAAATTTTTCAAGGGTTAGGGTTTGGTTAGTAATTATTTTTTTATGGGGTCTCGCTATGAGGTTATTAGTGAAATTTGGTTAGGTTAGGTTATAGGTGAAAGGTTAGGGATTTAGTAAA
>JACEEZ010017490.1:385000-387359 GCA_016584305.1 Chionoecetes opilio | reverse complement strand
ATCACGCCGCCGATCTCGGGGCGTTACGGGCCGACGCGGGCACGGCGAGTCTCACAAACATGGACGTCGCCCCTCCCGCCGCCGCGTCATATAATTGATAACAAACGAGCATTGCCGAGGACCTAGCTGGAGGAGGAGGAGGAGGAGGTAGAAGAGAAGAAGAGGGGTGCTTAATATGAGGATTACCGGGTCCATTCTTCTGCCCCGACGCTCTATCATAAAAGTCCATCCATATGCAGGAGCGGACTGGCTCTGACGCCACTGTTTAGCATAGGTATGTAAGCTCGCGCGCCAGCTTCTCCCTCCCTCCTTTCCTTTCCCTCCCTCCTCCTCTTCCAGCCTCAACATCTGAGCCTATACCCGGTAATTACAGCCATTGTTATCGCCTCCTATCTCTTATCAGTGTCGGGAACTTGATATTAACGCGATAAACAGTACTTTCCACGGCGCCACACACGAAAAACTATCTGTACAGGTCTTGGGTGTGTGTGTTCTTTGTTTTGTTGTGTTTTCAATTACTCTGATACTTTTTGTGTGTCATTATTTTTATTCTATTTTATGAGGAGCAGAATCGACGGTCTTTTGGCTGCAAATAGGGACTGGAAAATTAATCTCAGATGACTCTTGGGTCTCGTAATCTGTAGCGTCATCGGTTTTGCCTCTTTTCGGGCTGCCCGAATACCCAACTTAAACCCCTCTTTTCCCCTCCTCTCTCTCTCCTCCTCTCTCTCTCTCTCCCCTCTCCCCTTTCCTTGCCTCTTTTTTTCCAATCTGCGCTTTTTTCCCTTTTTCTATATCTTTTTTTTTCCCTTTTGTTTTTTTTTCTCTCTCTCTCTCTCTTTTCTCTCCCCTCTCCCCCCTTTTTTCTCTCTCCTCTCTCTCTCTCTCTCTCCAGCCACACGGGACGAGAACAAGGAAAGAGAGAAGGAGGAAGAAATAAAACACGACTTAGAGAGAGAGAGAGAGAGAGAGAGAGAGATCTAAGGGAGGTAAAACGATAGATAAACAGGATTAAAATAAAGAGGAAACGATAATAAATAATGACGAGGAGAAGAATGAAAAGCTTTGGAGTAAACGACCCGAGACTCGTTGAAGCACGATTCGAACATTTTTCATGGATTTTTGCCAGAAACGGGGAGAGAGAGAGCGAGGGGAGAGAGAGAGAGGGGTTGTTAGGGGGGAGAAATTTTAAGAATTTTCAGTCCCCTTTCTTTTCTCCTCCTCTTCCTCTTTTCCTCTCCTCTCTTTTCTCTCTTTTCTTTCCCCATTAAAATTTTACAAAAAGAGAAAAAATTAAAAAAAATTTAAAATCATCCACAAAAAATTTGAAAAAAAAAATCACCAAGGGAATGTTAAAAAAAAAAAAAAAAGAGGAGAGAGGAACGCAAGTTAGAAAATTTAAAAGGAAAACGAAGGGGAAATTTTGGAGATTCCCCCACAAGATGGGATCAAGATAAGTTTACAGATATCTCTCTCTCTCTCTCTCTCTCTCTCTCTCTCTCTCTCCTCTTCTCTCTCTCTCGGCAGGGGGGGGGCAGAAAAGTTTTAAAATTTTCGAGTCGGGCAAATTACGGTGATGGTGGTGGTGGTGGGGTAGTATGGGGTGGGGTTTTTTGGGGGGGGTGATGGTGATAGTGGTGGTGGTGATGGGTGGTGATGGTGGGATGGTGGTGGTGGTGGTGAGTGGTAGTGGTGGTGATGGTGATAGTGGTGGTGAGGTGGGATGGTGATAGTGGGGGTGATGGGGGTGGTGTAGTGGTGGGAGGGGGATTGGGGGTGGTGATGGTGGTGGTGATTTGGGGCATTTCCCTTTAACATTCCCTGATTTCACAGTAAAAAAGTTTTGTATTTATTCGTGAGGTGTGTTGTGTGTGTGTGGTGTGTGTGGGGTGTGTGTTGTGTGTGTGTGGACATACCCCCAAAATTTTCCCCAGCACCCACACACACACACACACCACCACACACACAAAACACACACACACACCACACACACACACACCAACACACACACAAAACACACACACCCCACCTACTCAAAAACAAAAAAAACAAAGATTTAAGATGTGTGTAATGATAGGGGGGAAGGAAAGGGGGGGGGGGGGGGCGGAGGTGTTATCTAAAGACCACCATTTTAACCCAGAAGAGGAGGAGAGGAGGAGGGGGGAGGAGGGGGGAGAAGGGTTAAATCTCAAGGGACAAAACAGTAGAGTTTCAAAAGCGTGAAGAAAACAGGAAAAAGGATAGTGCAATAAAGGAATAAGGAAGGGGAAATAGAAGGAAAAGGAAGAGGGAAAAAAGGGGATAAAGGGAAAAAAGATGGAGAAAAAGGAAGGAAGAAGGGAGAGAGGGAAAGGAAGGA
>JACEEZ010017490.1:365000-380000 GCA_016584305.1 Chionoecetes opilio | reverse complement strand
GAGGTAAGGTATGGGGGGTTAGTGTAGTGTTACCTTTAATAACAAGGCGGGAAATGTAATGGTGATGATGTGTGGTGATGAAGGGGAGTGATGAGTAGTGATGGTGATGATGGTGGTGGCGAGAGAATTAGTTGTGATGAGGCTGTGCGGAAGATGGTGAGAGTTACACACACACACACACACACACACACACACACACACACACACACACACACACACACACACACACACACACACACACACACACACACACACACACACCCCCACACACACACACACACACACACACACACACACACACACCACACACACACACACACACACACACACACACACGTAAAGTTTCCATAAAGTTTAGTGTTTTGTGTCCTATCAGTCAATTTTTTTCCACATAGTTCTCTAAACATACGTATTCATCAGTCATCAGTCATCAGTCATCAGTCATCGGTCATCAGTCATCAGTCATCAGGCATCAGGAATCAGGAATCAGGAATCAGTCATCAGGAATCAGGAATCGGTCATCAGGCATCAGTCGTCAGTTATCAGTCATCGGTCATCGGTTATCGGTCATCAGGAATCAGGCATCAGGAATCAGAATCGGTCATCAGGTCATCAGTCATCAGGCATCAGTCATCAGTCATCAGTCATCAGTCATCAGGCATCGATCAGTTATCGTCATCAGCATCAGATCAATCGTCATTTATCAGTCATCAGTCATCAGGCATCAGGCATCAGTCATCAGTCATCGGTCATCAGGCATCAGTCATCAGGCATCAGGCATCAGGCATCAGTCATCAGGCATCAGTCGTCAGTTATCAGTCATCAGTCATCAGTCATCAGTCATCAGTCGTCAGTTATCAGTCATCAGGAATCAGGAATCAGGAATCAGGAATCAGGAATCGGTCATCAGTCATCAGGAATCAAGAATCAGGAATCAGGAATCAGGAATCGGTCATCAGGCATCAGTCATCAGGCATCAGTCGTCAGTTATCAGTCATCGGTCATCGGTCATCGGTCATCAGTCATCAGGCATCAGTCATCAGGCATTAGTCATCAGTCATCAGTCATCAGTCATCAGTCATCAGTCATTAGTCATCAGTCATCAGGCATCAGGCATCAGTCATCAGTCATCAGTCATCAGTCATCAGTATTTACTACACCTTTATATTAAAACACATTTAAGTTTTGTTTATAGTACTTAAGTTCATCTCATGTGTGTTCTCTTTTTTCTTCTTTTTTTCCTGTATGCCTTCGGGTGAAAATAAAACTATTATTATGATTATGATGATTATTATTAACGGTGACGCACAATCAGACACACGCGGGAGACAACACACGAAAGATGACTTACCGTAGATAACAGTTAAGTCGCCACCTGCAGTCATGTCGCCAGGCGCCATATATTACGAATTATAGTATTACTACTGATTTGTATGTGCCACTGAAGATGATACACAGTAGTTTATATCATGACTGTATAATCTACCCTGTTTCAGCGTTGTTTTATGCTTTGTATCTGCAAGTATAGACGGTTTCAAATTTCACTACGCGTTTTTTTTTCGGGCGACGACGACAGCGGTACGACACTCTGTAAATAAACACTAGATGGCGACTTGACTGTTGGTAGCCACTTTGTAGATATTTTTGTAATTTGTTCATTTATAGCCATACTATGACACAGATGAAGACACAAAATGACACAGACTCTCCAGATAGCCCCTTCTAACTGTCCTGAAATCATGGATGTAGAAATGTAACTATTAACGCCACTACACGTCTATAAACAAAAACAAAAATTGTCCTGGCGACTTTACCTAGGGTAGGAATAACGTGAATGATTTGGAGACGAAATTGCAGAGACGAGGCCGCGGGAAAAACAACAACAAAGTCTCGCGTCAATATTTTCCACACAAAGTAAACAAAAAAATAGTCACGCGTATCATTTATCTGGAGTTTTATTTTGTTTTTCTATTTTATTTTGTTTTATTTTTATTTGTTTTGTTTTAAAATAATACATGAAAGGTTGAAAAATATTGTCTATTGATATTGAATGAAAAAAATACTTATCTCACAGCTTCTATGGTCTAGTCCTAACATTCACTTTCTCTCCATATGATAACGTTACATACAACTCCTCTGCCTTTAACCCCTTGAGGCCAAGAACGTAATTTCCATGTAATTTGGGTACCATTAGACGATTTTAATTAAAACAGTAAAACCTCTCATATTGGGACTAATTGGGCCAAGGAGTGGTCCGAGTAATGCAAGGATCCGAATAATGGGGGGGATTATATATGGGGGTATTTAGATATGTATAATAAAATAAAAATAAAAAATAAAATAAAATAAAAATTCTAGGCTAGGAAATTTCGACCCCTAAAAAAAATTTAAAAAAAATCTAGGCTAGGAAATTTCGACCCCTAAAAAAAAAAAAAAAAAAAAAAAAAAAATCTAGGCTAGGAAAGTTCGACCCCTTAAAAAAAAAAAAAAAAATTAAAAAAAAAAAAAAAATAATAAAGAGGCGGTCCGAATAATGTCAAAGTCCGAATAATGAAGGTCCGAATACGAGAGGTTTTACTGTATAAGCAATGTTTTATAACTATGACCAGTTTAATATCCTTATCCACTAACTAAATTTGTTGATTTAGTTATACTTTTCGTAATTTTATGGCTAACAACAGACGAGTTTATATGGCAAAGGAAAGATCTGGGCGTGAAGGGGTTAACACATATATTCTCCTTTGTTATGTTGCTACAAGAGTGATACAAGAGTCACATAGAGAGAAAGAACCTTAATCGACTGACCTTACATGTGTACCACTAAATATTCTGCTTCCAACTACTAATTTACAGCCACCAAGATTAACGAGGACCCGAGGACGCCTGTGATGGACGAGACACTAGCCATTTACAGCGACGCCGCGAACCCTCCTGCCGTGGCGAGCACAAGACATGCACGCGACCTTCACCCACACACACACACGTCACAGCCACAAAGCCCAGGGTAAGTGGGTTCCTTGTGGTTGCAGTCCTGAGTCCTCCATGGTGGTAGGGAGTGGAGTTACAAAGGAATACAAAGGAGGAACAGACAGCAGCGACCTTCACCCTCACACACACACGTCACAGCCACAAAGTCCAGGGTAAGTGGGTTCCTTATGGTTGCAGTCCTGAGTCCTCCATGGTGGTAGGGAGTGGAGTTACAAAGGAATACAAAGGAGGAACAGACAGCAACAGTTCAGCAATAGAGTAGTCGAGTGTGAGTACAGACTGAAGAGCAGATGATTAGGATATGCGATTAGTTACGCAGCAAGAGATTGGAAGCTTGTGTGTTAGGTACAAGCTGAGTAGGTGTTTTGTTAAGCTTTGGATAAGGATCGTGATTGTTTGCTTTCTTCTTGTGCAGATTGTTTCATGGGTTTAGGATGTTTAATGTTGAGGTAGTGTTTATTATCATTGATTATTAGTATTAGTAGTATTGACAGAATGGGTTTTTTTGTTAACGATGAGAATTTTGTTGTTGGCTCTTTCTTGTTGCAATTTTGTCTCCTCTCTCTCTCTCTCTCTCTCTCTCTCTCTCTCTCTCTCTCTCTCTCCTCTCTCTCTCTCTCTCTCTCTCTCTCTCTCTCTCTCTCTCTCTCTCTCTCTCTCTCTCTCTCTCTCTCTCATCTTCTTATCTTATTTACTACATTAAATGATTCATCAGCGTCACATTCACACACTAGCCATGCGGGTCACCAACACTCCCCTCCCCCCTCAACCCCCACCCCCCCCACACTCCACTCCCCCCTCCTTAACCCCCCACACACACACACACTCCCCTCAACCCCCAACACCCCCCCCACACACTCCCCTCCCCGCACACACACACACCCCACACCCCCCACACACTACAACACAAGGCTGCGTAACATGGTGTCCCGTCCAGCAGGTTAACAAGCAACAAAGCCCGCTAGTTACCTACTCTCAATCCCACGCCTGACACTCATTACACCGCCTGGCCATCACCACCACCAACCACTACCACGCGGGGGTCCGGGAGGGGGGGCTGCAAGGGGAGTTGGGGGTTGGGGGGACAGCAGGGAGGCTGAATTAATGAACAATCAAGGTAATTAATTTTATGATCAGCACATATGGAGAACAATAAGTACTTCGATATTAATTGACTTTTGATTACCAGCCATATTTGTCGCTTGATCCCAATGACACATCAAATAGTTTCTTGTATGACGTGTGGGAAGAGAAGGGCAGCAGCGTGACGCGTCCAGAGCCGCGAGTACCTGGCGTGTTGTCCCAGGCACCTGCACATCACCTGGTCACCCAGGTTATGACTGTGACTTACCCACCACGCCCCCACCACCACCACCTGGCCACGATCCCCTCCCACACCCTGCCCTGCCACCCCCCATCCCCACTCCCCGCTAAACACTCCAGATTCCCTCCACCATAACACCCGCACGCCCCACTAATGGAACAGGAGCGACTGGGCGGAGCGGACACACTTGAGCCTCCCCCCCTCTCCCCTTCTAGGCGATGACTAGGCCGCGGTAGCCGTGCAGGGGTGCGTCCTGCGCCCCGGGGTGGTGGTCTGCCACCTGCTGCGGCGGGAAGCTGAAGGGGGGCCGCTACAAAGGCTGGGCCCCATCATCCCCACCCTGCCCTATAGGCCTCCAATGCCCCGCCACGCCACAGGGTGCCACGACTGGTCCTGGCCGTGCCGCCCTGGGCCCTGCCGTCACCTCCCCTGTCGTATATAGGCCCTGTCGTAGGCCTGGTTCATACGATACGAGGGGTGGAGAGTGGCGGGGTGCACCAGCCTGTGGGTGTCGGAGTGCCAGGCCTCGCGATGAGCCGCTGACCAAAGGAGTCACACCCAAGGCCAAGGGAATTACCTCCGCCAACGAAGTTGGAGGGGTTATGTTTTCACCCCGATCTGTCTGTCTGTCTGTCTGTTTGTTAGTGTACAGGATTTCTCGAAAAGTTACAAATAGAATGGTCGTGTTGACAAAGACGTTGGTATCGACAAGTGCCTGGAATTGGTTTGGGTTTTTAAAGATAAAATATAAAAATATATAATTTAAATTTTTGATTAAATCTATTACAACTTTGCAAATGGAACAAATTGATGAAATATTCGGCCGGAGGTATGCGTTCATACTGAGTGCATAATGCATATTATATATATATATATATATATATATATATATATATATAATTATAATTGAGAAATATTCGGGCGGAGGTATGCGCTCTACTGAGTGCCCCCCCCCCCCCCCTAGTTTAGATCTGTATTTCCCTTGGCCCTTGGTCACACCCTCTTCTATCTTCCTGGGTCACACCCTCGTAATGTATAGGATGGCATCGCGTGTATGAGTGCATGTTAGGCAGGCCAGACACGTCATGACGCTGAGAGGCACGGTGAAGGCCCCAACGAGGAGCTGCCCAGGACAAGGCGACGCACGTGAGCGGCCGGCCAGGCGAAGAGGAGACAGGTGGTGCATGGTGGTGAGGGGTCTCCGGTGCAAACCCTGACCCCGCTGCCGCCGTGGTGACTGTCTCCGCCTGCCCTCCTCCTCTTTCTGGATAACTACTGTTTGGCAATGGAAAGATAGATAACATAAGTAAAGCTGCAGAAGATGACCATGCTGCCGCTGATGATGGTGGTGGTGGTGGTGATGGTGGTGATAGTTACGCTCGGCCCACCGCGACGTGACAAGGCGTTCACTTAATAGCGCGTTGACTTGTGTGTTGGGTTTCGAGGCATGACTCGTGAAGGCTTCCCGCTGCTCCCCATCTCACGGCCTGGAGGTATAGCCTATGTCTCCCCCATCTCCTTCTCTGCCTTTATCCTCCTCCTCCTCCTCTTACTCCTCCTTTTGCTCACGGTGTCACTATCATCATCATCACCATCAACCGCTACATCTGTCTGGATATATACCTCCTTTCGCTTAGAGTTCATCACTAACCCTATAGAAATCATTGTCTGAGATAGTATTTATTTATTTTATCGTATTCTTGAGTCACTTGGATATAGAGCTCTTGGATCCCTTTTTTTCATACACAAAGTTGTGGTATTGTTCAGTCAGTTTTATGAGGGCCGCTTCCACCTCCACTTCCACTGTTCTTTCCTTCCACTTGCTTCCTTCCACTGTTCTTTCCTTCCACTTGCTTCCTTCCACTGCTCCTGTCCTTCGACTTGCTTCCTTCCACTGTTCTTTCCTTCCACTTGCTTCCTTCCACTGCTCTTCCTTCCACTTGCTTCCTTCCACTGCTCCTTCCTTCCACTTGCTTCCTTCCACTGCTCCTGCCTTCCACTTGCTTCCTTCCACTGTTCTTTCCTTCCACATGCTTCCTTCCACTGTGCTCTTCCACCACCTAATACCCAGACAAGCTTGTGATATTGTTTCATTAATTGTCACGCCAAGATGTTCGGCCAGCCTGTTACTAGTATAGGGTTAGGTAGGCTGTTATAGTTGTACTAGTATTATATTGGCATCGTCTTGTTGTTTTGGGTTATTATCTCGTAGAATCTCTGGGGGGGTTTTCTTAGCTAGTAGTGGTAGTAGTTGTAGTAGTTATGATGTAGTGGTAGTTATAGTTGTAGTAGTATGAGACCAAATGTTTCCTTCGATGTTATCATATTACCATTTCCTTCCTTATCCTCAACTATAGCTAAGATGAAAATAGCCTAAAATATGACATAGCATTGATGACTTCATTTTACTACTTTTATTTCGTCTTCTTACCTCTTGTAATCATGTTTCGTTGTATTGATATCCTCGAATTCTAACCGTTTACTATCTTACTATCTTCCTCCACCTGTCCCGGTCGTCCTCCCGCATACTTTAAACGTTGCTAATGTATACTTTGTTATCCTCTTATTTGGGTTATCATCATTCATTTCCTCTTTACTACCAGCCGCTTCAACCGCCACCTGTGACCACGACTTTTAGGACCATCAACCTTCATTCACGTTCTTACTACACTCTCAGAAATAAGGGGTATATTAAGGGTAGAATTGTTACATCGCACCATCACTACCCTTTTTATACCCTATATCCAGGTTGGAGGGTAGATGCTGCCGATTATACCCTTCATCTACCCTTTATCTACCCTTTTTAGACGAGAGGGTTGCAAAAGGGTATATTTGCGTCGCTCCGAAAGGGTATATTTGTAAGAGTAGAAAAAGGGTAGCAGTATTTCATCACTACAAATACCCTTTTTCTACCCTTTTCCTACCATTTTTTTCTAAGAGTGTAGCCTAGTGTTTATTTATTTATTTCTCGCTAATCCATCATTATCCCATGCTAATCTCTTCCCCATCTACTGTTTCTTATTGTTTACCACAGTTGTGTCTTAATTTTTTTTCCCAGGTGGTAAGTGGGTGGGTGGGAGTTCTCGTCTTGATCTCAGTCTGCCTTGGGTTCAATGGTTCTTGCCTTTGTCGATGTTTTGTTGACACGTAAATAGATCTCTCTCTCTCTCTCTCTCTCTCTCTCTCTCTCTCTCTCTCTCTCTCTCTCTCTCTCTCTCTCTCTCTCTCTCTCTCTCTCTCTCTCTCTCTCTCTCTCTCTCTCTCTCTCTCTCTCTCTCTCTCTCTCTCTCTCTCTCTCTCTCTCTCTCATTTTTTCATTGTCACAGAGAGAGAGAGAGAGAGAGAAGCACACACACAAACTTATGACTAGATCTATTTTTGTCATTGGCTTATTATTATTTGACTATTAAAGTGCAATGTAAATATATAAAAATCAAAGTCTACAGCTAGGAAGCACCTATCGTAGAGGGCTGAGAGGAAGGGTCAGTGTGTTGATAAGGAGGAGGCGAAGGTCGTGGTTAATGCATAGAGCCATAGACCCCACCACCTGCAGATTACCACTTCAAAAATTAGTCTCCATTGTTAATCTGCCATATTTCCATTTTTTGCCCATTCGCCTCTCTATAAGTAAGAACATAAGAACATAAGAAAATAAGGAAGCTACAAGAGGCCGCGAGGCCTACACGTGGTAGTTCCTGTCACCTAACACTACCTACATCCACCTTTCATCCCCATCCATGAACCTATCCAGCTCCCCTTTAAAGCTCCCTAATGACTCCGCACTAACTACCTGTCTACTGAGACCATTCCACTCATTCACCACCCTATTTGTGAACCAGTTTTTCCCTATTTCCTTTCTAAATCTACGCTTTTCCAGCTTGAATCCGTTACTTCTTGTTCTACCCTGGTTAAAAGCCGTAAGAACTTTTCCTACCTCTCCTTTATTAAATCCCTTTATCCACTTAAAAACTTCTATCAGATCGCCCCTTACTCTGCGTCTCTCGAGTGAGTGTAATTTTAATAACTTCAATCTCCTCTCATAACTAAAGTTACGCATCCCTTGTATCATTTTGGTCATCCTTCTCTGCACTTTTTCTAACAACACTATATCTATCCTGTAATATGGAGACCAAAACTGAACTGCATAGTCTAGGTGAGGCCTGACTAGAGCCAGATAAAGCTTTAGAATAACTTCCGCACTTCTACTTTTAACACTTCTGGTAATGAATCCTAACACTCTATTAGCTCTATTTCTGGCCTCAATACATTGTTTCCTAGGTCGGAGGTCTGGGCTCACCCTCACTCCAAGATCTTTTTCACCTTCTGATCTTTTCAGCGATACATTGCTTATGGTATATCTATTACCAGGGTTTTTTCTACCAACATTCATAACGCTACATTTATCAATATTAAATTCCATCTGCCATCTGACTGCCCACTCGTTAAGTTTATCTAAGTCTCCCTGCAATATGTTTACGTCAGACTGTGATCCAATAATCCTACCTAACTTAGTATCATCAGCAAACTTGCTGATGTCACTGCTAATCCCACTATCCAAGTCGTTGATGTAAATCAAAAATAGTAATGGTCCCAAAACAGACCCTTGTGGAACTCCACTTGTCACCAGTCCCCATTCAGATTTGGAACCATTAATTGTAACCCTTTGTTGCCTATTACTTAGCCAAGCTCTGATCCAATGAAGAACCTTCCCATCTATACCATGAGCCCTAACCTTATTTAAGAGTCGCTCGTGTGGTACTTTGTCAAATGCCTTACTAAAGTCCAGATATATTATATCATAATCCTTATCATTATCTGCCGTCTCATAAACTTTCCTATAAAAAACTCAATAAATTGGTGAGACATGACCTACCCTTGGTGAATCCATGTTGTGAATCATTGATCAAACTATGTTTATCTAAGTGCTCTCTAATGTTTTTTGCAATAATAGATTCCAATAATTTACCCACCACTGATGTTAGACTTACGGGTCGATAATTTGACTTTAGTCCTCTGTCTCCCTTCTTAAATATGGGAACAACATTTCCTTTCCTCCACAATAATGGCACATCGCCTATCTCAACCGATTTCCTAAAAATGTGCACTAACGACTCACTAACAACCTCCTTGCATTCCTTTAATACCCTGGGATACACTTCATCTGGTCCTGGCGATTTAAATGTTTTCATTTTTTCTATACCCTCCTCCACCATTTCCCTAGTTATCACAATATCTTTGAGTTTCTCCTCATCGCTTCCTTTGAACATCTGTTCACTATCAGGTATCGTCTGTGTATCCTCCTCCGTAAAAACACTTAAGAAATAATCATTTAGACTCCTACACATATCTTCATCCGTATTTAAGACCTCACCCTGTCCTGACCTTAAGGGCCCAACTAATTCCCTTGTCTTTGTTTTATAAACCTGATAGAACCCCTTTGGGTCCCTGTTCGCCTGTTCTGCTACTTTAATCTCATAATTGTTCTTAGCAACTCGAGTTAATTTCTTCACTGTCCTCGCCATCACGTTATACTGTTCTTTGTTTACCAAGGGGGAGATGCTGAGAAGTGCCATAGAGGTAAGGCGAAAAGAGCGCCTTACCCGTCTTCAGGCGCTTTTGTAACGGCCCGGCTAAGGCACAGACTAAAGCCCATGTACAGTCGAAAGTTCAGGCGCTTTTGCACTGCCTTACACCTCCAAAGCCTATGGCGTGGGCGTGGTCCGAGAATCCTACTAGCCAATCACGTTGCCTATCTGAGCGCTGCTTAGGCAGCTTCGACCAATCACAAGGCTTGAACACGTCTCTGCTGAAGCAAGGAATGTTGTCCCTCCCTCCCTAACCAAGCACTTATGGCAAGGACACACCGCTCTCCCCCGCCAAAAGCTGTTTCATCACAAGTTTGACGTTCATCGCAGGTTTTGACCACTTATATATTTTTGCATTGGGACGTGCCATACACCATGATAATCGTTAGGGTATGCCGATTCCGGGACAGTGAGTGAAAATTTAATGCAAGCAACATTCCAGGAATAAGGAGAAGATGAATAAAAAAAGGTGAAAAAAAAGTTTATACACGATTTCATTTTGCTCTCATTATCTTATTATAGGTATAGTTTACTGCAAGTTTTATGCATTCATGATATGCACTAATGTCTCGTGAAGATGATGGTATGTTCAGCTGTCCTAAATATCATCTGGTAGTATGATAATACCGTGTAATAGTTCAACATTTTAGTGCGGGCGGAGCACCTGCCGCCCGCCGCTCGCCGCCCGCCCCTAACCAACACACAACACAACATTTCTTATCACCAGCATATAACACCCTATAATGCCGCATTAGTCTTGCACGATCAATTCATACATACCTTGCAACACTATTAATACGTAAACACCAATTGTTACGTTGTAGGAACTGAAACAAGGCTGTATTTGCTTTATAAACAGAAGATGAATGTCTGTCAAAGGCCCTCAGCAGCTCACTAAGTCAGGGTCTGACCATGCCTTAGTTTTCAGCGCCTTTAGCGGTGCCACTAAGGCAGCAATCTCGACTGAGCATAGCGGTGGGAGGGCGTTTCGCCTTACCACAGGCGCCCTAGTGGATAGGGCGCCCTAGCTCACTCTCAGCATCTGGCCCCAAGTGCCTTCTTCGAGAGTGCCTTCTTCTTCTTCTTGTGTCCTTAGTCGCTTAGTATCGCTTCATAGGTCCTCTTCAACTTCGTCTCCTTCGTTAACAAACTTGTCAACTCTTCCCTTATTAATTTCACCTGGGATACTAAGACATTTTTATTATGTACATAGATTAGAGTGTGATGCTACTTCAACGATGTTACCCCTTATGATATAGCTTTCTATGATTAAGACCATTATTAGAAAACGTATTTTTATAGGGATAACTTGTTCATAGTGGAGATTTCTTTTTAATACAGAGTCACAAAAACGTGGTGACAGCCATGCAGTATATTGGACCACATCGACGCGCTCCTCACTCTATAATTACCTACCGTAGATAACACTATAGTCGCCAGTCACTCGCCACTGCACTAATGTCGCCAGGCACAATATATTACGAATTTTAGCATCACTATTCACTACAGACTTCTATATATGTGCCACTGAAGAGGCATGCACAGTAGTTTATATTATGTACATCACACTACATGTCTTCAGTGGCACATAAAAGTCTGTAGTGATGCTAAAATTCGTAATATATTGTGCCTGGCGACATTAGTGCAGTGGCAAGTGACTGGCGACTAGGTATAGTGTTAAATACGGTAGAGCATATGCACGCCTATACCCTCAGGAGTGAAGGATAACGCACGTACACAACAGCAATTGATCCTGGGGCGTTTGTGGCGTTGATATTGATGTATAGGTACCGTAGGCTATATGGTAAAAACACGTTTTCTACGTAATATTCATTGTAGAAAGCTGATTTTTCCTTAGATAGATTTTACTTTAGATAGTAAACTATTATATTTTTAGTATATATATATTTATAGTATGTATATATTTCTTAATTTATACATTTATAACTAAAAAAAATATATATATATATTATTTATTTACTCAGTATTCATAATTTTTACTTTTTGAATACATGGCTGTTTGATTTAACTACAGTACACTAACTAGATAATAAGAGAGAAAGGATAGGAAAGTAGAAGGCTCCTCCCCACCCATCCATCCCTCCAGCCGAAGCTGGCCGGAAATGAAGTGATACCATGCAATATAGAAAAACTGCATAGAATTTGTGAGGAAAGTTGAAAGCTGTAATCTATGGCTAACTACTATAGTATGTTTGTGGGGGTAGGTTTAGTGCTTGATAGTAGGGTCATGTTCAAAGACTTCTGTATACCTACTGGACTTGCTACTCATTTTGAGCTATTTCCAGTGGAGGCCAGTTTTGCGATTCCTGACATTTTAGAACATCACTCCCATATCCCTTCCTATGGTTTATCAGTATAAATGATATACTGTTATCTTCGTAAATGATTGTTCTATAATATTATCAAATAAAAAACTGTAAAATACACTAAAGAAATGCCATTATGAGAGAGTGAAGAAATATGCATGAACTTAATATTCACTTAAACTCTTCGCTATTTAATATTTTGCAAGAAAACATTTTACATGAAACATCAATAGAAGCGGAATTTTATCAGCTTTCCATTGATATATTTCGTTTTCTGATAAATGAATTAGAACCATGCATAATTTTCGTTAACTGAATAAATAACCTCATCAATCAGGAAAATTACCCGATTGGTGATGTTATTTATTTAGTTCACGCTAATTTATGCATGGTTCTAATTCATTTATCAGAAAACGAAATATATCAATGGAAAGCTAATGAAAATCCGCTTCTATTGATATATTTCATCTAAAATGTTTTCTCGCAAAATATTAAATGGCGAAGAGTTTAAGTCAATATTATGTTCGTGCATATTTTTTCACTCATAATGACATTTCTTTAGTGTATTTTATTGTTTTTTATTTGATAATATTATAGAACAAACATTTACGAAGATAACAGTATATCATTTATACTGATAAACCATAGGAAGGGAAATGGGGGTGATGTTCGAAAATGTCGATCAGGAATCGCAAAACTGGCCTCCACTGGTCATGGGCGGGTTGGCGCGGGGCACGAGTAGCAAGTCCAGTATAGAGTACGTAGTCTTTGTCATGTTATGTGTGTTTTGTAATGGTGGGAACCAGAGCTGGGCACTTCCGTACCTCTGTCCGTACCTCCGTACCTCCGTACCTACGGACTTCCAAACTAGGTCCGGAAGTCCGGAGGTACGGAAAGTTTTTCAAAGGTACGGAAGTAACAGGTACGGACCTGCGAAATTTTGGGTCCGTACTTCCGTACCTGATATTTTCTATGATGGAAAAAAAAAAAAACGAAGACGAAAAAACAGTCCACAGAATAACTTTCACGCGTTTTGGCGGGCAATTTGCCACTAGCTGTCAGCTGATCATTTCCTAAGGCGAGATCCGTGCATCTGTGGTGCCTGGTAAACATCAAACGTGCGGCATCAAGCTCAAGATCAACAACGTTTTATGTTTACAGTCACATCACCCGGCAACGCGTTTCAAAGTTTCACTGCTATTGCTTACTGTTTAGTGTTTACAACTAAACATGGACAAATACGTGAAAAGAAGTGATAGCGACAGGAGCAGGAGTGTGTCTGGGGATAGTAGCTGTAGTAGTGTGAGCTACAGAACCAGCACGCCTGCACCATCTGCGTCCAGAACCCATACACCACAGGGGACGTCAGATATTTCTTTGTCTGACGTGGAGCTGGACTCCTCCCAGCTATTCACCCAGGACATAGAGGAGAGTGGGACTGAGCAGGAGGATCAGAGGAAGAGGCAGGAGGGCACCAGACAGCTAAAGGCTATGCTGTGGCACCTTGAGAAGTAAGACAAATCTAACTGTAAAATCTAAGCTCCGCGGGAGACATCTTGCGGCCGAAGAGGTCCAGCCTCAGCAACATAAACTTTGAGCAGCTGGTGTTTGTGAGGGGCAACATGCACCTCCTAGGCTACAAGGAGGTGTAGCAGCAGTACAAGGAGGAGAAGGAAGTGGAGTAGGAGTTATACACTCTAGAATAAACTTGTGATTTAAACTAATTAGTCATTTCACTCATTTGTGAACTGTGAAGACTGGAGACAAATTTTATTTTAATTGATTTGATGATTATTTGATGGTAAATATATATTGCTATATATATTTATGAAGCTCTGATGTATTATAGCCTTGTATTTTGTTTTATTTTTGAGGTACTGACTATATTTTTTCAGGCGCGTTTTAATAGTTATAGGGTACAGGTACGGAGGTACGGAGGTACGGGTACGGACAGAACAAAGTAAAATAAGGTACGGAAGTACAGGTACGGACGACCCGCGTCCCGAAGTACGGAAGTACAGGTACGGACTACCCCAAATCCAGGAACGTGCCCAGCTCTGGTGGGAACACGTACGTACAGTGTGGAGGTTAAAGGGTGGTGCGGCAGCCTTGCCTGCATGGCGCTTTCTTGGGCGGCAGCAGTCAATCAGGCCCTGCAGCTCCGTTCAATCCACTGCGGATTGTGTAGCTACTTTCCATTTAAGACGGCGTCCACTATTAATGCCCCCTGTAGCAGTGACCCCCATATGGTACCTTAAATCCCGATGGTGGCCTTAATTTGGAGATATTTTCACTTCAAATGCTCTGATCACTTCCTTCCTTCCATTATTCCCTACACTGTCATCTCTTGTTTCAGGATTACTATTACTACAGGATTTCCTGATAATAGATACACCATCCGCAATGTATCCGGCAGGGTTGTGCGGTATCAACAAAATACCGGTATTGCCGATACCGGTTTTTGGAATCAGTAATAATAAAGACAGTAAAGTTCACAAAGGTTAACGTTTTCCTGACGCAGTGAGGAGAAAGGGATTATTATAGTGGGAGCAGTGCAAGGGAAGTGAAAGAAGATCGAGGAGGAAAAAAAAGCTACGGTAGAAGTAAAACCAAAAGGTAAAACTGTACACGAGTCGCCAAATGACACTTTTCAGTGCCAAATTTGCCCATTTGTGTCAGGGTAATACCTGGTTGTCAGTGCAAAACTCTAGTTCCAGGCTGTCATCTGTCATTCCAGTCATACCGTCACCTACTCTATAGTCGCCACTGCACTAAT
>JACEEZ010017490.1:327500-360000 GCA_016584305.1 Chionoecetes opilio | reverse complement strand
GCATCCTTCTGATGAAGCCAGGGACAAAGCCGGGGTGAATGGCTGTGGCCATCAGGAGCCTCTTGTTCCTGAACAGGCTGCCAAACCTGGCCTCAAACCCCTTGTGGGAGTACCCCTGCACGCCCTCCAGGAGGGCCCTGACCAAGGGCTTGGCATGGCGCAGGTCCTCACGCTCCAGGTCTTGGAGCTCCTGCCTCATGAGGGACAGGAAGGGCAGGAGGTTGCCCATGAAGGCATGCTCCTCACCCTGCAGCATGTCCAGGGCCTCAACCACAGGAGCCAGCACCTTCACATACTCCTGGAGCACCTCCTTGCTGACGGCATCAAAGCGGAAGGGCTTCTGCTGGCTGGACAAGATGCCATTGATGGCCTGGAGGTGCTCCTCAGTGTCAAAGACATGTTCCAGCAAGCAGTTGACACTGTCATAGTAGCTGTTCCACCTGGTCTGACAGGGAGTGATCAGCTTCCTCCCCAGAGCTGCCTTGATGCTTGCAGCTGCCACTGAGCTCATGTTCTGGAGGTTCCAGAGAGCCTGTGCCTTGGAAAAAAACGTTGTTTAAATGTTGTCAAAATTTTGGATCGTGGACTAAAAATTGCGGAATTAAAGGCAAAAAAAAATTCCGCAATCGCAAACGGAAACTAGAACAAGCGTTCTAGTTTCACTAGAACGCTTGTTGTGGGAAGCTGCACTACCACACTCATCTCCACAAGTGTGTGTTTTTTGTATTCGTTATTATTCCGTGCATGTTTTTATTACTGTGACATAAAAGGTTGCCACCGATCCAAGCCCTCGTGTCTAAATCAATTGGTTACGTGCCGGTTACCTGGCACGTTCGGTCTTACATTTACAAGTGTGGTTCCTGCTATGACCTCCTCGTGAACAAGGAGACTTCACGTGAACATGCCGATGTGAACGTACGAGTGGGTGACGACGAGGATGTGGAGCTATGCGGGCAGGATGTGGTCGTCGCCGTGAAATCATTCACAGATTTGTTGAGTCGCGGGAGGCTGGCGTGTCCCTCCCAGATCGCTAAACTACTAAACACACACAATTCAACAAGCAGGTCTACTACCACATATTGACACTACATATTAACATGATCAAAATTACAGACAGGATCATCAACTTCCCTCTAGGCACAGTGTTTATAAGTATGAAAGACAAAAATATATATATATCAACGGAAAATAATATGCATTTCTTAGGTCTAAGTATTCCTACACCGGCCTGATGCTGTGTCTCCCTCCCTGCCAGGTAGCCATGGACAGCTGTGGCGGGTGTGGGTCAGGGGGTGAGGGTGAGCAGCTCCCCCCCACGGCGCCCACGCTGACCCAGGCCTCCAGGGAACAGGACCGGACCAGGATAGCGGCGGAAAAGTTGCTCACAGGTGGGTGGCGGCCCCTCCCCTCATACTGGAAGGGCAGCTGTCATTGCCCCTCTCCTCACACTGGAAGGGCAGGTGTCATTGCCCCTCCCCTCACACTGGAAGGGCAGCTGTCATTGCCCCCCTCCCGCCTTCTCACCCCCTCACTGGAAGGGCAGCTGTCATTGCCCCTCCCCTCACACTGGAAGGGCAGCTGTCATTGCCCCTCCCCTCACACTGGAAGGGCAGCTGTCATTGCCCCTCCCCTCACACTGGAAGGGCAGCTGTCATTGCCCCTCCCCTCACACTGGAAGGGCAGCTGTCACACTGGAGGAACCATTGTCATAGTTTTTCTGTTAAGGTTTGGTTGTTTGTCGTTCAGGCCATTCTCTTCTAAGTTGAGTATGGAAAACTTAAGAAGTCTTTAGTTAGCTTTGCCAGCTAACTTAATTATCGTTTATCATCTATCAGTCTTGAGTGGAAGCATGCATTCGTGTCTATAAACTTAGTTAAGGACGCAATATTTCTGATTTGTGTTTGAGATTAAAAAAGGTCATTCTGTTTATCTTATGACAAAAAGAGCTCAAGACATTTGTGATTGCTAGTGTTGTACAAAGTAACAACAAGAGTGCCGGGCCAGTGTGGGGCAATGCAGCGCTGTGAGGGTGTGACTGTGACCCGACACCTCCTGCCTCTCAAAGGTTGTCACAGGTCACTCACACTAGTTAGTAGCATTATGAAAATGTTTGCTTTGTATTTCAGTGTCATGCTATGGAAAGGCAGTGACAGAATTTTCCTTATGCCTCTCATGTTTTTGCAAAGCGCCGAGATGTCATGTTGTGAGCAGGTTGCAGGAAACAGTAGTGGAAGCGTTTATTGTATTTTTCACTAGGGATTCCACAGTCAGGAACTCCTTACCGTCCGTAGATAACACTATAGTCGCCACCTGCACTAATGTCGCCAGGCGCCATATATTATCAATTATAGCATCACTACTGATTTTTATGTGCCACTGAAGATGATACACAGTAGTTTATATCATGACTGTATAATCTACCCTGTGTCAGTGTTGTTTTATGCTTTGTATCTGCAAGTATATACGGTTTCAAATTTCCCCACTCGTTTTGTTTGGGGGGCGACGACGACGGCGGGAGGACACTCAGAACATAAACACTAACTGGCGATCTTAGTGTAGGTCGCCAATTGGTTGATATTTTTTTCATTTGTTCATTTATAGCCAAAATATGACACAGATGAAGACACAAAATGACACAGACTCTCCAGATAGCCCCTTCTAACTTTCCTGAAATCATGGATGTAGAAATGTAAGTATTAACGCCACCACACGTCTGTAAATCGAAAAAATACGTTGTCCTGGCGACCTTAGTGTTATCTACGGTAGTGAGTGACCCTGCAAGTAATGTTGGGGCCACAACACACACTCACAAGGGTGGCACCCTTGACTGGCTTCACATTGGAGGCGAATCATGCTAACCATTTTGATTGTTGAAGAACAAAATATTATTGTTTGGCCTTATGGTTGAAAAAAAAAATCATATTGCATGGTAAATATTAACAGCCAATATTCATGATAAATATTTATTATGGAAAATTTGTAAACAAGATTGCACCCATGAGGAATTAGCCGAGGCCCCCGACCCTGGCCTCAGTGAAGGCCGGCCCAGAGAGACGGCCGTGGCAGTGCTGCCTGTGAGGGCCGGCAGCGTGGGTGAGGGCCGGAAGTGGAGCCGCTGACTGTGGAATGCATGCAGTGTTAGGAATGAATGAGGATAATGGGGTGAATTGTTAAGCTTTATTATGAGGCCGTCAGCATGAATGGATCCTAAAGATAATCTGAAAAGTGTGTGAATGGTCAGCGCAGCCTTGTGAGTGTTTGTGGTGCTGGAAATGACAAGGCTTTTCTGGGGATTAAGTAGTACAATAGTTTCATCAGCATTCACAGATATTGTCACGGCAGAGAGTGCTGAGGGCGGCGGTGTTTTGTCTCCCCGCAGCAGCCGGAGACCAGTGGAGCCAAGAAGAGAACAGTGAGGAGGCGGCGGGGCGGACGGGGCCGCTGCCCATCACCAACGGGGTCGGCGGCGGCGACGGCATCAACGGGCTGCACCTGGGGCGGGAAGGCACGGCCGCCCACTCACTGCTCAACAACAACCTGGTGGAGGAGAAATGTAACCTGCGCCGTGCAGACGACAAGACCCTCTGCCTCTACCACAAGTTCCCGGCCAAGGTGAACAACAACGTGTACCCCGAGCGGGGCGTGCAGGCCGGGGACGGCATGGACGAGTACTTCCGGAGCCACCGCGGCGCCCCGAGCCAGCCGCCCGCCCAGCCCCCGACCCGCAGGAACGAGCTGAGTCCCGGGCGGGAGCATCTGAACCTCCTCAACGGCGAGGAGGAGGACGAGGACGACGGCTGCATCTACACCTACAAGGGAGAGAGCCTGGAGGCCAACCTCTCTCACCTCATCGACATGTGCCTCAGCTGTGGGCTGCCCAACCCCGAGCGTGCCGCGGCTGCCCGGCCTCGGCCCCCCGGCCCCTCGGCCTCCCCTCACAACAACCTCTTCTCGCCGGACATGGACTTCCTGGAGATGGACTTTGATCCCGGGCCAGGTGGGGATGGAGACGCAGACTCAGACTGTGAGGACAACTGCCTGCACGAGTGTGATAGTAGGTTAGGACAGGGCGGGGCGGCCCACAAGGCTACTAACTACTGCCCCGATATGCTGAGCCTCATGTGCCGCCGCTGTGAATCTAGCCTCTGTGACGGCAAGATTGATAACGTGGCCTTGAACCTCAGTGTGGCTCCGTCGCCCCCGGCCCCGGCCCTGAACATAGGCCGGGGCCCCAGTGCCGGTCTGGACCACAGACCCGGAGGGGCGGAAGGGGGCCTGAACGTGCCCCGCGGCGGTCTCAACCTGCCGCAGGACCTGAATGTGGGGCTGAACCAATTGTGTGGGGGGCATGGGCAGGGTAGGCTGGGGTCAGGGGAGGAGGAGGAGGAGGAGGATGCCCCAGACAACGACAGCGTGGAGAACAACCTGGCCGAGGCAGACCTGCTGGACATCATGGACCACCTCAGCGACGACGCCGACGACGAGGACGACAGCAACTCGGAGAAGTACGAGCCGCGGCGGCTGGCCGGGAGCAGGGCGGGGTGCGGGGGGGGCCGGTGCCGCCGTGCCTCCCCCAGAGACCTGTCCAGGATGCCCCACAAGGCTGCCAACAACAACCTGGGCTCCGTCTCCGCCCCGGAAGTCAGCCCCGCCAGAGAGTACAGTCCGCTGGAGAAGTTCGGCCGCAGCCTCAGTTTCCACAACCAGCTGTCCAGCCCTAAATATGAGAACGTGTGCTTTGTCCCGAGGCCGCGGAGGGACGAGCGGCCGGCCCACCGCCCCGCCGAGGACCCCGCGTCACCCCTGGCAGACTCTGCAAACCTGGCAGCCTGCTCGGGGAGGCTCCACCGCAGGGAGAACTCTGTCTTCAACATCCTGTCTGACTCCACGCCCTCACAGGTACTCCCCCTCCACAGCCCCTGTACTGCATGCCTGACCCTCCCTGCACCTCCCTTCTCTTCCTCACCACCCTGCTTTGTATTTCATTGCTGGAGTTTATATTCTGGCGGTGTCTTCCTTTGTGTGTGCCCTTTGTATGTATATCCCTGGAGGAAGCAAGTAGAAGTGCTATGCTTATGTGTTAGGTTATCTTCAGGCCCAGGGAAGCACCTCATCACTTCAAAACTCACAAATGTGGCCAGTGTCACATTGGCACTAACAAAGGTTATAACACACGGGCACAAGCACTATCCATACACTATACTTCATGAAGCATACACAGCTCTGGTTTAGTTTTTTGCATGGTGTAGACATGATAAATTACATGGGTATAGAAAGGTGGCCATGTACAACTTTTACATCACAAGTAAAAGTGCAATAAATGTGAAGGGTTTGGCTACTAGCACGGCGGCAACTCTCAACTCTTGTCTCCATTCTTGGGAAGTTTCTGTTTCATGAGTGGTCAGCCTGTAAATATATGATAGTGTCATTGTGATATTCATTGTTTTGAGAAATACTTCAACACACCAACAAGGGAACTCAAGATAGCGATTGTAGGAGCAAAATAGGGTCAAGCAGGGCGTCTCCTAACAAGGGAACACTGTGCGAAGGGGATTATGTACTGGCTTCACACCGTCTTTGCTGACTCTTTTTGCTTCATGGTGGTGGTGGTGGATTTTTTTTTTTTTTTTTTTTTTTTTTTTTTTTTTTTTTTTTTTTTTTTTTTTTTTTTTTTTTCCCCACATCACAAAGGACTGGGCAAGGTAAAAAAAAAAAAAAAAAAAAAAAAAAAAAAAAAAAAAAAAAAAGTAACAAATAGTCCACTTAGTTGCCAATCCCTATAAAGTAAGAGACAGTAAGAGAATAAAGAAAAGGGGGTGGGCCAATTTAGTTCGGGTATTAATACTGACACACAGAACCCAATGGGATGTAACTCAGGGCTGGGCCAGTGCAGGTTGGTGTCCTGTGTCACCTCTGTCCATTTTATTTCTCGCTTTTAGATGCTTACACCATACAGAGGCCAAATTTGTTGCCTAGAGAATACCTAGAGAATTTCCTGTATGGGATGGATCCACTCCTATAGGTAGCCTTTTTAAACAGATTGAAGTCAAAAGTTTATCATCTCATCAATTCTCTTCCTCCAGCGGACTGTTTTCAATCTCACGCAGAGCCATAATGTTGCTTCCCTAGTGTCCTCTTTAGGGGCACTGCACTGGTGAAGGCGCCAAGTGCCTGTCTGCCCGCGCATGGCCTCCTTGCACAACACTTGCTTCTTACTCTCACTCCTTTATTTTTCATTTTACTAATGCAAGAGTTAACCAGCATCTTCACTTATACATATCTTTCATGGGTAAACTCTGGAACTGTCTTCCTGATTCTCTTTTTCCACCTTCCTACGAATTATACACTTATTAGGGGGGATTGATTGATTTAATGCCTAAAAAGGTGAATGTGCCAGAGAGAGAGAGAGAGAGAGAGACACAGACATCAATTATTAGGGAGGAGTGTCAAGACACCCTCAGTACCAAATTGGCCAACTCCCTTGGAACCTATTAGCAGCTGTCCACTCTTTGGGGCCTGTCAGTACATGAGTGATAGCTAAATTAGGACCAAGGCAAGTGTCAGGAGAAGGAGAAGTGCTCAAGAGACATGGTTTTCATCTGTTGTACTAATTTGTGGTTTTATTAATCATAGTAAAGTCTTTTACCAGACTTGTGTCCGCATGACTTGGGGTTGTGACCAATATAATTGTTAGTGTATCAAACAGGGCAAAGATGACATTCATGATATTTTCTAAAGCAGCGCCTGACTCCCTCATGTTTGCAGAGTGGGAACTGCAGCCCCCAGGGACCAGCGAATGGCAGTGTTGTGGAGATGAATGGAGGGCCAACAGGTGCCCCCTCCTGCACCTCCACCACCACCACCACCTCCATTGCTTCTTCTGCAGCAGCTAGTCAAATCCCTGCCCTGAGGCACATAAACCCACTGCTGAAGGCGCCCCCAGACACCGGATCTCCCGCCTCCCGTGCCATGAAGGGTGTGACCAGCGGGCAGCCCTGGCACTTGCCCATTAAGTCCCTGCGGCCCAAGAACACCAACCCCTCGCAGGACCCCAACACGGTAGGCACCTCAGTGTTGTTAGTAGCATTAGTACCTCAGTGTAGCTACATCACTATCACTTCCATCACCCTCACATCTTGTTTGTGAATGACACTGTGCTTCCTTATTTTGGCATTTTAGTAACTTTGCAGCGGCATCCTACATACACACTGCATTCCCTCATCCTACATACACACTGCATTCCCTCATCCTACATACACACTGCATTCCCTCATCCTACATACACACTGCCTTCCCCCATCCTACATACACACTGCATTCCCTCATCCTACATACACACTGCATTCCCTCATCCTACATACACACTGCATTCCCTCATCCTACATACACACTGCATTCCCTCATCCTACATACACACTGCATTCCCTCATCCTACATACACACTGCATTCCCTCATCCTACATACACACTGCATTCCCTCATCCTACATACACACTGCCTTCCCCCATCCTACATACACACTGCATTCCCTCATCCTACATACACACTGCATTCCCTCATCCTACATACACACTGCATTCCCTCATCCTACATACACACTGCATTCCCTCATCCTACATACACACTGCATTCCCTCATCCTACATACACACTGCATTCCCTCATCCTACATACACACTGCATTCCCTCATCCTACATACACACTGCATTCCCTCATCCTACATACACACTGCATTCCCTCATCCTACATACACACTGCCTTCCCCCATCCTACATACACACTGCCTTCCCCCATCCTACATACACACTGCATTCCCTCATCCTACATACACACTGCATTCCCTCATCCTACATACACACTGCATTCCCTCATCCTACATACACACTGCCTTCCCTCATCCTACATACACACTGCATTCCCTCATCCTACATACACACTGCATTCCCTCATCCTACATACACACTGCCTTCCCCCATCCTACATACACACTGCATTCCCTCATCCTACATACACACTGCATTCCCTCATCCTACATACACACTGCATTCCCTCATCCTACATACACACTGCATTCCCTCATCCTACATACACACTGCATTCCCTCATCCTACATACACACTGCATTCCCTCATCCTACATACACACTGCATTCCCTCATCCTACATACACACTGCATTCCCTCATCCTACATACACACTGCATTCCCTCATCCTACATACACACTGCCTTCCCTCATCCTACATACACACTGCATTCCCTCATCCTACATACACACTGCATTCCCTCATCCTACATACACACTGCATTCCCTCATCCTCATGGAGACCTTGACGCCTTGATGTTTTAAATCCTCTTTTAATCAACATTTAAATATCAGGCGCCTAGAATTGAAACGGCACAAGCGCCACTTTTAAAACACTGAGAAAAACGCGCTTAAAGTTTAATCGAAGAAAATCAAGATATGAAACGGCACAAGTGCCACTTTTTATCAATGAAAAAAATGCACCTAAAGTGTTTTCAAAGTAAATCAGCAACAAATGAAGATATTAGATTAAACTTTAAGCGCGTTTTTCTCAGTTTTTTAAAAGTGGCGCTTGTGCCGTTGCATTACCGTATTGTTCATTTTTTCAAATTTGAGAATAATATGTCAAATTTTGCTGATTGGACAGAAAAGTATGCTGTACCCTTTATCCCCCCTTATTGAATAGCAATACTGATTTGTAACACTGGTCAGCTAAATGAAGTGTTTTCTTGTTATTCTGGTGACCACTAACATGACTCTGCCCAAAGTGATGACAGTGACTGAAGAAAGTGGTAAGATTCACGCCCAGATCTTTCCTTTGCTATAAAAAAATGTCTGCTGTGGAGCCATAAAATTACAAAAAGTAACTGAATATACCAAATTAGCCGGTGGACAAGGATACTAAACAGGGCATAGCTATCAAACATTGCTTATATTCACTAAAAATCATCTAATGGTACCCAAATTACAATAGAAATTACGTTCTGGGCCTCAAGGGGTTAATGCTTGTGGTGTTCTTGTCAGGCCAGCGAGGGTGAGGGGGGAGGCGAGGACAGCTGCCCCCGGGTCAAGAAGGTCATGATCTGGACGGAGCTGCAAGCCTCGGCCAGACAAGTCACACAAATAGCTACCTCAGCCTGTGGAGCCACGGCTGTCATCAATGTGCTGGTGAGTCACAAGTAATAATAATAATAATAGGAATTTTATTTTCACCCGAGGGCATACAGGAATAAAAAAACACCACAATAATATAACATACAGATGTGAGGGAGTTTTAAGTACTAAAGCTTCTCAGGCTACAAGCTAGTACAAGGGAGGGAGTGTTAAGTCCTAAAGGTTCTCACGCTACAAGCTACAAGGGAGGGAGTGTTAAGTCCTAAAGGTTCTCACGCTACAAGCTACAAGGGAGGAAGTGTTAATTACTAAAGCTTCTCACGCTACAAGCTACAAGGGAGGCAGTGTTAAGTACTAAAGCTTCTCCTGCTACAAGCTACAAGGGAGGCAGTGTTAAGTACTAAAGCTTCTCCTGCTACAAGCTACAAGGGAGGCAGTGTTAATTACTAAAGCTTCTCCTGCTACAAGCTACAAGGGAGGGAGTGTTCATTACTAAAGCTTCTCCTGCTACAAGCTACAAGGGAGGGAGTGTTAAGTACTAAAGCTTCTCCTGCTACAAGCTACAAGGGAGGGAGTGTTGAGTAGTAAAGCTTCTCCTGCTACAAGCTACAAGGGAGGCAGTGTTGAGTACTAAAGCTTCTCCTGCTACAAGCTACAAGGGAGGGAGTGTTAAGTACTACTAAAGCTTCTCCTGCTACAAGCTACAAGGGAGGGAGTTTTAAGTACTAAAGCTTCTCACACTACAAGCTACAAGGGAGGGAGTGTTGAGTACTAAAGCTTCTCACGCTACAAGCTACAAGGGAGGGAGTGTTGAGTACTAAAGCTTCTCACACTACAAGCTACAAGGGAGGGAGTGTTAAGTACTACTAAAGCTTCTGCTACAAGCTACAAGGGAGGGAGTTTTAAGTACTAAAGCTTCTCACGCTACAAGCTACAAGGGAGGCAGTGTTGAGTACTAAAGCTTCTCACGCTACAAGCTACAAGGGAGGGAGTGTTAAGTACTACTAAAGCTTCTGCTACAAGCTACAAGGGAGGGAGTTTTAAGTACTAAAGCTTCTCACGCTACAAGCTACAAGGGGGCAGTGTTAAGTACTACTAAAGCTTTCTGCTACAAGCTACAAAGGGAGGGAGTTTTAAGTACTAAAGCTTCTCACACTACAAGCTACAAGGGAGGGAGTGTTGAGTACTAAAGCTTCTCACGCTACAAGCTACAAGGGAGGGAGTGTTAAGTACTAAAGCTTCTCACACTACAAGCTACAAGGGAGGGAGTTTTAAGTACTAAAGCTTCTCACGCTACAAGCTACAAGGGAGGGAGTGTTAAGTAGTAAAGCTTCTCACGCTACAAGCTACAAGGGAGGCAGTGTTAAGTACTACTAAAGCTTCTGCTACAAGCTACAAGGGAGGGAGTTTTAAGTACTAAAGCTTCTCACACTACAAGCTACAAGGGAGGGAGTGTTGAGTACTAAAGCTTCTCACGCTACAAGCTACAAGGGAGGGAGTTTTAATTACTAAAGCTTCTCACGCTACAAGCTACAAGGGAGGCAGTGTTAAGTACTAAAGCTTCTCACGCTACAAGCTACAAGGGAGGGAGTGTTAAGTAGTAAAGCTTCTCACGCTACAAGCTACAAGGGAGGGAGTGTTAATTACTAAAGCTTCTCACGCTACAAGCTACAAGGGACACGGCCTCTCTCTATCTCCACCAAGGCCATCATGCTGGACGCCTTGATAGTTTGTTGGTTTAGGGACAAAAATATAGATGACAGTAATATTTAGGTCAACAGGTTATATTATTTTTTGTCCAAATAATAATCTACATTAGGACCCAGAAAATTGAATTACACTACTGAGAGATACAATGTACACTCCCCCTCCCCCCCATACACTCTCTCTCTCTCTCTTCCTCTCTCTCTCTCTCTCTCTCCTCTCTCACTCTCTCTCTCCTCTCTCCTCTCTCCCTCTCTCTCTCTCTTCTCTCTCTCTCTCCCACTCTCTCTCTCTCTCTCTCTCTCTCTCTCTCTCTCTCTCTCTCTCTCTCGCCTCATCCCCCCCCCCCTCTCTCTCTCACAGATGTTTTTCACCTCCATTCTTCATGCCCTGTTATGGGTTTGGTCCTTCACATAAGAAGATAAGAAAATAAGGAAGCTACAAGAGGCCGTGAGACCTACACGTGGTAGTTCCTGCTACATAATACTACTACCTACTTTCACCTTTCATCCCTATCCATGAAATTCTCTAGTCTCTTTTTAAAGCTCCCTAAAACTGTTCCTAAAAAAATTCACAGAGAAAGAACTGATTGGTGGTGTTGATGCAAGGGAGATTTGATTGCATATGCATTGGATGCCTTTCATTTGATACAGGAACTACCTCGTGTAGGTCTCACAGCCTCTTGTAGCTTCCTTATTTTCTTATGTTCTTATGTGCTTTGATACTATGTCCCCTATTGTGCCTACGTATGTTATGTACTTTTTGTTTTGCTCTTGTACTTAAGGTAACTCCTTGACTTCTTGTTGTTGTTGCTTTTTTTGTCTGTATTCCTCTGGGCGATAATAAAATTATTATTATTAATTATTACAGTAAAACTTCTCATATTCGGACTAATTGGGCCAAGGAGTGGTCCGAGTAATGCAAGGATCCGAATAATGGGGGGATATGTAAAAAAAAAAAAAAAAAAAAAATAAAAAAAAAATAATAATAATAATAATAATAATAATAATAATAAAATAAATAAATAAATAAATAAATAAATAAATAAGTAAATAATATCTATATTAATAAAAGCGAAAGTGTGTCTGTCTGTCTGTGTGTGTGTGTGTGTGTGGTATAGGTTCCGCCCCCCGTGGCGCAAACACCTCATATGGCACATTTTTGGAATCAGGTTGACCAGGGGAAGGTCATAAGCCCACTTATGAGATGATCCGATCACTTTTTTTTTTTTTTTTTTTTTAGCAGCCTATTAGCGAGAATTGTGAAAACAAAAGTGGGTTGCGAGAATTGAGGAAGCCTTGATGTAGGGTGATGGGTAATGGGTGGTGATGGGTGGGTGATGGGTAATGGGTGTGGGTGATGGGTGAGTGAATGGTGGGTGATGGTGATGGTGAGGTGATGGGTAATCTATATATATAGCAAGTGTGTGTCTCTGTGCTGTCTGTCGGTGTATGTTCGGTGGGTCCCCCCGTGGCGCAATCAACTCATATGGCACATTTTTGGAACCGGGTTGACCAGGGGAAGGTTTTAAGCCCAATTATGAGATGATCCGATCATTTTTTTTTTTTTTTTTTTTTAGCAGCCTATTAGCGAGAATTGAGAAAAAAAAGTGGGTTGCGAGAATTGAGGAAACCTTGATGTAGGGTGATGGGTAATGGGTGAGTGAATGGGTGGGGTGATGGGTAATGGGTGTGGGGTGATGGGTGAGTGAATGGGTGGGGGGTGATGGGTGATGGGTGAGGGAATAGGTGGGGGGTGATGGGTAATGGTAAATATAAGCGAAAGTGTGTGTCTGGTATAGGTTCCGCCCCCCGTGGCGCAATCACCTCATATGGCACATTTTTGGAACCGGGTTGACCAGGGGAAGGTTTTAAGCCCAATTATGAGATGATCCGATCACCTTTTTTTTTTTTTTTTTTTAGCAGCCTATTAGCGAGAAATGTGAAAAAAAAGTGGGTTGCGAGAATTGAGGAAACCTTGATGTAGGGTGTGGTTGTGGGTAATGGGTTGATGTAATGGGTGGGGGGTGTGATGGGTGAGGGAATAGGTGGGGGGTGATGGGTAATGGGTGAGTGAATGGGTGTGTGGTATGGGTGGGGGGTGATGGGTAATGGGTGAGTGAATGGGTTGGGGGTGATGTGAATGGGTTGGCGTTAATACATACATTTCTACATCCATGATTTCAGGAAAGTTAGAAGGGGCTATCTGGAGAGTCTGTGTTTGGTGGGCCGAAGGCCCACCAATAGACCTCCGCAGGAGCTAGCCAAAAAGGCCGCCCGGAGGGCGGCTTTGCGGCTAGTAAATAAATAAATTTAAAAAAAAAAAAAATAAAAATATATATATATATATATATATATATATAATATAATAATAATAATAATAATAAAAAAATAAAATAAAAAAAAAAAAAAATCTAGGTGTATATATATATATATAGCTAGGAAATTTCAACCCCTAAAAAAAAAAAAAAAAAAAAAAAAAAAAAAAAAAAGGTGTGTATACATATATATAGCTAGGAAATTTCGACCCCTAAAAATATAAAAAAATAAAATTAAAAAGGAGGTCCGAATAATGTCAAAGTCCGAATAATGAGTGTCGAATACGAGAGGTTTTACTGTACTATTATTATTATTATTATTATTATTATTATTTATTATTTATTATTATTGCTATTATTATTATTATTATTATTATTATTATTATCATATTATTGTTATTATTATTATTATATTATTATTATTATTATTGTTATTATTATTATTGTAGTATTATTATTATTATTATTATTATTATTATTATTATTATGTTATTATTATTATTATTATTATTATTATTATATTATATTATTATTATATTATTATTGTTATTATTGTTATTATTATTATTGTTATTATTATATTGTTATTATTATTGTTATTATTATTATTGTTATTATTTATTATTATTATTATGCTCTTATGATTCCCTGCACAGCTCGCCCTGGACCACACGTTCTCTGTGGATGGAGGTGAAGGGCAGCATCAGGACGAGGCTGAGGGCGGAGGCGGCGGCCCTGGTGGACTATCTGCTGTCCCGCGCGGTGGCCGGCACGACTCACCGGGACCTGGTGCAGGGGGTGACGCAACTCTCACAAGGTGCTATCAAAGCCAAGTTCTTCCATATGTTCCCTAAGCGGGCGGTGCAGCTGTCCCGGTGGCTGGCTCAATGGATCAGCAAAGGTACCTACATGGCCTTGCATATTCCTTTCACACACACCATGGCCTTGCATATTCCTTTCACACACACCATGGCCTTGCATATTCCTTTCACACACACCATGGCCTTGCATATTCCTTTCACACACACCATGGCCTTGCATATTCCTTTCACACACACCATGGCCTAGCATATTCCTTTCACACACACCATGGCCTTGCATATTCCTTTCACACACACCATGGCCTTGCATATTCCTTTCACACACACCATGGCCTTGCATATTCCTTTCACACACACCCATGGCCTTGCATATTCCTTTCACACACACCATGGCCTTTCATATCCTTTCACACACACCAGGGCCTTTCATATTCCTTTCACACACACCATGGCCTTGCATATTCCTTTCACACACACCATGGCCTTGCATATTCCTTTCACACACACCATGGTCTTGCATATTCCTTTCACACACACCATGGCCTTGCATATTCCTTTCACACACACCATGGCCTTGCATATTCCTTTCACACACACCATGGTCTTGCATATTCCTTTCACACACACCATGGTCTTGCATATTCCTTTCACACCCACCATGGCCTTGCATATTCCTTTCACACACACCATGGCCTTGCATATTCCTTTCACACACACCATGGCCTTGCATATTCCTTTCACACACACCATGGCCTTGCATATTCCTTTCACACACACCATGGTCTTGCATATTCCTTTCACACACACCATGGTCTTGCATATTCCTTTCACACCCACCATGGCCTTGCATATTCCTTTCACACACACCACATCCACACTTTAAACATGTTCGATTAATTATAAGTAATACAGTAGGAATTATAAGGCAAGGCAGGGTGCAACCATAACTTTTAGGGGTTTTAGTGTTAGCACATTATTCTTATAAAAGTGAGCGGAGATAGCTAGTAATAGTGGTCACCAGATTACCGTCATTTTCCTTCGTTGATCTGATAAGCCTTGGCTCAAAGTAACATTATACACTGATGAAATAATATAAAAAAAATTGCAGTCAAAATATAACAGGAGAATACTTTCTTATCAACGTATTTCTGTTTTCATCACTATCTTGGCCTAGCTATCCTCATTCCAATATCCTTCATCAATGCTACCTTTCACCTTGCCACATATATCATATTTCAGGACAAGCAGTTACATCCTAAAGATCGACTCATTTTTAACTCTGCTAAAAACACAAGCAAACCAGGAAAGATTATCACCATGTATCAGGATGTTATTTACATTGCGTGCCCCATGACAGCGTAGTGATCCTGCCTAATGACTTGTAGGGCAGAAAGAGTGACTCCTCTACCCTCTCTCCAGGTGGTGTCCCCGTGGCCACACTCAACTTACAAGTGGGAGTGGCCCCGGGACAAACCATCCCTGACGCGTGGCACCACCAGATGATCTTTGGGGTGGGGCCACAGGGGGTGTACCTCACAAACCCATTGGAGTGTGTGTCCGACTGCATGCTTGGTGACCAGCTGTGCACGGACTCCACGCTGCTGGTGCGGCGCGCAGACGTGGTGAGTCGGTGGGGCAGCGGCGACAAGCTGGTGAGGCTCACGCGGCAGGAGGACCCCCGCTGGAGGGACATGAATGTGCTGGGTGAGTGATGACGACAAGGTGGAAGAGAAGACAGATTTATTCTTTTGAGTTTTAGGGTCAGTTATGTTTTATTGGAAAGGACATTTACTCAGAAGGCATAGATCTCTTCAGAGTTTAAGGATCAGTTATGTTTTAATGGAAAGATAATGCAGGGAGTAAAGTAACTTGTGGATAGTTCAAGTTCCTATGAGAGGAAGAGGAAGAAAACCTCTTATTTTGATGCCTGCACAGACATATGGGTTTGATGCAGGGACAGCAATCATCATCATCATTATTGAAAGTTCCTATGCCTGACACATGGTTATATTATTACCATGTGTCAGGGTTTTTTTTCACCGTACTATCCAGTGGTGGGTTTTCATGCTGCTCTATGTTTTGCAGTCTCTTTAATTCTAAGTTGTTTTTCCAGGGCTCTTAAAGTGATTTCTTCTTCCATTTTCTCTTAAAGTGAGCAAACAGTAAGCATTGCCTGCACGGTAATGCAAATAGAACCGTGTCTGAGCTTAATCTCTGTTGTAATGTAGTGTGTACAGGGTCACCGTCAAGGGGGGGGAGCCTTGGGATGCAGGATGGGTCACCATTTCAGGTCATAGAAGGTTGGAGTCATCCTACCCTTTGATTTTTCTATAAATCAAGAAATAGACAGTGTAAACATAGGAAATTAGATTGATAATGATAAATGAAATGTCAATAAGAACAGGTATATAAAAGGATAAAGGTACAGTATTTCTGTTCATTTGGCCAAGAAAGCTGCTGCTGGAATGTAGTGTTTGCACCTAACACCGTCACACAAGGGGCAGTACTTTCTTAATGCATGGGATCCATTGGAAATGCAAAATTATTAGCAAAAATGCCTTGCCTGTATTTACAAGGTAGTGGCAAGTACAAGATACTGCTATTAATGCCACCAAAGCAGTGGCCTCATCCCTACACTACTGCAAATGCCTGCCTCATTTTGTTGTTTATTCATTGATGAGCCAGCCAGGCAATAGAATAATGGTGATCAGAAAATGTATTTGTGCATGGCAGCAAAGAGGCACTAGGGACGTAACAGTCCCAGTGTGATGATGTTGAAGAATAAAATATTGCAAAGATGAGTAAAGGAGTAAATCTGAGCCAATAATCAGGAGTAATGGATTATAATTATAAAAAAAAGGTCATTATTGCTTTAAAAAATCGTTTATTTTAATAACCTTCATGCTACAAATGTGCAAATGTATCTATACTGCCTGAAACATGTGATGTGCATGTTGATTGTGAACATAACTACAAACTTGTCCCCTATTTGAGGCCCCGTTTCCCCTCAGGCCAAGTGGTGGGCGTGCTGAAGGAGCAGGCAGCCCCCCCCGTGGTGCAGGGCCGCCGCCACCTCACCTCCCACGTCGCCATCCCGGCAGCTTACAAGTCTGGGGTGACAATATTCATGCGCTCTGACAACCTGCAGCTTCCTACCCTGATGCAGGCGGAGGACCTTCCCCTGCTGGAGTGATGCAGTGCTCACGCAGCTCCCTTCATGTGAGTAGGCAACTTTATCTTAGTAGTGACAACCTCGTTATTCAAGAGCCGAGGCAGAGACCTTGCCGTTCACTGGACTGCTAAGTGACACACAAGATGCCTCTCCTTGGTGCAGTGATCAGCTTTTGTGATAGTTTGTCATTCCTCTTGGAATTGCAACATGCATCTTATAAAATTCTAGCTGGTTTAACTGACTTGCCCATCTTGCCCAGGTTTTTATATTTTCCCTTGTAGAAAGTCATAGGAGTTATGTAATGTTTGATGTTATTTGGTTTTAAGTACAAGCTAACTACTACTTTTCATTGGACACTTTGAAGCTCTTTTTTAAAGATGTCAAAATAATTGCTCATTATACAGCAACATCATGTTGGACACGAGCCACAAGTAAACATCATGTATCTGTCATCAAAGGTGCCACACGGGACAATATGATATGGTTGTGAAAACTTTCTGGATCAGACAGACTGCAGTCTCACGGATGTCAAGAAGAGGTTAGAGTCACTCAAGAATTTTGTACAGCCATTACTTTGACAGCCCTACACTGGGGCACTGTTCAGAACAAGTGTACAGGGCATGCAGACAATAATTTAGTGGTTTTGTCTTTTTATCTATTCAGTGCTCCTTTTGTAGGGTCAGTGTATCATAATTTACATACCTGTAAATAAGAAGATGCCAAAATCAAAGTTTATATATGTTAAGGTATTATTTGAGCTTTATTTTGTTGCCATATCTTGCTATTATTTTATTTTTTTCCTCTCCCCCATTGGGCTGTGTTCAGGATTCCCAGTCTTTGTCTCCACTTAGCTGCCGTGTCCTAACTTGTATCTCATGACCATTGCTGTTAGGCTCATACTAGAGGAACTATAACAAATTAATTGAAGTGTAAGAAGGTAACATGAAGGAAGTCGGCCCAGGACCACAGACTTATAGTGCAGTGGTGAAGACGACTGGTATCTGTCTGGTTTATTTGCCTCACGCATCAAGGTACTACACTACTCGCAGTGTATAGACAGACACTCTGGACTCATTCACTGACTCAAACTTTTGTAATGACATTTACCACACACATGATGAAAGCAGTAGACGTAATTTATCATGACTTTCAGAAACCATTTGACAGTGAAAACAATGAAACCCACAAGTGCTTACCCAAAAAATGTAAGTTTTACTACAATGCTGGAAATATTCCCAACTGGCTTTCCGAGAGAAAGCAGCGTGCAGTGATAAATGTTAAAAGCATCCACCGGGCGAGATCTGTATTTGGCCCGGAACTTTTCTTAATCTATTAAACAATATTGACGAAGCCTCACTTGCAACAACTGGACTTCTGAGACACAATCGAAGGCATCACTCATTTCAATTATCTGATTGTATAGCTCGTTATCAGCGGTAATATTGTGGACGGGGTTCATAAATTAGACAGATTTATTAACTTTCGAACAGATCTTTAGCTTCAAAAATAATCCTGAGTATCATCATTCCGTGAGGTCTTGGATGGACAGCCCCCCTTGGGTCCGGTCCATGAGGGTCATGACTGTTGGCCCTCGCCCATGGTGGCGCAGGCAGGAAGAGTTTAGCTTATAACGACAACTCGTAGAGGCTCGTTGTGCCGCCCCCATCCGTGTCGCAGCAGTCGCGCCCTTCCAGCACTATCCCAAGTCCATAAAGCCAGCTCTCTGTTCATGAGGGTCCGATGCATAATGAAGCACAGAGAAAGGAAATCTACATCTGGAATAGCAAGGGAGCTCCAGCACTTCAAAACCAGTTATTTGTTGGTGCAGACCCGGGAGAGACTGCCTGGTCTGTTAATTTTGAGGTCTTTCGAGGCCGTATGCCCCCAATGACAATGATTGATTGATTGTAGCTCTGTTATTCCAGCTGCAATTTCCCCACCCTGTGCTTAATTATGCATTGGCCCCTCATGAACAGGGAGTTGACTTTGCATTATTTTGGACTTGGGATATTTCTGGAAGGGCGTGACTGTGCTACAATGTAAAAGTGGTTGGAATGCAGACATTAATTCCCATACTTGCAGCAGTTAAATTATAGTCAATATTTTGTTCACCGTGTATCTTTCCCCAGCCAGACAGTTTTTAGCGTTGGATGTAATACTCCTCCCCATGTTCACTTCAAACTCAACATTAATAATAGTAACCGGATGAAATATTATATTCAGTTATGATTCAGATACAACAATATCACTACAAGGACTTTGAGGTTTGAGAATCTATTAATGATTCTGCGACCATTGAACAAACGTAAGCAAGGAGTCTTGTCTTTTCCTCAAGATTACTGCCAGGCGATCCTTTCTTGATCAATCACTTCTGTCATTCCAACACATTCCCTTGACCTGACCTTTCTGCTAACCAACAGTAATATTATATAAAATATTAGTTTGCCAAGACAGCTACTTTACAGATTCTTTATCATATCTTGCTTCAAATTTTGCTCTTATTCAATTCTTCCCAAGTTACTTTCTCCAACTTGTTTACCTTAGGATAAAGGAGATAATAGGACATGATTGTCAAAGATGATTTGAAGATACTGATGTAGAATAAGTAGCAAGACATGGAGCTTAAATAAGACAGAACTCAAATCTCTGTATATGCACTGTGACCAACATCCTTAAGAACAAAGTGACTCCGATCATCATATTAATTGTTTCACTTGCTCTTCCAGGAATAAAACAGAAAATACAAGGTCCTTACATTTAAGCCAGATTTCAGGTATTTCAGATTATGCAGTCTTAGTTTCCTGAATGTGCCCCGAGGCCTGAGTGATACAGTGTAGCAGTGAGTGTAGCAGATGATGGGCTGTAATAAATCTAACCAAGCCAGATGAATGATGTACCTACTGTGGAATGTTCAATGTTAATGAGGCATTCTTAAAGGCCACACTTTTAAAAACTTATATGCTCATAAACAAACCTTTAAAGTATCAAGCTCAAAATATGTAATAACTCTCAGCAAATATTTAAAAAAAGCCTCCCTACATGCATCATTCTGCACGTAGATCACGAGTGCATTAACAGATCAGTTTCTGCAGCAGCAGTTGACGTGTGGCCTTTAGTTAAGATGCTTTCAGCTTACATATGGGTTTAAACCTGGGTCTCTTGTCATCCCAAAATGCAAAACCACTATTCACTAAATAAAGATTATTTATTTTTTACCCCAAAGTATTATTCCTCACCCTAAACTTTTAGAACCTAAACCACTGCAAGCCAAAGGACTCGCAGGTAGGTCATTTTGTTCTGGGAAAGCTAGTGAAATTCTCCAACTACACCCGACTGATGAAAATTTGCGGTTACCTTTCTGCTTAGTGTTTTTTCCGTAATATTTTAAGAGGTTCGACGGCAGACGAGACTTCCAACTATCTCTATCTGTTGCCTGTAACTTCTTCACTGCCCAATGCTGCCAGATCCTCTTTAACACCCTGCCTCCAAGTCTTCCTTGGCCTGCCCAGCCTTCCTGGTCACCCCATGCACATATCCCTGTAGCACTTAACCATAGCCTAATGGAGGATACATACACAGGATTAAATTTGTTATTTATTTGAAAAATAATGCTACATACCACTCATGTCCATTCACTTCAGCTAGCCAGGTTACACGGTAACCTCAGTAAAGTCATGTTAGCAAAACGGAATGTTGACTTTCCTGTATAAAGTAAAAAAAACTACAGCACTTAGAATTGCAGAAGAGTAACCTTTCACTCCTGCACGCATGTCGGGCAATAAATAAAAGATATGGACACTAATTGTGCTAAACTAGCCCTAACACAGAAGACTATTAATGTAGGCTACAGCAAGGCTCAAGCATCCTCCCAACGTATAAACACGTGCAATATACAGGCAGCACAACAGCTCCATCAAATGACCTCACTTCAAATCCATTTACACCTCTAAAAATTCATGAAAATTTACTACTAGTATTACGACAACCATCATTTCCAGCCAATCGCTTGCAAGAAGCCTGCACCAATCTGTGTTTGTACATGGTGCATCCACAACTCCACCCCTACACTTTACCAGGCTAAGACAGGTACACATACGGAGGCGGGGAAGGGCAGGGACAGACAGGGAAAGGAAAAGGGGGGGGGGGGAAAATCCAAATCTAAAATATGAGAAAGAAACTGAAATCGTGTTGAAGATTACTGATACTGAGGTTGTCAAATCAGAGAAGTTCTTAGGCAGCAGTCTCCTTCACAGCCTCCTTGGACTCTGTCTCCTGGACCTTGGCCTTCTTGGCAGCGGGAGCTTCCTTTTCAGCCTCTTCAGAAGAGCGTTTGTCTGTCGGAAAAAAAAAAAACCAGGTATAACACTGCTGTTCTAAAGTCCCTAATTAAATGAATACTAAATAATTACAAGCCTGAAAATATAGTCAAGCACGCTACAGCTACCGTAGATAACACTATAGTCGCCACCTGCACTTTGTCGCCAGATATTACGAATTATAGCATCACTACTGATTTGCATGTTCCACTGAAGATGATACACAGTAGGTTATATCATGACTATAATCTACCCTGTTTCAGCGTTGTTTTAAACTTATGCAAATTTAAACAGTTTCAAATTTCACAACTTTTTTTTTTCCAGGCGAGGACAGACAGCAGCTGCCGGGAGGACATAAACACTAGCTGATGATCTTAGTGTAGCCGTTAGTCACCACTCGGGTGATATTTTGGTAATTTGTTAGTTTATAGCCATACTATGACACAGATGAGGACACAAAATGACACGCCCTCCAGATAGCCCCTTCTAACTTTCCTGAATTCGTGGATGTACAAATGTAAGTTTAAACGCCACCAGATGTCTGTAAGAAACGTTGTCCTGGCGACTTTAGTGTTATCTTCGGTAACCGTCTTTACAAATTTGTTTATTAGATCTCGGCCTGTTTATGTGGATATCTACACAGGAGTGGCGAGCCTGTTTGTGCAAATTGAGGGTTAGTGTGCAGCTGTGTGTATGTAATCCTTTAGATGCACCAGTGCATCACCAGTCACATCCCCTTGACATGCACATCTGTGCGTTACTTAAGGAGGGCGACCGGTTCATGAGGTCAAAAATTCTGACCATCCTGACATTTTCTGTAACAGAACTAGAAGTGCTCCAATAGTAATTAAGAATATACACCAAGGCAAAATTTCCTTATTAAAAAAATTGCTTATTTTGCCAACATTAAAACCCCAACTGATATAACAGGTCTAATATTTATTTTAGTTATAAAGCTCTAAATTGGGATAGAGAAAAAATTGAGAAAACACGTTCGTAGTTTTTTTTAAGTGATTTACAAACAAAAAACTTCAAAAACCATGGACGCGTTTTCTTAAAAGCATTTTCCCCAAATTTAGAAGTTAAAAACTTTAAAAATTATTAGAACTGCAATATCAGTTGAGATTTAGATTGAAAGAGCGTAGAATACAGGCTACTCTAGTCTTAATTTCGAAGTTATAGATCTCTTGAGTACAAAAAATACTGTTGAAACCGAGGTTGCCAAGGTCATCAACATTTAGTCATAACTTCAGAACCTGAACAGTGAACTTCTTTTTTATATCAGGATAATCTAAGTTTCTCGCTTTCCAATGAGACTACAACCAATAGTGTAGGACTGATAGTTTTGGAGGAGCAGGGGTCCAAAAACCGGTTCACTATTAGGGACAAAACCCAATTCTCGGCTCTAAGTCCAGTACAAAATGACTTTCTAATGCAATCTAGTCATATTTTTTGTTCCCCATAAGTGTTAAATTTTGGTTCAGCCCAGCTAGCTCTATTTAATAACGACTGTGTCATTTGAACCGATTGACCCCCTTTAGGGTTAACCACATCGATCACTGCTCCAGCACAAGAATTTGGGGATTAATGATTCTTAAATATCCATATATAGTTAATATCCTTCAGAACAAGTAAGAAGCATCCCTATGATAGTGAGGCGACAGGAGTTCTAAGGCCGCGTTTCCACCGAGGTCGGACCCGCAGTCGGAAAAAAACTGCAACCATCTTTGATATACACAACATCCTGGACGGTTTCCACTGCCACGCTAGACTTGGACGGATTACGGCGCCTTCTGGGCCATTCCATACTTGTTTTAACTTTTTTCACCGGAATACGCCGCACTGCTCAAGGATGGAAGACAAGTTGGTGGTAGCAGAGCAGCGGCATAACGCCACATATGATGAAACATCAAAATTACAGGAACAGGGAAGCTCAGCGACAGATATGGAGTGAATCTGCCGCTGAACTTGGGACTGATGACGGTAAGTTAATAAAACTGAGCTTAGAACATTCATTATTTCCTAAATCAAATTACGATGATTTGATAGAAATTTAGCATTTTTTTCCTACATACGCTTTATACAGGAATACCTATTACTGCTTTCCAGATACTTAGGACAGTGTTAGCGCAGCATGTCAAAACGAGGCTTCTATACCTTCTAACTCTCACTTTCTTGGCACTGATATGCACACATACAATCATGGCCCCACAAGCATCTATATTTCAAACTTGATGAATCCTCAATACTGCAACGTTTTAAAATCAGGCAGATATTTGAACAAATTTATCTAAGAGTTTGCTAGGAGGAAGCAACCAGGGCAGGGATGCTCGAAAATCCCTCGTAAGTGACAACTTATGAGTGTATGGCTACAATAAACGTACGAGGGTAGACCGAGGTTAATGCTCAAACAGAGACGGCACTCCCGTACGGTGATCGCTGGGCCTCGGGGTGGGGAATACTAGGGATATTCTAGGGATGTGTGGGAAATTCTGCTGACCAATCACAGATCAGCGCCTCGCATGATCTGGCCAATCACGTTGCTCTCAGCTGTCAGGGAGCCAGAGAAAGAAATTTAAAGAGACAAGTTCAAATGCAGCGACTGTTAAGCGTGTGTACGTCAGACAATGACACCACCACCACCACCACCACCGCATAGCGGCCAAACTTGTATGATGAACTAACTATACGTTTTGATTCAAGAAGTCGACCGATATATATATTTAATATATTAGGTTTGCCCTAAAATGAATCTATTGAAAGTATAGCTATTGTATGTAAAATATGATATATATGGAGTCAATGATGCAATAAACACATTACATTTTGAACAGGCAAGCATGAAATGGCTTTATAATACACAACATAAAATATAGTGATACAACTTGTATTTTGGCATTAATTGATTTACTGCCACCTCAAATATCACTCGTAGGGAGCTAAGGGTGGTGCCGAGCACCCGTAGCCTCGCGGTCCCGTAACAAGGGAGAAAACAGTTTGAGCATTAACCGTGGAGGCGCTACGAGGTAAAAGCCTCGTAGGGTAATACTTATGGTCCCGTAACGCCTTCGAGCATCTACCCCCAGGACTTGAGCCCAAGTCACTCCAAAGTACACAACTGTCCATCAATTATATGATTTTGATCAACAGAGCTGAGTGGAGTTTGGTAACCTTAGACAGCCCTATAAATACTAATAAATGTTGCCTTGTATATGTCGAGACTCCAAAATTGTAAGACAAGACCAATCTATGATGAGGGATGCAAGGTCTATTCAGGCTATACACTGTGTATCACAGGAACAATAGCGTAGAGGGCCTAGAGGCCAACTGGCTCTTATATTCTTATTGTAAAACTACATTTTGCTTACCTTCCGTCTTTGTCTTGGCTTCTTTAGTTTCCTCGCTGTGGCCATTGGTCATAGATTCCTGCAGACAAAATTAAAACATTGAAGCGAGAAATGCCAGTCTAACCTGTGGTGCCTACTAACAATCACTTTTACAATAGTTTACAATCTTCTCCGATTCTGAGTACAAAAAAAAGTTACATGAAAACTGAACTTGTCTTTAATTGTGGAGAAATATCTTTCAATCACCATGAATGTATGTTAACGATTGTTTTAAACTTTTATTCCAACAAAATGACACTTAACCAGTCAACTGCAACTGTGATACAATTCAAAATTAATTCAGCTGATGGATTTGCACAAAGTTGGTATGGGTAATCAGTGGCCCCAGCAGCAGTGTCTCCCAGAGCCACCACACCAGCAGCAGTGTCTCCCAGAGCCACCACACCAGCGACAGTGTCTCCCAGAGCCACCACACCAGCGACAGTGTCTCCCAGAGCCACCACACCAGCGACAGTGTCTCCCAGAGCCACCACACCAGCGGCAGTCTCCCAGAGCCACCACACCAGCGACAGTGTCTCCCAGAGCCACCACACCAGCGACAGTGTCTCCCAGAGCCACCACACCAGCGACAGTGTCTCCCAGAGCCACCACACCAGCAGCAGTCTCCCCCAGAGCCACCACACCAGCGACAGTGTCTCCCAGAGCCACCACACCAGCGGCAGTGTCTCCCAGAGCCACCACACCAGCGGCAGTGTCTCCCAGAGCCACCACACCAGCGGCAGTCTCCCAGAGCCACCACACCAGCGACAGTGTCTCCCAGAGCCACCACACCAGCAGCAGTGTCTCCCAGAGCCACCACACCAGCGACAGTGTCTCCCAGAGCCACCACACCAGCGACAGTGTCTCCCAGAGCCACCACACCAGCGACAGTGTCTCCCAGAGCCACCACACCAGCGGCAGTCTCCCAGAGCCACCACACCAGCGACAGTGTCTCCCAGAGCCACCACACCAGCGACAGTGTCTCCCAGAGCCACCACACCAGCGGCAGTGTCTCCCAGAGCCACCACACCAGCGGCAGTCTCCCAGAGCCACCACACCAGCGGCAGTCTCCCAGAGCCACCACCACCAGCGGGACAGTGTCTCCCAGAGCCACCACACCAGCGGCAGTGTCTCCCAGAGCCACCACACCAGCGGCAGTGTCTCCCAGAGCCACCACACCAGCGGCAGTCTCCCAGAGCCACCACACCAGCGACAGTGTCTCCCAGAGCCACCACACCAGCGGCAGTGTCTCCCAGAGCCACCACACCAGCGGCAGTGTCTCCCAGAGCCACCACACCAGCGGCAGTGTCTCCCAGAGCCACCACACCAGCGGCAGTGTCTCCCAGAGCCACCACACCAGCGGCAGTGTCTCCCAGAGCCACCACACCAGCGACAGTGTCTCCCAGAGCCACCACACCAGCGGCAGTGTCTCCCAGAGCCACCACAACAGCGGCAGTGTCTCCCAGACCCACCACACCCGCAGCAGTCTCCCAGAGCCACCACACCAGCAGACTTGAGCACTGTTACTACACTAGCCCAGCGTCTTCAGTAATAAGTATGGATAAAAAAGCTTCACTTAAATAATTAAGAGATGAAATTCAACGCAACATTATGCCCCGTTCTCACAGCAGATTTGGGTACCTCGATCGCCTCGACCGGCCAAATTGGCCGACCAAGCTCGACCAAATGTAGGGTCAGGGGTTTACACGACGGAAGGGGGAGTGTTCCAGACCTGTACTCGAGCCTACTCGATCAACTCACGACCTTTCCCGACTACTTCCAGACCACTTGCCGACCCACATCCCGACTTGTACTCGACCTTTCCGACCCCTGCCCGATGTATACCCGGTAAACCCTCAACACGAGCAGCCCGACCTTTTCTCGACCTCTACCGGACCTCACCCCGACCAATTTGGTCAGTCGAGGTGATCAAGGTACTCAAATCGGCTGTGAGAATGGGGCTTTATGCATCAAGCAGCATCATGCAACTTTTCGGGTAATTATATCGTCTATGCATGAATTACTTTTCTTGAGGCAATTTATGTCCGAGGCATCTATTTCGATAAATAAAAAAAACTACTTAACGTCAACTCATCTGAGCCACTAATATTGTGATATAAATATTGTGATAGGCAATAACTTTGTGGCGAAGGGCAGAGGAACTCATTGGCAACTCGGCTCAAAATAATTGTTTCATCTCTTCAATAATCATGGTCGATAGCATTACTTGATCTCTTCAATAACCATAAGTCAAAATAATTGTTACCGCTTATAATAAGTCAAAATAATTGTTACCGCTCATAATAAGTCAAAATAATTGTTACCGCTTATAATAAGTCAAAATAATTGTTACCGCTTATAATAAGTCAAAATAATTGCTTTATCGCTTATAATTATAATAATTGCTTTATCGCTTATAATTATAATAATTGCTTTATCGCTTATAAGTCAAAATAATTGCTTTATCGCTTATAAGTCAAAATAATTGCTTTATCGCTTATAAGTCAAAATAATTGCTTTATCGCTTATAAGTCAAAATAATTGCTTTATCGCTTATAAGTCAAAAATATATTGCTTTATCGCTTATAAGTCAAAATAATTGCTTTATCGCTTAGTCAAAATAATTGCTTTATCGCTTATATAGTCAAAATAATTGCTTTATCGCTTGTAAGTCAAAATAATTGCTTTATCGCTTATAATAAGTCAAAATAATTGCTTTATCGCTTATAAGTCAAAATAATTGCTTTATCGCTTATAAGTCAAAATAATTGCTTTATCGCTTATAAGTCAAAATAATTGCTTTATCGCTTATAAGTCAAAATAATTGCTTTATCGCTTAGTCAAAATAATTGCTTTATCGCTTATAAGTCAAAATAATTGCTTTATCGCTTGTAAGTCAAAATAATTGCTTTATCGCTTATAATAAGTCAAAATAATTGCTTTATCGCTTATAAGTCAAAATAATTGCTTTATCGCTTATAAGTCAAAATAATTGCTTTATCGCTTATAGTCAAAATAATTGCTTTATCGCTTATAAGTCAAAATAATTGCTTTATCGCTTAGTCAAAATAATTGCTTTATCGCTTATAAGTCAAAATAATTGCTTTATCGCTTATAAGTCAAAATAATTGCTTTATCGCTTATAAGTCAAAATAATTACTTTATCGCTTATAAGTCAAAATAATTGCTTTATCGCTTATAAGTCAAAATAATTGCTTTATCGCTTATAATAAGTCAAAATAATTGCTTTATCGCTTATAAGTCAAAATAATTGCTTTATCGCTTATAAGTCAAAATAATTGCTTTATCGCTTATAAGTCAAAATAATTGCTTTATCGCTTATAAGTCAAAATAATTGCTTTATCGCTTATAATAGTCAAAATAATTGCTTTATCGCTTATAAGTCAAATAATTGCTTATCGCTTATAGTCAAAATAATTGCTTTATCGCTTATAAGTCAAAATAATTGCTTTATCGCTTATAAGTCAAAATAATTGCTTTATCGCTTATAAGTCAAAATAATTGCTTTATCGCTTATAAGTCAAAATAATTGCTTTATCGCTTTAAGTAAGTTTCAAAATAATTGCTTAGTTAATCAAATATGCTTTATCGCTTAATAAGTCAAAATAATTGCTTTATCGCTTATATAAGTCAAAATAATTGCTTTATCGCTTATAAGTCAAAATAATTGCTTACCTATAAGTCAAAATATGCTTTAGTATAAGTCAAAATAATTGCTTTATCGCTTATAAGTCAAAATAATTGCTTTATCGCTTTAATATATGTTCCAAATAAATATTGCTTTATCGCTTATAAGTCAAAATAATTGCTTTATCGCTTATAGTCAAAATAATTGCTTTATCGCTTATAAGTCAAATAATTGCTTTATCACTTATAATAAGTCAAAATAATTGCTTTATCGCTTATAAGTCAAAATAATTACTTTATCGCTTATAAGTCAAAATAATTACTTTATCGCTTATAAGTCAAAATAATTGCTTTATCGCTTATAATAAGTCAAAATAATTGCTTTATCGCTTATAATAAGTCAAAATAATTGCTTTATCGCTTATAAGTCAAAATAATTGCTTTATCGCTTATAAGTCAAAATAATTGCTTTATCGCTTATAATAAGTCAAAATAATTGCTTTATCGCTTATAATAAGTCAAAATAATTGCTTTATCGCTTAAAAAGTCAAATAATTGCTTTATCGCTTATAGTCAAATAATTGCTTTATCGCTTATAATAAGTCAAAATAATTGCTTTATCGCTTATAATAAGTCAAAATAATTGCTTTATCGCTTATAATAAGTCAAAATAATTGCTTTATCGCTATTATAAGTCAAAATAATTGCTTTATCGCTTATAATAAGTCAAAATAATTGCTTTATCGCTTATAATAAGTCAAAATAATTGCTTTATCGCTTATAATAAGTCAAAATAATTGCTTTATCGCTTATAATAAGTCAAAATAATTGCTTTATCGCTTATAAGTCAAAATAATTGCTTTATCGCTTATAATAAGTCAAAATAATTGCTTTATCGCTTATAATAAGTCAAAATAATTGCTTTATCGCTTATAATAAGTCAAAATAATTGCTTTATCGCTTATAATAAGTCAAAATAATTGCTTTATCGCTTATAAGTCAAAATAATTGCTTTATCGCTTATAATAAGTCAAAATAATTGCTTTATCGCTTATAATAAGTCAAAATAATTGCTTTATCGCTTATAATAAGTCAAAATAATTGCTTTATCGCTTATAATAAGTCAAAATAATTGCTTTATCGCTTATAAGTCAAAATAATTGCTTTATCGCTTATAATAAGTTAAAATAATTGCTTTATCGCTTATAAGTCAAAATAATTGCTTTATCGCTTATAAGTCAAAATAATTGCTTTATCGCTTATAAGTCAAAATAATTGCTTTATCGCTTATAAGTCAAAATAATTGCTTTATCGCTTATAAGTCAAAATAATTGCTTTATCGCTTATAAGTCAAAATAATTGCTTTATCGCTTATAAGTCAAAATAATTGCTTTATCACTTATGTCAAAATAATTGCTTTATCGCTTATAAGTCAATAATTGCTTTACCTCTTAAATAATAATTATTAAAATAATTGCAATCTCTAAAATAATGATTAAAATAATTGATTTATCGCTTATAATCATGGTCAAAATAATTGCTTTATCTCTAAAATAATAATGATTAAAATAATTCAAATATCTAAAATAATAATGATTAAAATAATTGCAATATCTAAAATAATAATTATTAAAATAATTGCAATATTTCTAAAAATAATAATGGTCAAAATATTAGTTTGATCTCTTCCATCCTGACACTTTCCCGGCCGTCACTCACCTCATCCTTAGAGTGGCCGTTGGTCTCCTTGGCGTCTCCGTTAGTCTCCTTGGCGTCTCCGTTAGTCTCCTTGGCATCACCCTTGGTCTCCTCAACCTTCTCCTTAGCGGCTTCGGTCTTATCGGTCTCCATGGACTCTGTGGCGGCCTCCTCGTCCTTCTTGGCCTCTACCTTATCGGTCTTTACCTTATCGGTCTTTACCTTATCGGTCTTGGCCTCATCCTTGGCCTTCTCCTTGGTTTCCTCTTTCTTTTCTTTCTTTTCTGGAGATTTTTCAGTTTCTTTCTTCTCTACCTTTTCCGGAGATTTCTCGGCCTTATCCTTATCAGACTTCTTATCTTCGGCTTCCTCAGTTTTTTTCTCAGCTGGCTTTTTTTCTTCCGTGCCGTTCGCCTCCTTCGCCTTTACTTCGGCAGCTGGCTTTTCTTCGGTAGTCTTCTTGGTCTTGGCAGACTCCTCAGGGGCGTCCTTCACGACCTCGGGGGTGGATCTGTAACGAACACAAACATTTGACATTTCTTGTTGTTGTTTTGCCTGTATGTCTCCGGGTGATATTAAAATGATTAGTATTAGTATTATTATAATGTATATAGCTATAATAAAATATTTGCATTAGTATATATGTTCATTCCCTCGTCTATATATTATGTTGTTGTTTTTCTTGTATGCCTTCGGGTGAGAATAAAATTATTATTATTATTATAAGAGACGGAGGAATCACGGTTACAGTGAAGTCATCCCACTGCAATGACAAGAAATATCTTCTCACGTGGATAATTATTACCACAAAACACCTGGCCGACTTGGGAACAAACTAATTCTTTGTGCGCTTGGATAACTATCAGGTTGCCAAGATAAACACAAGCTTGCTATTTTAACCCCTTCACGCCCAGATCTTTCCTTTGCTAAATAAGTCTGTTAGCCATAAAATTACGAAAAATAACTTATTATACCAAATTAGCTAGTGGACAAGGATACTAAACAGGTCATATCTATAGATATTGCTTATATTCACTAAAAACCGTCTAATGGTTGTCAAATTACAATGAAAATTACGTCTTAAACTGCAGTAGAACATTATTTTCCGACGACTGATGTAGGGTTTAGTAATTCTGTAAGCAGTCAGATAAAGTTGAGGACGGTCAAACTGCGTGCCTTGTATTGTGTATAGACTGCAGTAGATCCCCTGGGGACTGACAAGTAAATAACTAGTGTGGATGAAGGTTCAAGGGCGGCCGCGGCAACTAACGGGCCAGGCAGCGTGACGGAGACGCCTGCCAGCACGCGGTCAGTCCCATGTCTACCCGGGACAATGGTCCACCACCATTGTCAGTCAGTCCAGACTTCCCACCAGACCTTCGCTTCCTAACGAATTTTCCATACCGACTGCCCTTGGACATTGTTGCCCAAGCCCCGTTTCTTAGCCAAGGTAAGCCAAGCTACACCACAGGAAATGGCAGACATGAGAGCAAGGCATTCACACCCCCAGCTTGTTCATTTCCTGTCGCTCGTGCAGATCCGCCACATGTTGCCACTTGAGACTGTGTGTATATAAAGGTATCATATATTTATAAGCCACGTCATTCATCCGTGGATGGCAATCTACAACAACAACAAGTATAAGTTACTGCAAGTGGCGCGCTCGTTAAGGGGGTGAAGAGGGGTGGGGGGGGGGATGTTTTGAGGGACGGGGGGGGGGGGGGGGGGGGAGCAAGCAGCTCTTGACCACGTGGCCAACCCATGACGAACAAGCAACAAGCCTCGGACCTCCCGTCTCTCCACACCCAGGCTTTCCCTCTTGGTAGTGAAAACAAGCAGCCTCCGCGGCGGCGCCATGAGTGCAGGGCGAGGGAAGGGTAGGAATCACGGCTCACTCCCTCTGCCTCCACCATAATACAACCCTCATGCTATTTCCCTAGGTATTTAAAAAGACTATCCTTAAGTATTTCCACAATAGGAATAACTAATACCCAGGGGCCAGCGTGTCATGAACTCTTGCACCGTCTCATCAGCTCGTCCCTAAAGGCAGAGACGCCTCCGCCTACACTCAACTCAACAAACAAAATGCAAATCAGAGAGTGAGCAGCAGACTCCAGCGGCCGCCTTGGAAGGAACATTCCCTTTAGTTCACACGGGCAGCCGCCTCCTGCCTTCCCATCTCCCTCCTTTGCCCGCAGCTCCGGCCGCCACACAAGACAAACTTATCACGATGCATTAAAATGTCAAAGCTGTGCAATATTTAACACTTTAGTTATGAGATGAGAAAACAGCGTATCTAGTC
>JACEEZ010017490.1:170000-322500 GCA_016584305.1 Chionoecetes opilio | reverse complement strand
AGAGAGAGAGAGAGAGAGAGAGAGAGAGAGAGAGAGAGAGTGGGAAGGGGAGGATGGGTTCACCCTTATTTGAGAAACCGTGAAATTTTTTTTTTTCACCTTTCTGTTAACATTCTGACTGAGTGTTCAAACTCGAGACCTCAGAAAGACCAGACAAAATGTTTAATGTCGGACGTGACAAAATGGATATACGAATAAGGACAAGAGAGAGAGTGTGTGTATGTGTGTGTGTGCGTTACTTTTCCACCTCAGCAACAGCCTCCTCCTCACACACTCACACAGCCGCCTTTAACCCTCGTCATGTTACCAGTGTTGCCAGGACCTGGTGAACTTATTTTACCCTATATTGACCTGCCAGTACTGCCAACCGAGAAGTAGAAACAGTACTGCCAAGGCCGAACCGCAAACATAAATCTGATGTCCCAAAATTCCAAGTCAATTAAATCCAATATGATCAAATTATCGGGGAATATCGTTTGAATTAGTTTGATTTGATACGGTTCTGACATTATATATCACATTAGTATATCAATGTGGAGTAAGGATAGGTCTTTCGCCTGGTGGATGGCAGGTAAGACAGGGACAGTAGTACAGTAGCCAGGGACATAGATGGCGGTGCCGCGGTGGTCAGGTCATCAATACTGGCCAGCGGACGGCGAGGAGAGAGCTGCGAGGGAAACAGGATGAGGAACCATAACATTAGCCTCAGGGGTGGACCGAGGTTTGCCAGGAGGGGAAGGGGGGAGGGAGGAAGGAAAAGGGTACGAGGATGATTGGCTTATAATCGTAATTAATAACTTGCGCGGTAAATTTATTTTTCTAACGCTTTCCTTCCTCATAATCAAGAATGCCGGGTTTGTTGAACGACAGAAATGATGGCAGATATTGATTTAATGTTGCAACGCCTTCAGTATCTGGGTTTCTTCACGACTGGGAAAGTTACGGCAGCTTCTGATATACTGCTCTAACGCCTCGGCTAAACAAGTAAATAAGGGCCGCGGGATGCGTCAATACGCCGTGAGGAAATCAATATTCTTGCGCCTGGGGTAGATTAGACAATTTTAGGTGCATCGATGGCTGGAGCAAGGGAAGCAGCAGGAGGAGGAAGGAGGAAAGCGTCACCGACTATTTACGCTTTGGGAGGCAGGGTGGGGAGGGAGGCTACCAACCACCACTACCTTGTCCGCTCAGCTTCCTCCTCCTCTCTTCCCTTCCTCCTGAGCGGCACGCGGTTAGGGTGAGGGTGAGAGGAAGGGAAAGCAAGGGTCTGCCACATGCTCCTACACTTCTCAGACCCTCGCTCGTGACGCAAGCAATGTCCATCCCCGTCCAAGTTTTTTATTCTTCCTCCATGTCCCTCTGGTAATAAATGCACGGTATCACAGCGGAGTCTCTGTTCTGAGATGTGTGTGCGTGTGTGTGTGTGTGTGTGTGTGTGTTTGAAATCAGTCCTTGAGAGGGTAGCCACAAGGGAGAGGAAGGAGAGGAGGGAAGAGAGGAAGGGAGGGAAGGAGAGAGAGAGAAAACCACTCAGCCTTGAGGAAAGTTCAATAATTCAGCTCCCAACACTTGTTTCTGAACGTCACGAAAGAAAACTTGATTTGTAATCCTTCCTACATTTCCACTCTGAGTCTCACATCATCCCCAGACTCTTGAGTTATATTGATCCTGTGTAACGAGATGAACGAGACAATTTCCTTTTCATCTGTCAGGCCCGCGAGCGTTGTGAGAAGAGACACGACAACCACAGCAGCGGGGAAAGTGTAAAGGAAGGTGTGATGCTTTGTGATGCAGTGCAGGGTGGCGTGTTCAAGGTGTGGGTGGATCAGCAGGAGGCGTTGTAACACTTGTGTGCTTGTGCGTTACGATTGGGAGGGGGGAGGTGCGTCAGTGTTGCCAACCCACACACACTCTCCCGCCCGCCTACCACTCTCTCCTACCTCAACCTGTCTTTCCCAGTATTAGGTCTAGTGAAGCTGTACCTACATTACTCTCAATCTAGCATGGTGTTACCTCTTCAACGTGGTTCACTACAACAAAGAGTAGGTTACAATAGAGATGATTTTTTCTTCACACTACAGCCTAGCGATATAATACGCTTAAAATCCTTTTCAAGGTCAGGCGATTGGTGCTCGTAAACTTATCATGCTACGGATTACGTCTGTGCTGATATACAGATAAACCAAACACCGTGAATTTCCTCTTTAGATAACGAAATAGAGTATATGTATGTCGTTGTATTTGCATCATTACTAGAACCTTGATTACCTTAATAGGAAAGCAGTGTTGCAAAATTTCACCCGATGCATCAGTCTTCCCGCCTTCGCGCCGCCAGCCTGCCTCCCCCTCCCTCAACCCGCCTCCTCAACGCCTCGACACTACTCAAGCTTCCTACCTCACTCCCACCTCCCTCGGATCTAAAGTCCAAACACATGCAGGAGTATTGGTAGATGTAAGGGTAGATAGCCATTGGTCATTAGTAAGCATCCACGAACTAATAACATAAGCTATCCTAATCTATTTAACAAACATAAAACGAATGAAAAAAATACGGGCACATGCATGAGAGGAAAGTCATGCAAAGTAACTTGTTATTCTTGTTGTTTTTGTTAGACGGGATTGAATTAATAGTTGAATTAAAGAATATATGGAGGCTATTGAAAGAAGTGGTGATTTAAAATATGAGTGTGACTGTGTGAGAATAGTTAAAGGAATGTTACCCTGCGAGGCGACGCTGATAGGCAATAACAAAATGTTACTCAATCTGGCAACCTGGCGCAAGATGGACCGAGAGAGAGAGAGAGAGAGAGAGAGAGAGAGAGAGAGAGAGAGAGAGAGAGAGAGAGAGAGAGAGGAGAGAGAAAGCTAGATAGAGAGGGCAGTCACGGACCCACTGACCTTTGTAACGACAGAGAGAAAATTCGGGCCTTTTCCTTCATAACTTGGATATTTCAGTCATACAATGATACGGGTGAACACTGAACACCCATATGCGCAATGCTTTGATTACAAGTTAACGGCGTGATGTGTAATAAAAATAAGATGTTTAGCAGTGGTGTGTGTATTCATCTAGTTGTATTCATCTAGTTGTATTTTACAATGTTACCCTGCGAGGCGACGCTCATAGGCAATACCAAAATGTTACTCAATCTGGCAACCTAGCGCAAGATGGACCGAGAGAGAGAGAGAGAGAGAGAGAGAGAGAGAGAGAGAGAGAGAGAGAGAGAGAGAGAGAGAGAGAGAGAGAGAAAGCTAGAGAGAGAGAAAGCAGTCACGAACCCACTGACCTTTGTAACGACAGAAAGAAAAATCGGGCCTTTTCCTTCACAACTTGGATATTTCAGTCATACAGGTGAACGAACACACATGAACACTGTTTTGATAACAAGTTAACGGCGTCATGAAATATTTACTGTGTAATAATAATATGTTTAGGAGTAGTAGCTGTGTGTATGTGTGTGTGTGTTGATGTGACGAAACAAGACGGGTGGCTTAAAACCATAGATAGAGGTAACATATAGTATACATAATCCATGCCTGACTGTGCGATCTGAACTCTGTGCCCTGTCGTAAATCGTGTAGGGTAAACATGAATGTCATAATATCCCCCTTGGCCCATACTGTGTGTTTAGATTATTATAACTCAACGACTATGCCCCTCATATTCGATGTTCTTTACCAGCTCATCATATGTATACTGAGATAAGACTGTTCTTATGAAACAGTCTTTTCACAACTGTACTTCAATTGTGAATAAAAGTATTGAATCTGAATCTCTCTCTCTCTCTCTCTCTCTCTCTCTCTTCTCTTCTCTCTCCTCTCTCTCTCTCTCTCTCTCTCTCTCTCTCCTCTCTCTCTGTGCATATGACCTCTGATGTCTGGCACATTCACCTTTTTAGGCATTAAATCTCTCTCTCTCTCTCTCTCTCTCTCTCTCTCTCTCTCTCTCTCTCTCTCTCTCTCTCTCTCTCTCTCTCTCTCTCTCTCTCTCTCTCTCTCTCTCTCTCTCTCTCTCTCTCTCTCTCTCTCATTATCATATCAAATTTGGATCCTGAATAATTAAGCAAACAATTAAAATCACGTTTGCTCTACTGACCTATGGAAAAATAAGACAAACAAGAAATGAAGCACGGTACTATGTAATGCTAAGCACCATATGATTCTAGCACTATAACACTGTAGCACTATAGCACTTATAGTAGAATTATTATAGGTGTTTTAATGCCATATCCTAGTTCATTAAAATCTATTATCATTGTTTTAATCATCATAATAACAAAGATTATTATTATTATTATTATCATTATGTAATTACTACTACGTTCTCAGGAGCGCCAGGTTCTACTGTCTTTCTTGAAGCGAAGGGGCCTGAGAGAAGAAGTGGGGGGGTGTAGGAGAGGGCAGTTACCAACTTTCCCACGCCCCCAGCCTATCCCATCCCACCCACTCCACCACCACCTCCCCTCCGCCCTTCTCGCCGCCACCCACACCCCACAAACCTGCCGAGCCTTGGGCCTTGGCGGGAAGCAAGGTCCAAGCCAAAGGATACCAGTGAGTGAGAGTAACCTAATTTCAAGCCTGCCAGACGTGTTCTAGACCTGTTCAGGCCACCAAGACCTGTTCCCGCCCTTCACTTTTTCTGTTGATCTACGTAGTATTTGTTATTCCTCACCCCCCCCTCCTCCCCTCACCCCCTTCCTGTTCCGTCTCCGTCACACGCAATGCGATCCTCCTCTGCCTCAGGGAATGGGATCGGAGTCAGACCCTGTTGAAGTACGCGTTGTATCTGGGTCGTGATAGGTCAGGGTAGTTTTTGTCACTTTTTACATGGGCCACAGCGTGTGAAGAGGTCATGCTCTACCTGGTTGCTTTTTGTCGTTATGTATTTATGTCATATACTTTTTAACACCGCGCTGCATATGCTTATTACCTTCGCCAAAGACAAAGAGGTTATATTATGTTTTACCGTATTTGTGTGTGTGTGTGTGTGTGTGTGGTGGACGGATTTGCATGAAAATTTCGTCACAGGTGCATCTGGCCCAACTTAGTGATGATAACATTTTGGACGTGTAAAGGTATCAATGATGCAAGTAATATTGTGCTCATTCATTAGAGATCGTATCTTAATGAATTCGCTCGTTCAGCCTTGGCGGAGATATGCACTCTTTTTTTTATCTATTAATTTACTTATTAGTGTAGGAGAGAGCTATTGAGTACTAATGTGTGAGTGTGTATATTAATTAACCTACTTGTAACACACACAGCCTGAGCTATACTCGTGTGGTCCTGTCTTCATATTCATACACTAATTGTAAAATGAATATACGTGTGTGTGTGTGTGTGTGTGTGTGTGTTTACTAATAACCTTGCCTCGGGGCGGTATGATCAATGCCTCCACTGGTGCCTCCCCTCCCCTCCCTGCCCACACCCGTATGCTGGGCTGGTTACAATGGACGTGTAATAAGGGTAGTGCGTTGAACTATTATACGTCACGTGTACCGTTACAGAGACGGAAGGCAGCTCGGATGAAATGAGAGAAGAGAGAGAGAGAGAGAGAGAGAGAGAGAGAGAGAGAGAGAGAGAGAGAGAGAGAGAGAGAGAGAGAGAGATCATTAAGAGGAACTACAGTAGGTGAAGTGAAATGAAACATATGTAAATCAGGAACAGAGAAAGTTGAGGTCCTTGTCCCACACGTGTTGGTTACCAGTGCCTCAGATAGGGCGACGAAAACAGTAACAACTAGGGGGGGGCACTCAGTAGAGCGCATACCTCCGCCCGAATATAAAAAAGTAAAAAAAAAAAAAAGTAAAAAAAAAAAAATAATATATATATATATATATATATATATATATATATATATATATATATATATATATATATATATATATATATAATATATATATATATATATATATATATATATATATATATATATATATATATATATATATATATATATATATATATATATATATATATATATATATTTTTTTTTTTTTTTTTTTTTTTTTTTTTTTTTTTATATATTCGGGCGGAGGTATATATGCACTCAGTATGAGCGCATACCTCCGGCCGAATATTTCATCAATTGGTTGCCATGGCAACACTTGTCAATAGATTTCATCCAAAATTAAATCAGCCCTTCCTGTTCATATACCTATAACTCGGTATACCAAATAGACTTGGTATACCGAGTTTGGTCCAAATGTATTCGTAACTTTTCGAGAAATCCTGTACACTAACAAACAGACAGACAGACAGACAGACAGACAGACAGACAGATCGGGGTGAAAACATAACCCCTCCAACTTCGTTGGCGGAGGTAACAATAGCAGTGTTGGCTCTTGAGGGGACTGTGTCGAGGCCTACGAGAGACATATGTATATCGTATGTATGTATATCGTAGGCCTCGACTGTGTTGGGCTCCACCTTGAGGGCGGCAGACGTCAAGCCCTTCAAGATATCCTTCAAAATATTCCTGGACCCAGTTCCGTATCCCAATCGACTCCAAAAATGAATCACTTCTAAATTAGGCCAAGCCCCACCTCTGATAAATGTTTTATATAAATATGTCTACAATTTTTTGTATAATCTTGTTAACAAACATACAAACAAACCGAACTGGTCACATACCCTCCTTGACGGGGGTAATAATGACAATGATAATTATAACGACACATGTCTTTCGCGAAACAGGAGATACGTAACTGACTATGGTCTCTCTCTCTCTCTCTCTCTCTCTCTCTCTCTCTCTCTCTCTCTCTCTCTCTCTCTCTCTCTCTCTCTCTCTCTCTCTCTCTCTCTCTCTCTCTCTCTCTCCACATCATATCCTGCCGGCGTATGTTATCAATGCTATGTCATGTATGTTATCGATTTCATCAGTACAAAGAAACCATTGACGTACAACAAATTATGACAAGATAAGCGATGACGATGGTGATAAGAACAACAACAATGATGACGATGATGATGGTGATGGTGATGATGGTGACGAAGCCCAAGACGATAAAAACGATGATGATGGTGATGATGGTGACGAAGCCCAAGACGATAAAAACGATGATGATGGTGATGGTGATGATGGTGACGAAGCCCAAGACGATAAAAACGATGATGATGGTGATGGTGATGATGGTGACGATGCCCAAGACGATAAAAACGATGATGATGGTGATGGTGATGATGGTGACGAAGCCCAAGACGATAAAAACGATGATGATGGTGATGGTGATGATGGTGACGAAGCCCAAGACGATAAAAACGATGATGGTGATGATGGTGACGAAGCCCAAGACGATAAAAACGATGATGATGGTGATGGTGATGATGGTGACGAAGCCCAAGACGATAAAAACGATGATGATGATGATGGTGATGAAGCCCAAGACGATAAAAACGATGATGATAATGGTGTCAGACAATAATGTTAAAAATGAAGTAGGTATAGAAAATAATGGTGTCAGACAATAATGTTAAAAATGAAGTAGGTATAGAAAATAATGATGACGACGTTACGATAAAGACAATGACCATAATGATATAATATGAAGATAATGAGAGTATAGTAATAACAATAATAATAATTCAATTTTACTAGATTTTGAATAAACTATTTTAGATAGATACTTTATATAAATTATTTTACTAGAGTGGACTGGGCTGGACTGCGCTAAACTGGACTTGACTGGGCTCGGTTAGACTGTACTGGGGAAGACTAGACAAGGTTGAGTTGGATTGAGGCAAGGCAAGGTACAGTCAGACTTGAAGTTGGTATGTCAAGGTAAGATAAGGTAGGCTACACTTTGACAGGGTAGGATATTGTACTGTTTCGAGCCAACCATAGAGAAATCTTGTGCTGGATCAATCGAAGCAGAACATACGTAACTGTAAACAAGATTAGGACTATGCTATACAGTTAGGGTAAATAGGGGCTGGGGGTAAACATGGTGAGTGGTGAGGGAGTGGCTTTGGGACTGAGGAAGTGACTGGGGGACTGAGGGGTGACTGGGGGACTGAGGGAGTGGCTGGGGGACTGAGGGAGTGGACTGGGGGACTGAGGGAGTGCTGGGGGACTGAGGGAGTGACTGGGGGACTGAGGGAGTGGCTGGGGGACTGAGGGAGTGGTTGGGGACTGAGGGAGTGACTGGGGGACTGAGGGAGTGACTGGGGGAATGAGGGAGTGGCTGGGGGACTGAGGGAGTGGCTGGGGGACTGAGGGAGTGACTGGGGGACTGAGGGAGTGACTGGGGGACTGAGGGAGTGGCTGGGGGACTGAGGGAGAGGCTGGGGGACTGAGGGAGTGACTGGGGGACTGAGGGGGTGGCTGGGGGACTGAGGGAGTGGCTGGGGGACTGAGGGAGTGGCTGGGGGACTGAGGGAGAGGCTGGGGGACTGAGGGAGTGGTTGGGGGACTGAGGGAGTGACTGGGGGACTGAGGGAGTGGCTGGGGGACTGAGGGAGAGGCTGGGGGACTGAGGGAGTGGCTGGGGGACTGAGGGAGAGGCTGGGGGACTGAGGGAGTGGCTGGGGGACTGAGGGAGTGGCTGGGGGACTGAGGGAGAGGCTGGGGGACTGAGGGAGTGGCTGGGTGGCCTGGGTGGGCTGGGAACAGATCAAGACTACCGCACCACCCGGTAACTCGACACCCCTGAGTCCCGTGTCAAGGCGCTATCAGAGCGGCAGCGGCTCCGATGATCAACGCCGCCACTGCTACCGCCACTACAACCCATACCCCATCATCCCCACCTACAACCCCTCACCCACCCCCCCACCACCCCCACCTCTCCCTTGACGCCAGCTAGACCGCACACACCACTGCGACGCGCTATCTGCTTCTCCCCTACGCAGGAAGTTGTATAATGATGTGGGGTAGAACAAGATATAATGAATTCAAACTGGAAAAGCGTAGATTTAAAAAAGAAATAGGGAGAAACTGGTTCACAAATAGGGTGGTAAATTATTGGAATGGACTCAGTCGTCAGGTAGTTAGTGCGGAGTCAATAGGGAGTAATTAAAAGGAGGCTAGACAGCTTTGTGAATGGGGATGAAAGGTGGATGTAGGTAGTGTTAAGTAACAGGAACTACGACGTGTAGGTCTCGCGGCTTCTTGTAGCTTCCTTATTTTCTTATGTTCTTAATGAGACCTAAATACAGGAAGCAGCAAGCGTAGGTATGTCGTGCGTGCGTGTACTCCACTATAGCGCTGCCCTTAAAACCCACCTCCTCCGACCTCCACTTCCGGTTTACCTGCACGAAAAACAGCGACAATCATACTTTTGCGAATAAAACAAGCAAAACAAACGAAGCATGCGTTTTCTATGGCGGCTTGATACGCTGCTGAAACAATGAAATGGATATATGTAAGTAATGAAATAAATAGGTAGAAATTCATAATATATATAGGCTACTAATATTTGATTGGTCTATATGCATTTACCACTTTTGTTGTATGGTAGACTGCAAATAACATACACACACACACACACACACACACACACACACACACACACACACACACACACACAATAGTATGGCCAGCGTGTGGCATGAACAGTCTTCGGTGCATACATTCCACAGTCAAGAGGGAACATGAAAACATTCCGTGATGCCAGGAAGTGTTTCAAGACGACCGTAGCCTGCCAGCCTGTGTGCCGGCCGTCGATACTAATAATGCAGCACAGGGTTGAGGTCAGCCAGAGAGGGGGTGACGAGGGGACACACACACACACACACACACACACACACTGTAGTCCATTGTGTATCATTGGAATCATCTCTCCGTCACCCCGTCCACGTGAACACCGGACGCCGCTCACGGGCTGCCGTTATGAGGGGGCGCCACGTGCGGTGTCAGGAGCTAGTGTCCAGCTGATATATAACATTTGGACGAGAGTGTAGCGTTATACCGTTACCAGGGAAGGCTACGTGGATGTGGATGCCCCGCTGGAACCCTATAAGTGAGAGCTACTTCCGGTCCACAGAGCCACATCCACAAAGCAAACACGACATTATATTTACAGGAACTACCACGTGTATAGGTCTCACGGCCTCTTGTAGCTTCCTTATTTACTAATGTTCTTATGACAATTATGCTTGTGTGAAGTGTACTGAATGTAGTAAACTAGAGGTAGATTACTCCGTTTCTCCGTTATCAATCGCAAGTTCTGATCATTCTTGGTGTGTGTTCACGTAGTCTCTTGTTTATCTCAATACTTAAAGGTGCTCAGCTGAACGCCTACCGTATAGCACATATACATAGCACCTCATTCACGTGTATGTGGATAGCAAGGCAGGTCGTGTTAATCCAGTGAGTTGCTGGACAAACCACACACATCCTTACATTATATTCTTGATGTGTGTGTGTGCGTGCTTGCGTGTGTGTGTGTGTCAAGTTCAACAGAGGCACAGTGTGTTATCCTGCTATCGCAAAGGGTTTCCTGTGGTTAAGCAAGCGAGATAAGAACAAAAGTGAATGTGTATGTATGTATGTATGTATGTATGTATGTGTGTGTGTGTGTGTATGTGTGTGTGTGTGTGTGTGTGTATTTACCTAGTTGTATTTACCTAGTTGTAACATACAGGAAAAGAGCTATGCTCGTACTGTCCCGTGTCCAAATCTACTATTATCCAGGTTGCCTTTGAAGTTCTGAATACTTCTTGCATTAATCACTTTTACATCAAGGTTATTCCAGGCTTCTATGCTTCTATACGGGAGTGTAGATATGTGTGTGTGTGTGTGTGTGTGTGTGTGTGTGTGTGTGTTGTGATACGTATTCAATAATATATACGTATGTAGTACAACAGTATACAAATTTTCCTTCAACACACACACTCACACACACACACACACACACACACACACACACACACACACGTATCAGACATCACATTATCGATTAATTCCGCGTGCACCCTAAGCCTAACGCAAGCCATCCCGCTACCTACCACTGCCACTCGACCATCTCCCTACCACCATCACTACCCAACCCCTACACCCCGCCATTCCTCACCAGCAACCACCTTCCCTTCGCGCCAACATAGCATGATAGCGGTGTCGAATGTTCTTCCGTCATACGTCCTTCAAGTTCAACCACGAGATAAGATTATTGTGTGTGTGTATGTATGTGTGAAGACGTGCCCGATAACGATTAGATAAGATAGGAAAGAATGGTTAGGGATGCATGTGTGATATCAACCCTGGGGTAATACTCTCCGCATTACTGCTATCTGTGTTCGGGTATAAACTTCTGATCATCTCTTAAAGTTGTAGTAGTAGGGTAGTAGTAGTAGAAGTAGTTGTCGTAGTAGCAATAGTGGTAGGAAAAGGTGCGGTAGTAGTAGTAGTAGTAGTAGTAGTAGTAGTAGTAGTAGTAGTAGTAGTAGTGGTAGTAGTAGTAGTAGTAGTAGTATAAGTAGTAGTAGAAAATGTGATAGTGGTATAGTAGTAGTAGTAGTAGTAGTAGTAGTAGTAGTAGTAGTTAGTAGTAGTAGTAGAAAATGTGATAGTGGTATAGTAGTAGTAGTAGTAGTAGTAGTAGTAGTAGTAGTAGTAGAAAATGTGATAGTGGTATAGAAGTAGAAGTAGTAGTAGCAGTAGTAGTAGTAGTAGTAGGAGTAGTATAGTAGAAGTAGTAACATCGCTGCCACCAATTGCACTAACAAGATGAATACGAATAAGAGGACTAACAAAAAAGAAGGGAATAAAACACAAGAGGAAACAAAGAAGTAACAAGGCTTATCATGATGACCAAAACGTTATATATTATCAGGTATGGTAAAAAAATCAAACTAAACGTCAAGGAAGAGTATGGATATCCCCTGCTGATTCTTGTGTTTATACTTTGCCACCTGACGACGACAAGCAAATGGCCACCACCAAGCGTAGTTACGGCCGCTACAAATGTCAATGCTACCCACACAAAAGATTAACACTAAAGTTCGTACACTTAATCAATAACGCAGCGACTCGCAACAAAGGCAAAACACAAGATCCATAGAGTACTCATTCATAAAACAACAGCGTCAAGTAAAGGAGATATAGCAGTTATTACCTTACCACAGCTATACCGAAAGTTTATAAGCTATGTAATGTTTCCACGCGAGATTTAGTAAGTCTCAACCAAGGATAATGTAGTTACAAGAATAATATAATAGATAGAATACTTTATATTATCATAGGTCTCAACTCTCAACACTAGAATAGGATCAAAATGTGAAGTGAACAGATGACCAATGTTGCTATTACTCCTGCTGCATATTAAAAAGTGCAACACCACATGCAGACAGATAGACAGACAGACAGACAGACAGGCAGACAGACAGACAGACAGATAGACAGACAGACAGGCAGGCAGGCAGGCAGACAGACAAACAGAGAGACAAACAGACAGATAGACAGACAGACAGAGAGACAGACAGGCAGAGAGACAGACATACAGACAGACAGGCAGACAGACAGATAGAGACAGAGACAGACAGGCAGATAGACAAACAGACAGATAGACATACAGACAGAGAGACAGACAGGCAGACAGATAGACATACAGACAGAGAGACAGACAGGCAGACAGACAGACAGACAGGCAGATAGACAGACAGACAGACAGACAGACAGACAGACAGAGAGACAGACAGGCAGATAGACAGACTGACAGAGAAACAGATAGACAGACAGACAGATAGACAGACAGGCAGATAGACAAACAAACAGATAGATAGACAGACAGACAGACAGACAGGCAGATAGACAAAGGCAAATACAAGCAAACAGGTGCATACAGACTGGCAGGAAAACAGACACGCAGACACGCACTAGTACACTGTCACTTCCGCTATCTTTTTTACTCTCTCTCTCTCTCTCTCTCTCTCTCTCTCTCTCTCTCTCTCTCTCTCTCTCTCTACATTTCAGCACTTTCCACCTCTCCCTACTCCCCCCTTTTTTCTAGACAGCTCGACGATTATCTCTTCATTCAGGACTTCCTGTTTTCCCTCCACCCTGAAACCCATTCTTTCCTTATTCTCCCTATTTATTTCCCCTATTATTTCCTCCCGATTTATTCTCCCGATTTATTCTCCCGATTTATTCTCCCGATTTATTCTCCCGATTTATTCTCCCGATTTATTCTCCCGATTTATTCTCCCGATTTATTCTCTCTATTTATTCTCCCGATTTATTCTCCCTATCTATTCCCCCTATTAATAATCCTCCCTCCCTCATGTGACGTCATTTATTATATCAACGTGAAAATAAACTCGTTACTTGCTATATCATCATCATTATTATCATTATTAATACTACATCATTATCATCATTATCATCATTATCATTGTCATCATCATCATCATCATCGCTTGTAGTAATGCAAAGTTGCGTTTGGTAAATTCGAGTTTGTTGCTCAGAACTGTTTTTTATATTATTGAAATATATATAAATTGAGACTGAGATCCCTCCTCCTCCTCCTCCTCCTCCTTTTATAACAGATCGCTACGCTTGCTGAAGTTGCTGTTGCTTCCTCCTCCTCCTCCTCCTCCTCCTCTTCCTTTTATAACAGATCCCTACGCTTGCTGTTCCTCCTCCTCCTCCTCCTCCTCCTCCTCCTCCTCCTCTATGTAATCCTCCTCCTCTTTTTATAACAGATCCCTACGCTTGCTCCTCCTCCTCCTCCTCCTCCTCCTCCTCTTCCTTTTATAACAGATCCCTACGCTTGCTCCTCCTCCTCCTCCTCCTCCTCCTCTTTTTATAACAGATCCCTACGCTTCCTCCTCCTCTCTCCTCCTCCTCCTCCTCCTCCTCCTCCTCCTCCTCCTCCTCCTTTATAACTCCTACGCTGCTTCCTCCTCTCTTTTCTGCTGTCTATATTATGTGTTTCTTTTTTAAATCTAGTTTCCTACCTCCCATCTCTCCTCCTGTCTTTATAACAGATCCTACGCTTGTTCTGTTCTATCCTCGTTTCCCCCATCACTCTTTTTATACAGATCCCTACGTTGCCTCGTTCCTCCTCCTCTCTCTCCTCCTCTCCTCCTCTCCTCCTCTCCTTCCTCTCTTTCTCCTCTCTTTTATCGTCCCTACTGCTTTTCTCCCTTCTCCTCTCTTACTCCTTCTCCTCTTCTTTCTCCTTCTCCCTCTCTTTTTCCTTTCTCTCTTCCTCTCTTTCTCCTTGCTCCCTCTCTTTCTCCTTCTCCCTCTCTTCTGTCTCCTTCTCCCTTTCTCTCTCCTTCTCCTCTCTTTTTCTCTTCTCCCTCTCTTTGTCTCCTTCTCCTCTCTTTCTCTCCTTCTCCTCTCTTTCTCCTTCTCCCTCTCTTTCTCCTTCCCCCTCTCTTTCGTCTCCTTCTCCCTCTCTTTCTCTCCTCTCTCCCTCTTCTCCTTCGTCTCTCCTTCTCCCTCTCTTTCTCTCCTTCTCCCTCTCTTTCGTCTCCTTCTCCCTCTCTTTCATCTCCTTCTCCCTCTCTTTTCTCCTTCTCCCTCTCTTTCGTCTCCTTCTCCCTCTCTTCTCTCCTTCCTCCTTCTTCCCTCTCTTTCTCTCTCTCCCTTCTCTTTCGTCTTCTTCTCCTCTCTCTTTCTCTCCTTCTCCCTCTCTTTCTCTCCTTCTCCCTCTCTTTCGTCTTCCTTCTCCCTCTCTTTCTCCTTCCCTTCTTCCCTTCTCTCCTTTCGTCTTCTTCTCCTCTCTTCTCCTTCTCCTCCTTCTTTCTCCTCTCTTTTCTCCTTCTCCCTCTCTTTCTCTTCCTCTCTTCGTCTTCTTCCCTCTCTTTCTCCTTCTCCCTCTCTTTCTCCTTCTCCCTCTCTTTCATCTCCTTCTCCCTCTCTTTCATCTCCTTCTCCCTCTCTTTCGTCTTCTTCTCTCTCTCTTTCTCCTTCTCCCTCTCTTTCTCCTTCTCCCTCTCTTTCGTCTTCTTCTCCCTCTCTTTCTCCTTCTCCCTCTCTTTCTCCTTCTCCCTCTCTTTCATCTCCTTCTCCCTCTCTTTCATCTCCTTCTCCCTCTCTTTCATCTCCTTCTCCCTCTCTTTCATCTCCTTCTCCCTCTCTTTCATCTCCTTCTCCCTCTCTTTCGTCTTCTTCTCCCTCTCTTTCGTCTTCTTCTCCCTCTCTTTCCATCACCTTAAGACCACCAATGCTGACAGGTTATAAGATGTGTGTGTGTGTGTGTGTGTGTGTGTGTGTGTGTGTGTGTGTGTGTGTGTGTGTGTGTGTGTGTGTGTGTGTGTGTGTGTGAGAGAGAGAGAGAGAGAGAGAGAGAGAGAGAGAGAGAGAGAGAGAGAGAGAGAGAGAGAGAGAGAGAGAGAGAGAGAGAGAGAGAGAGAGAGAGAGAGAGAGAGAGAGAGAGAGAGAGAGAGAGAGAGAGAGAGAGAGAGAGAGAGAGAGAGAGAGAGAGAGAGAAAAAAAAAAATAATGTGTGAGAGAAACAAAAAATAGTGTGAGAGAGAGAGAGAGAGAGAGAGAGAGAGAGAGAGAGAGAGAGAGAGAGAGAGAGAGAGAGAGAGAGAGAGAGAGAGAGAGAGAGAACAACATTATAACTCGGTATTAACTCAAATATCCCTCGCAGCACAAGAACTAAATATACACACTGCACAGCCGGCATTGAGGACCAGAAGGGCGTATGTGCGTACGAGTCTGAGTAACACCAAGCAACACTTTATTTTAGCCACTGTGACTGTTAGTTAAGTGTTTTGTTGTTAAGTTAGTTGTTAGTTAGTTGTTAGTTAGTTGTTAAGTGAGTTGTTAGTTAACTGTGCACTGTTAGACTGTGCTTTTAGCGGACCAGCGATACGAGAGAATAAAACGAGCGCAGAAATATATACATCAACGACGTTAATTTATGAAGTGATAAAAATAAATAGAATCATGTCTATTTATTTAGGTTTGATTTGCATGTTCTTTTCATGTCTTCCTCCACCTCCTCTTCCTTTATCTCGTTATCTTCTTCCTGCGTTTTTTTTTTTTTTTTTTAATTAATTAATTAATTTTTTTTTTTTTTTTTTTTTTTTTTTCCATTTGTGCCTATAGCGCCTGTAGGCAGTGGAGACTCTAACCGCTCCGCTACCGCCTCCCCCTCCTTCACTCATGTCTATTCCGTTATTCTATTAATTCTATTCTATCAATTCTATTTTCTGTTATTATAGATCTATTCTGCTATTCTATATATTCTTATGTCAATTTCATCTATTCTGCTTCCGTTGGTCTTCCTCTCTACTGTTTAGAGTCCCTGCATTCGGTCAGCGGTTCGAGTCCACCAAGTTCGTCCTGGCGTGGTGGCGCTTTGTATAGTCAATAACCTTGTCGTTGGTACTTGCAAAGTGTCTATATAGGATCAAAGTATATATATCCTCTATACTGTTACTGTCTTTTTCTTTCTCATATATAAATGTCGGAGAAGAAAAAATGTAATATTTGGTAGCCCACCGTAATAGCCACACCGGGAAGTCAGTGAGGCGCCACCCCCACACACCAGTCAACACCCGGAACCCCTCACCGTGATGGAGGAACCCGCGCCAGGTGCCAGGTGAGGGAGGGGCGAGGGCTAGACACACACAGGTATAGTGCGCACTCACCCTCACGCGCTCCCAAGCCAAAGTCTTTTCCTAGCTACAGGTATTCACTTGGGGGACGCTGATTATTTTCAGTCACGAAGTACGAAAATGTACGGGCAGTGTAGGAAATAATGATGCTTTAATACTCTGGCTAAATTTGGTGAAGAATACCTCACTTCCTAGCTACAGGCATTCACTTGGAGTTGGCGGACAATAACTATTTTTCGTCACAAACTTAAAGTATCTGAAATAATGATGCTTTAATACTCTGGCTAAATTTGGTGAAGAATACCTCACTTCCTAGCTACAGGCATTCACTTGGAGTTGGCGGACAATAACTATTTTTCGTCACAAACTTAAGTAGTCTGAAATATGATGCTTTAATACTCTGGCTAAATTTGGTGAAGAATACCTCACTTCCTAGCTACAGGCATTCACTTGGAGTTGGCGGACAATAACTATTTTTCGTCACAAACTTAAAGTATCTGAAATAATGATGCTTTGATTAACTTCGGCTAACTTTGGTGAAAAAATTGCCAGAAGAATTTTTTTGTAATTGCATGGCAGGAAATATTATAGCTTCATTGAATGTTATGATGACTAATGTTATTGCAGTGTTGTTTGTTATTGCCTTAGACATGAGGTCATCCGTTTATAGATTTTGGTGATGATGGTGATGATGATGATGATGATGATGATGATGATGATGATGATGACCAATTTCTGTCTTATTACATATTATTCAGGGATCTCACACGAATTCTCTCTTATCGGTTTAGATGCAAAGGATTAATTTCTTCTCATTGTCGTTTGATAAGCGTTCCAAATAATTGATTTAATTCTGGAAAAAGTGCAATTTCTTCTTTTTATTATTTTTATTGGGGGGGGGGGATAATTTTTCTGGGTGCAGCGAGGACAGTCTTGATTTTCACGTCCTCTTAATACTTAGTCTCTCCAATTATTCATAACTCCAAACTACTTTCCAGATAAATGTTCTTTAGTGTTTGATCAATAACCCTCATCGAGCCACCTCCCCTCCTCTCAGTACTCAGGTTCTGCCAACTAGAAATATGACCTACGGATTTTGCAACTGAACTCATAACTGCGAAGAAAACTCATGCATACAAAATACATTTCATAAAGTTTTGCTGCCACTGTTATCTTCGCTATAATGCACGAGGCAGTATTATATCTCTAAAGATGAGGGTAACAGTGAACTTATAAAGACGTGAATATTATTTTCCTTTATTGACGATCACGCAAATACATAAACTTAACTCCTTGAGGCCCAGAACGTAATTTCCATTGTAATATGACTACCATTAGACGATTTTTAGTGGATATAAGTAATGTTTTATAGATATGACCTGTTTAATATCCTTATCAAGTAACTAATGCGGTATATTCAGTTACTTTTCGTAATTTTATGGCTCACAACAGACAGTTTTATATAGCAAAGGAAAGATCTGGGCGTGAAGGGGTTAACATATATGGAATCAGCATTTACCCCTTCACGCCCAGATCTTTCCTTTGCTATATAAAATCGTCTGTTAGCCATAAAATTGCAAAAAGTGACTGAATATACCAAATTAACTAGTGGACAAGGATACTAAACAGGTCATATCTATAAAATATTGCTTATATTCAATAAAAATCATCTAATGGTACCCAAATTACAATGGATATTACGTTCTGGGCCTCAAGGGGTTAAATAAATCAAGCGTTCTACATCGTTTCCGTCAATTTTCCATCCTCTTGAATATCTTTTCGTTCCTCGCGTCACATGCCTAGAGACCATCATGCCTAATTGTGTCCTAATATAGTGGTCACCAGCTAGGCAGTCACCACCAAGCAATAAGAAATTCGTCAAAACTCCTATTTCTTTTCCAGACGTTCAGTTAAATGCCTATAAACATCACTCAGTTCATTAACCTCCTAATCAGTAAAGGTGATGAATGCTTTGACTGATTTATACTATATCCTGATTGAAGATATGATTAATTAATTACGTTATATGGTGTTGAAAGCGGGTGAGGAGAGGAAGAGGAGGAGGAAGAGGAAGAGGAGGAGGAGGAGGAGGAGGAGGAGGAGGCATAACGCATTGATACATCGCAAACAACAAAAACAGTAACACTATCATCATCAACAATTTCCATGACAACACCAATGCTACAAATAATGATGACAATAATGATGACAACACTGATGACGATGATAAATGATGTTGTGACTTTTTGTGAGTGCTTGATTTTGGTCCTCTCTCTCTCTCTCTCCCCCCCCCCCCCTGCGTCCTGGCATCACCCCAGGACCGGCTTCAAGCTTGTCATCATGGTCCCCCCTCACACGGCGACGCTATTCTGAGGGCGCACCTACAGCCAATGGATAGGTAGGAAGATAAATATAAGAGTGTAGGGTGAGAACTGAGACCTTGCCGCTATCTTTACCCGCGGTTTTACGTTTTCTGTTGATTGAGGACCTACGGCTATCCTTTTTTTTCTCTCTACGGAATATTTCTTATTAGCTACACACTTTATTTTGCAGCACCATGTAACACCACGACGCCTAGCTAACCCTTCTCCCGTACTGAAAGAGGTGTGTGGCAGGGCCTGTACGGGTGAAAACTACTTCATTACTACTGCCAGATGGTTCGATGAGTCATGTCAAGTCAAGTCACCGAAGGAAAAGTCACAGACGGAACTAAGCCTTATAAAATACATGATCACGTCTCCTTTTTTCTTTCTTCTAGTGGTTATGATTTCGATTTCACAAGTTCTCCTTTGTATCAAGAAGCTAAAATATACTGATGTCTGCCGTGACCAGGATTCGAACCTGGGTTATTGCGGCCACAACGCAATGTACTAACCACTATACGATCACGGCTACTACATCGACATACTTTCTCATGCACTAAAATATTAATAGTCATCAGTGCACGTGCAAACCATGAGGCAATGTTGCAGGCAGGGAGCAGCGTGCGGGACAGGTGTGGGGCGTGCCTGGTGTGAGTGATGTGACCCAAACAGTTGCCTTGGCGCACAGTAATATGTCATAGTTCCTCACAGTTATTTACGTACATATGTTACAGCTCCATACCACTACGTACACGTCTGTAGCGTTCAAAGTATCGAGGGAGCGTATCTTATTGTTTTTACGAGAGAGAGAGAGAGAGAGAGAGAGAGAGAGAGAGAGAGAGAGAGAGAGAGAGAGAGAGAGACCCCTGTGCCACCGCTACCTCGCAGACGCTTCGTACCTCACACATGCCCCGCACCCAACACGTGTCGTGCGGCCAGTCCCCTTCCTGTAAAAAACGCTGCAAGAAGCAAGGCATTGGTCCCTTCCTTATCTCTTTCCCCACACTGCTGCCAGGCTCTTGTCAGCAGGCAGAATGGGGGCTGACGCAAGAGCAGTTCTTGGGCAAAGTTTTTTTTATATGGCTTTATGGGAGGGATAGGGAGGGGGGGGGGGAGGCAAGTTACCGGGTAAGTGTTTTTTGGGGAGGGCCAAGTTACCAAATAGCCTGGTCTATAATAATGTAGTATATTGTACTAGTATAGTAACTATATCCTTTTAGAATTAATAAAAAATATATATCCTGAAAAAAATTAACCGAACCAGTGCATCAGCTCCACAAATCATTAACCTTTTGTGTATATGTATGCAAATGTTCCCGCAAAAAATGCATATGGAAATGAGCAGTGGATTATATATTCCACATTTGAAGGGGGTGCAAAACAACAAGATTTTCCCCTTTTTTTTTGGGGGGGGGGGGGCAATCTGCACTATTTTTTCTTTGGAAGGGTGAGCTAAACTATACGATTTTTCCATTTGGGGGGGCCATGGCCTCGGCGCCCCTCCCTCCAGAATCCGCCAGTGGCTGACAGTGAAATAATAACTTTGACAACCTAATTCACCGCTTCGGTTCTCCTGAGCATGACGTTTCATCATGAGAACAACTGATTGACGCTCGTGGCGGTAGTATTCACGTTCAGGGAGGACAGAGGGATGGGCATGATGGGGTGCACGTGTACAAACCCCTACACGTGGTGCCGGGAGGGTCTGACTTCCTCTATTAAGTCTACTAACCTACATAGACTACATTGTGACACTTTGCATCGCGGTTTTGCGTTAGTTTGTTATTTGCTCTCATTAACGGGGGTCTTGAGAGGCCCCTGGGGTCTGATTGGGTGTTGTGAGTGTCGCCCCTGGAAGCTGAGGGCTCTTTGTCACGCGTATGAACCACTTTGGGAACCACTACCTCTGTCACTGCCACCATGAAGACGAAGGATGGACTTACGATGCGGTGAAAGGCAGTGCAGCGCAATGTCTGTCACAGCCTCACAGGGAAACAAATGAAGAAGAAAAGAGGAAAGTACGAACTAACACCTCCATACAATAACACACAGAAAATAAGGGAAAAATATAAGAAAAAAAACGGATATATTTGCAGCAGTTATATTCGCTGCTAAGATTATATTGAAAAACTTCATCAGGCGCAGCGAGGACAATCCTAAGCCTGAACACACACACACACACACACACACGTACAGTAGGTCTTAAACCCCCCCCCCCCCTGTCTCTATCCCTCCCGGCAATGCTTTTGTCCGGGAATTGACGTCACATAGTGTACTGGCAAACTGTGTTCCCATTGGCTGGTGACACGTGGCCTCCATCAATGGGGCACGTGCAGGGCCAATAGGCGGCTGGGGATGACGTCCAGCGGCGGGGCAGATGGTTAGGGGCTCACACACACACACACACACACACACACACACTATAGGATCATTACTTAGCCGTCCCCAGCTGCGTTTGATTGCCATTGTGGTGCTGTAGGCTACGTCTGTTTAGGGCAGCCACCGTAGCCTACCATCCTGGCGGGAGTGTGGGCTGGTCCAAGGATAATATATAGAGTGTTATCTAGAACAGATAGGTGGCGCTGGGCTGGGCTATCCTTGGGCTGCTGGCGCTTTGTATAGTCAATAACCTTGTAGTTGGTACTTGCAAAGTGTCTAGATAGGATCAAAGTATCTTATCTTATCCTTGGGCTGGTCGGTAGGCTACAGTACGTGGTGGTTGCTGAGTTTAGTCCATTAGGCAGAGAGCTATAAGAGACGATATAGAGAACTTATAGAGACGATAGATAGAGACGCCTTGATCGGGGCAAGGATCGACAGATGGACGGGCTCCCACGCCGCATCACTTCCCCTTCATCAAATACTCATTAAAATTTTGAAAATATATCATTCATTGTCCAGTTCGATCTTTGTACTCCATCTGGTTATCATTATCATTACTTTCACTATTATATACTTATTGTTATGTATTATTATCAGTAGCAGCAGTAATGTTGTGATACTAGATGTGTTCATCTTGATAGGGAGCAGAGATAGAGAGTGAACATTTTTAGCAAACATCAGTCGGTCTGGCGCAATAGTGTAACAAACAAAGCCGCACCGTCGCCGTAACTGATGGAATGCCCTCTCGCTGACTCGCTCCCAGGGCACGGCTATTCTCGAGCTTATATTTAGCAAGGAAAGTCATTTAGTCAAGGAAATAAAGAAATTCCCTTCTAAATTCCTTTGGCCTTGATATTTATTACATATTTCCTTTTATCACTAGCACATACGCTTGACGCAGCTAGGAAATATGTAACTGCATGGGCGACGCCTTCTGTGATTCCCCACTTCCCCGTGTCCGCTTCCCCACTTCCCCTTACTCCTCTCTGCCTCCCCCTACTCCTCCTCTTCCTCCCCTTACTCTCCTCCCCCAACCAACTGCCTCTTTGTTTAAGCTCAAACATTTCTCTTCGTCCTACATGTTCCACTTCTGGGAGCTAGTAACACGGCTGTTGCCTTTACATCGATGCCTGATAGGGTGTGTGGCCAGTGCAAGATGTGGGAGGCAGTGTGGAAGCTACGGTTCATAAAAATAGCTGAGGTAAGGCAGTGAGTGACTCCCTCCCGCCTTGCCCGCAGCTGCTCTACCCACGGCGGTGCTCGTCACGCCTCCTCCCAGCCCAGCCTCGCCCTCGCTCCCATCATGACACACACACACACACACCTCTTCAGTTCCACACACTCACGCTGGTTCACTCTACACGGTCCACACCTTGACTGGTGCCAATGCTTTATGGATAATAATGATGTACAGCCTCGCCGCGCAGGTGTGTAGGTTATAATACATACTACCAATATGATTCCCAGGAGTGGAGTCAGTGGACCTCAACAAGCCAGATGGCATGAAGTTATTTTTTCTCTTGTATTCGGTGTAGTTTATACTTTTTCACGCATTATCAAGTGAATATTGTTATTACTACTACTACTACTACCATTACTCAATCAATAGAACTACTGCAACAACTACTGTTGATCATCGTTTTTTTTTATCCCATTAAAGCTGTAAATAGTTGGTGGCTGGCGTCAGCATGCAGGGTGTCTGCCGGGATGTATCGCTGCTCAGGTGTGTCAAAGGTGACCTCGCGCGCACACACACCTGTGGGCCGTCATGATCTAGGTGGTGCATGGACGCGCCACTTTCATACAATAAGTGAAGGAAGCACAGTCTAGTCAGCAGTTGCTGCAGGCTCTCAAGACAGAAGTCGTGTTAGTGGACGAAAAGTGCACCATCATCCTGATCATCCGAGTTTGATCCTCGAGGGATGCCAAAAGCGGCAATCGTCGAGTGGTCGAAGAACACCCACATACTGTCCGTTAACTTTACCTTCGACGGCGCGTGCATCGGACACAGGGGAGCAGCATGAGCCTCTAATCACAGAAAGTGAAAAAAATTGAAAAAAAATCCTTTCTACACCACCACGGGTGAGGGCCAACCATCACAGCAAGTGATCAGAGCAAGTCACTCAAGTGAACTTCCAGGGTCAACCTTTACACCCCTCAAGTGTTCACTTGAGGGGTGTAAAGGTTCCAGCTGCCTGTAGCTGCTTACTTGCATGAAGCTGTATCACATGGAGATCCCAAGGGTTAGAAGGAAATAAGAGACGTAAAGATGTAAGAATAAATATGAGAAATGGAGGAAAGTATAATAATAATGGTCCTATTGGAGATACAAAGCTGATAGAGGGATCAAAGAAAAGATAAGTACGTACACGGCGATCATAAAAAATACTCTAAAAAGTTGGGGACAACGCCCCCCACCATCCCTGCGCCTAAGATTCGGGTGTATGCAGGTAATATGCATGAACAATGGTATTCCGGTAGTGGGCTTTCAAAAGTTTCCTAGGATTCTCACCTACCATCATCGTGTAGCAGAGCATTTTCTAAGCAAATGTTACTGGGCGACATTCCTTGGATATCCAGAAGGGTGGTGTAGACATATGTACCAGTTAAATTATAGTTTTTTTGTGTTATGTTCCCCCTTTCGTATGTTGTATAACCCCTCCCCTCCCTTTCCATGCCCTGCTTATGAATCTTCCAGTGACACCAACAAATTTTCACTACGCAAACAATCGACGGGGTATATATGGCGGCACATGATTATATAGATATTAAAAGAAGAAATATATATATAAATAATGATCATATGCAGTAAAAAGTAAAGCACTTGGGGTCTTACACACACAGACATGATGAGCCATTGCATCCAGGAAGGATTCTTATGAATAAATATCTTGTCGCCCAGTAGCTTCAAAATGTCCTTACTGGGCGACAGTTTTTCATCACTGGGCGACATTTTGGTCGCCCAGTTATAGCGTGTTAAAAAATGCACTGGGAGAAAGGGAAGGTCTCCAAGACGCATCAACAACAATAGTCAACTAGCATTCCTCCCTCCCTCATTACACGGTAACAGGCGTTAGTGCCATGTTCCCGTCACGTTCAAACTCATGTCTAACAGCTGAATTACATCGACCATGTCCTTTCAACTCCTCCCTTCACTTCAATGGCCACCGACACCGTTTTTTTCTTCCTATCTCTCTTTTAGGTCCTAAGATTCATTCGCACTTGTCATGTTCGCCTCCCAGCCTCTCCCTCTCGTGCTGCGCCTCGTGGAACATGGCACACACCCTCCCACCAAGGCCCAGAGAGAAGTCCTTTAGTCCTTTAGCCTTGCTCCCCACCATCAAGGACGAGGTACAGTATAGACACAGCCTCTATGTCCGTCCTTAACACACATTCCTCCTCCATAGTCTCCCGCTCCACCTGAATCCCATCTTGGTCTTGATCTTGGTCTTGGTCTATCTTGGTGATGAGGACCCGGTGTGAGGGAATGTACGAAGGAAAGTAACAAGGAAACAAAGCATCGGCAATAAGGTAACAGTAAAACCTTACCTAACCTTTTCTCTGTTGCTTTTTTCTCCTCCTCCTCTTCCATATATAAGCTATGAATAAAAATGTTTCAAATGTTTCAAATGTTTTATATCCTTGCCTCCTTTCATCACCACCAAAAACAAAAAAACAAAACAATAACTAGTAGAAATATAAAATATAAAATAAATAAGAATAATAATATACATACATTTAAAAAAGAAACAATAGATATATAAATAGATTAGTATAGCTTGAATGAAAGGTCTTTGCCTACTTTGCGCTCTACAGTAATGACAGGCCATAGTTTCTTTATTTTGTTCCCTTTCCACGCAGAGGTCGCGAGCCGCGCGAATTGATTTAATTAATGCCAAAAAAAGTGGAATGTGCCAAACATCAAAAGCCGCACAAAGAATACCACTGTTCACACATGCTCGGTGCATCATCTTGGAACCGTTAGGAGTAGCACAGGTAGGATCTGGCTGGGGTCCGGGATTGGTGCATCATCTTGGAACCGTTAGGAGTAGCACAGGTAGGATCTGGCTGGGGTCCGGGCTCAGTGCATCATCTTGGAACCTTTAGGAGTAGCACAGGTAGGATCTGGCTGGGGTCCGGGATTGGTGCATCATCTTGGAACCTTTAGGAGTAGCACAGGTAGGATCTGGCTGGGGTCCGGGCTCAGTGCATCATCTTGGAACCGTTAGGAGTAGTTAACAACTACACTACTACTACTACTTCACTACTAAACAACTGAGTATACATGTACTAACTCCAACCTCTTTCCTGGGACTTTGGAATTAAGGTCTGGTCCAAGGGTATAAATTGCGTCAGAACCCTTTCAGAGTATAGACGAGTAACACCTCCCGCTCTCGCACCATGCCTATATTACCGGCCTGCGGCATCATAGCAGCCATCGTCCTGCTCACGGCGCTAGCGTGCGCCGTGCTGCACAACGCACTGGGCCCTGGCACCACCGGGTCAGGGGCGCCCCGACGCCAGGGGATAATCATGTGTGCCCTGATGGCCACAACCCTGGCGGCCCTGGCTGTGTGGATTGCTCTACACGTATACGTGGATTTTTCTAGCCTTGAGGGCGGAATTTTATTGTTCTTCCGAGGGCTAGAAAAGGACGGTAGCCTGTGGTGGCTTGGGGTATTTCAGCCCCCTCCGGTGAGAAACCTCTATGAGGTTTGCCCGTTGCCAAGGGGCAGCTGGAGGTCGTGGGTACCTGCGGTGGGGAAATACCTAGAGAGCCTCCACACGGTGAGGTATTACGACTGCCTCATCACGCAGGAGGCCAAGCTGATGGAGATATACTTGTCTTTCACCATAAGTTGTCTCCAGAGGTGGGGGATCGCATACATCCGCCTCACCCTCATTTACCTCCTGGGAAGGTATCATAACTACCTAAGAGGTACCTTTCCCATCGAACTGCATGCCACTAATGAGGCAGCACAACGCCAAACCCCCTCACCCACCGCTGGCCACCCCAATTCTCCCCTAACTCCTCCTATTGCCTCTAGCACATCAGGCCGAGTCCTGTGGAGTTCAGGGTACCAGTATTGCAATAACCCGAACCCCCAAAACCCCACTCCAAACCCAGAACCCCCCATCCCATTGCCTACAACAAAGCCTTCTATCCACTACTGTTCAGGGGACTGTCCTTGCGACGATCTCTTCCGTCACGGTTCCCTGCAGGATTCAGAATTGGTTGTCCTCCCGGAGTCACCAATTAACAGTATCCACTACTGTTCAGGGGACTGTCCTTGCGACGATCTCTTCCGCCACGGTTCCCTGCAGGATTCAGAATTGGTTGTCCTCCCGGAGTCACCAATTAACAGTATCCACTACTGTTCAGGGGACTGTCCTTGCGACGATCTCTTCCGCCACGGTTCCCTGCAGGATTCAGAATTGGTTGTCCTCCCGGAGTCACCAATTAACAGTATCCACTACTGTTCAGGGGACTGTCCTTGCGACGATCTCTTCCGCCACGGTTCCCTGCAGGATTCAGAATTGGTCGTCCTCCCGGAGTCACCAATTAACAGTATCCACTATTGTTCAGGGGACTGTCCTTGCGACGATCTCTTCCGTCACGGTTCCCTGCAGGATTCAGAATTGGTCGTCCTCCCGGAGTCACCAATTAACAGTATCCACTATTGTTCAGGGGACTGTCCTTGCGACGATCTCTTCCGTCACGGTTCCCTGCAGGATTCAGAATTGGTTGTCCTCCCGGAGTCACCAATTAACAGCATCCATTATTGTTCAGGGGACTGTCCTTGCGACGATCTCTTCCGTCACGGTTCCCTGCAGGATTCAGAATTGGTTGTCCTCCCGGAGTCACCAATTAACAGTATCCACTATTGTTCAGGGGACTGTCCTTGCGACGATCTCTTCCGCCACAGTTCGCTGCAGGATTCAAAACTGCTCGTACTCCCGGAATCACCCAAGGATATTACCTCCTGTCCCTCTGCAACAGAAGAAACACCACCTCCCCCAATACCCTGAAACCTCCCATCTCCCATCGTCCCCCAGAAAACTTATCCCCCTAATTATCCATGAAGCCACAAACCCCCAGTCGACCAGAAAGCATATATCCTTATTTCCCCGGAAACCAAACTCCCCAATCCCCAAAAAACATATTTCCCGTCCCCAAGAAGACATATCCCCCATCCCCCAGAAAGTATATTCCCCGTCCCCTAGAAAGCATATCCACCCCAGTCCCCCTAAAACCACACCCTCCCCATGTCCTCCTGAAACCACACACCCCAGTTCCCCTAAAACTACATCCCCCGTCTTCCTGAAATGACATACCCCCAGTCCCCTCGAAATCACTCACCCCCAGTCCCCCTGATATCACATCCCCCCCAATCCTCCTGAACCGCCCACCATCCCCTGAAACCCCATCCCCCTGAAACCACATGCCCCCCAGTACCCTTGAAACACCATACCCTAATCTCCCTGAAACCGTATCCCCTAGTCCACCTGACCCCCCTCCCCCCAGAACCCCTGAAATCACACACCTCCAGTCCCCCTGAAATCACACACCCCCAGTCCCCTTGAAATCACACCCCCCAATCACCCTGATATCACATGTCCCCCAGTCCCCCTGAAATCACACACCCCCAGTCCCCTTGAAATCACACACCCAATCCCGAACCAATCCCAACCCTGAAACCACATCCCCAATCCCCCTGAAACCGCATCCTCCAATCCCCTGAAACCACATCCCTCCCAATCCCCCTGAAACCACATCCCCCAATCCCCTGAAACCACATCCCCCAATCCCCATGAAACCACATCCCCCAATCCCCTGGAACCACATCCCTCAATCCCCTGAAACCACATCCCTCCCAATCCCCTGAAACCACATGCCTCCCAGTACCCCTGGAACCACATCCCCAATCCCCTGAAACCACATCCCTCCCAATCCCCCTGGAACCACATCCCCCCAATCTCCCTGAAACCATATCCCCAATCCCCCCCTGAAACCACATCCCCCAATCCCCCTGGAACCACATCCCCCCAATCTCCCTGAAACCATATCCCCCAATCCCCCTGAAACCACATCCCCCAATCCCCTGAAACCATATCCCCCAATCCCCTGAAACCACATCCCCCAATCCCCTGGAACCACATCCCCCAATCCCCTGAAACCATATCCCCCAATCCCCCTGAAACCACATCCCCCAATCCCCTGAAACCACATTCCCCAATCCACTGAAACACATCCCTCCCAATCCCCCTGGAACCACATCCCCCAATCCCCTGAAACCGCATCCCCCAATCCCCCTGAAACCACAACCCCCAATCCCCCTGAAACCACATCCCCCCCAATCTCCCTGAAACCACAACCCCCAATCCCCCTGAAACCATACACCTCCAATCCCCCTGAAACCACATCCCCCCAACCCCCCTGAAACCACATACCCTAATCTCCCTGAAACCACATCCCCCCAATGCCCCTGAACCCCCCCCAATCTCCCTGAAACCACATCCCCAATCCCCCTGAAACTACACCTCCCCAGTCCCCCTGAAACCACATGCCCCCACAGTACCCCTGAAACCACATTAGACTCAATCCCCCTGAAACCATACCCCCAGTCCCCCTGAATCCCCCCCCCCCCCAATCAGTACTTCAGTGGTCGTGCTCAGTATTCAATTGGCCACGAAAAGTTACCTTGCGAGCCTACCAAGGAATTTGATTTTTCTTCTTCAAAATTTCATTGATTTTCATGCTTCTTTATTGCTCTGTTGTTTTAATGCTTAGTAAAAAAAACACCCATTATAAGATACACAGGGTTTTCACTCCCAGTGACAACCCGTTACCCCGGGACACAGGGCTACTGAGACATCCGGGTTACCACAGTTAACTTCCACAGGTTTCACCAGGTACCCATTTATCAGCTCCCCAATAACTCAGCACTAACTACCTGTCTACTGAGTCCATTCCAGTCATTCACCACCCTATTTGTGAACCAGTTTTTCCCTATTTATTTTTTAAATCTACGCTTTTCCAGCTTGAATCCGTTACTTCTTGTTCTACCCTGGTTAATAGCCGTAAGAACTTTTCCTACCTCTCCTTTATTATATTCATTTATCCACTTAAAAACTTCTATCAGATCGCCCCTTACTCTGCGTCTCTCGAGTGAGTGTAACTTTAATAACTTCAATCTCCTCTCATAACTAAAGTTACGCATCCCTTGAATCATTTCGGTCATCCTTCTCTGCACTGATTCTAACAAGGCTATATCCATCCTGTAATATGGAGACCATAACTGAACCGCATAGTCTAGGAGAGGTCTGACTAGAGCCAAATAAAACTTTAGAATAACCTCAGCACTTCTACTTTTAACATTTCTGGTAATGAATCCTAACACCCAATTATCTCTGTAAACAGGCATTTCCCAATACAGCTGTGTGTATGGCGCCTCCACCTTGACAAACAAACCACCAGCAAACCATTCACCACATGCTGGGCGCGCTGCTCCACAAGGGTGATATGAAGTTATTATGACGTGAGTGAGTTGACGGTGGTGGCGCAGGGGGGGGGGGGGGGGAGGGGAGATAGAGGGCAGGGAGGAGAAAGCAGAGCATTTTCTAAGCAAATGTTACTGGGCGACATTCCTTGGATATCCAGAAGGGTGGTGTAGACATATGTAGCTGTTAAATTATAGTTTTTTGGTATTATCTTCCCCCTTTCGTATGTTGTGTGACCCCTCCCCTCCCTTTCCATGCTCTGCTTATGAATCTTCCAGTGACACCAACACATTTTCACTACGCAAACAATCGACGGGGTATATATGGCGGCACATGATTATACAGATATTAAAAGAAGAAATATATATATAAATAATGATCATATGCAGTAATAAGAAGCACTTGGGGTCTTACACACACAGGCATGATGAGCCATTGCATCCGGGAAGGATTCTTATGAATAAATATCTTGTCGCCCAGTAGCTTCAAAATGTCCTTACTGGGCGACAGTGTTTCATCACTGCGGGCGACATTTTGGTCGCCCAGTTAGCATGTTAAAAAATGCACTGTCGTGTAGATTTCTTCATTTTGAGTATTTTGAACCTCATTTCCCACGGCGCACATGGGGCGCATACATGATAATTATGGCGCTACAATGTACTACCGAAAATATAGTTATTTCAGCCAGAAACGGTAAAGTTAGGTTGAAGCAGATTAGGTTAAGTTAGGTTACAGGTGGGGTTCGGTTTAGTAACAGATGATATCAAGAATGGTTTAGTAACAGATGATATCAAGAATGGCTTAGTAACAGATGATATCAAGAATGGTTAGTAACAGATGATATCAAGAATGGCTTAGTAACAGATGATATCAAGAATGGTTTAGTAACAGATGATATCAAGAATGGTTTAGTAACAGATGATATCAAGAATGGCTTAGTAACAGATGATATCAAGAATGGCTTAGTAACAGATGATATCAAGAATGGCTTAGTAACAGATGATATCAATTAAAAGAAAAAAAATGAGCAATAACATGGCAGTGCGAAGCGGAGCAAGATTTGCGGGGCGGGGCGGGGCGGGGCGGGGCAGGCACCCCCAACACTGTAAACAAACATTTATTTCCGACAAAAACGAGTGCCAGATTCATTCAAAACACATCAAAACTATTCAGGAAAACTAAGTTTCGGCCTCGAAATCGGTAAATGTCCACTTCCGAAACTTTCCCTGAAAAATGAGGCTAGCAACACATTTTCTGCCAAGGACGTATTTTCACACTTTGCAATAACCCAACCTAAATCCCATGCGTGGTTACACAAGTAATACTTATATGCATTATAGCTATCCATAGACCAGCACACGAATATAATGTAACTCACCAAATGTCTCCAAAATATTCTCTCTTCCTCTGGCAGAAGTCTTGAAACACAAAAGTGGCTGGGCAATGCCGCCACGCGCTGTCAACACAATGTTGACACGCCACAGGAGCAGTCTTCACCCGTGGCCTGTCTCTCGGTGGCCACGCTTCACCTCGGTAAAACTCCCACTAGGTACGGAATGTTCTCTCTCGACGTTATGGACCATTCAATTTCATGTTAATAATTGTAATATAGTACTACTAGATTAACTATTCTAATTTATTATTCACTCTACTGCTCTGTTGACTCAGCGTTGTTTTATGCTTTGTATCTGCAAGTAGTTTCAAATTTCACTACTCGTTTTTTTTTCTTCGGGCGACGACGACGGCGGGAGGACACTCAGTACATAAACACTAGCTGGCGATCTTAGTGTAGGTCGCCACTCGGTTGATATTTTTGTAAATTTGTTCATTTATAGCCATATGACACAGATGAAGACACAAAATGACACTCTCCAGATAGCCCCTTCTAACTGTCCTGAAATCATGGATGTAGAAATGTAAGTATTCACGGCACCACACGTCTGTAAACAGAAAATATCGTTGTCCTGGCGACTTTAGTGTTATCTACGGTAGGTAGCTATTAGGATTTTTTTTCTATGCTTGGAATAATATTTTATATTCTAGCCATTTCACCGCGTGAATCACCGTGCATCCATCTACCCATTCATCCCCCTACCAAGCTGTCCCTTTATATCTCACTATAGTCATGGCCCAGCTTAGGGCTAGTAGGATTATGTCATCATACACGGTCTTTCTCTCTCTCTCTCTATATATATATATCTATAAATATATATCTATACAATATATATATATATATATATACAAAGCCACCCTGTTGTCTTCAGATTCCGGATAGGTGTTCATTATCTTGAAATGACCCAAAATGTCTGTATACCACCACCCATCACCTCAAAATTACCATGAACAGTGATGAAAATGATTTAAAGGGCGTATCGTTACCATCAACTATTACATTTCAAAAAGTAGAATCATTGCCTGGCAGACAAATAGTGATGCATGGCGGGTAGTAAACAACAGATGATACAAGGTCTGTCCAATGTTCCTAAGGTCTTGAATCAACTTATATAACTTCCGATTATGATGTTGGAAAACAGTAAATAATGAGAGATAAATAAGGGAGCCAAATATCAGAGGTGATCCAAGGCACAGTTGGAGAAGTACTTAATTTGAGATACCTACTAACTAAACTAGACAAGTAGTTAGTGCAGTCATTAGAGAGCTTTAAAAGGAGGCTAGATAAATTCATGGATGGGGATGAAAGGTGGATGTAGGTAGTGTTAAGTAACAGGAACTACCTCGTGTAGGTCTCGCGGCCTCTTGTAGCTTCCTTATTTTCTTATGTTCGTATGTTCTTACGTGTTAGAAGGACGTCATGATACAGTACTTCAAATTAAAGATCGAGAGAATATTCTATAAAACTGCATCATGAAAATAATGAGAACCAGAAATGGTGTTTAGGGACAGGATATATGCCCGTATTCGTAGTCACATACCATCATTGTACGTGGTCATTGTTCACTTTTTGTCTTGTTCTAATTAAATCAATATGTCATGCCAGCTCTGTTGTGATTGCAATAGGAGTACTGTATGATTGCTCTAGTACTTTCCATGGCAGCTACAAGATCTCTGTTGTGATTGCAATAGGAGTACTATATGATTGCTCTAGTACTTTCCATGGCAGCTACAAGATCTCTGTTGTGATTGCAATAGGAGTACTGTATGATTGCTCCAGTACTTTCCATGGCAGCTACAAGATCTCTGTTGTGATTGCAATAGGAGTACTGTATGATTGCTCCAGTACTTTCCATGGCAGCTACAAGATCAAGTGAATAATTTTGACTGAGTAGAAATGGAACAAAATCATAGTAATTACCACGAGCCATCATGGTATGTGACTACGAATACGAGCAATAGTGTCAAGGTGAAGGACTATAGAAATCAACACAAGGAGATGTTGATGTGTGCATTGAGGAAAATGAAGTGTGGAAAGTTGCCTGGATTGTATTGGCTCCTATCAGGTAGGCTGAGGAAAGGAGGAGATTGTGTTGTGAAGTGGATGGTCAGAATATTCAACCTATGTTGGGAAGGTGTAGTACCGAGACTGGCAGGAGGCCTGTGTTGTACCGCTGTCTAGGGCCAAGGCAACAACAGGGATTGTATGACCTACAGAGAAATAAGTGTTCTTAGTATACCAGGAAAGCTTTTTGTTTGGGTTGAAGGAAGTGTGAAAAATACATTGGAAATGGAAGAGATCTGTAGAGGCATTTAGGACTTTGAGAAAGCCTGACAGAATCAACAGAAAGGCAATGCGACATATTTCAGATGTGAAATAGGTGGGTGGAAATCTAAAGAGCTGTGGGGAAACACGTCATGGTATACACTGGCATGATTGCAAGGACATTGGCGTGCATAGGCATGGTGAAATGAGACCACTGAATTAAAAGGCAAGTCAGCCGTGTCGTATACTACATGGCATTCTTTTCTTGAATATTACAAGAAAAAAGCTTCATAACTAGTTTAATAGAATTGCTTGCCTACTGGAGCAGTCAGGAAGTGAGGCTAAATTAGTACTGATCATGGATTTGTAAGTCATGGTGCAACAAATGTGTGCCTTGAATCCAAAGACTGAGTGGGCGGAGGATTGGCACGATCCTCTGTACAAATGGACAAGTTGCCGTAGCCTTGGGGTGCTTGAGCAGGGCGGGAGGCTAGTGTTGCAAGGGGTGTTGACCAGGCCTTGAAGCAGACTCCATACAAGGGAGCAACACAAACCCATGGTTTCATGGCATGGTTCTAACTCATTTATCAGATAACGAAATATAGCAATGGAAAGCTAATAAAATTGCACTTCTATTGATACCCTTTATGATAAAAGTTGACCCGTAAAGTTTTAAATGGCGAAGAATTGAAGTGAATATTAAGTACATGCATATTTCTTCAGTCTCGTAATGGCATTTCTTTAGCGTGTTTTACTGTTTTTTATTTGAAAATATTATAGAACAAACATTTACGAAGATTACAGTATATCATATATACTGATAAACCAGTCTATATGATAGTCCATGGACTACTATATCTCTTTGTCGGGCGGGCAGCAGGCCGCTATGCAGCTTGCAATTTCAAAACATTGTCACGTGAACAGTCCAGAGATATAGTGGTCTATGGCTCAATATGCACACACACACACATCCAGACTCCTTCGCACAAACAGCCACACCTAAAAAGGAATTTTTGGAACAGAACTGCACCATGAAAACAAGCAGATAAAGGATCACTATAATTATAGAGCCAGACAGTTTACAAGCGCCTGCCCCTGCGGCCACCCTTCCTGCGTGTGCTGTCTGAGGGCACCGGCGTCACGTCCTGAAACACACAGACACTTGATACACCATTTCCCGGGTCATCTCTGGCCTCCTACTACACTCCAAGCTTAACTCTTTACCAGTCATGCATGGCCAGCAACTATGTCAGAAGAGTATTGTCAATAGCGAGTATGGGTTGAAACTGCATAATTACTCCTAACCTAACCTAACTTTAACAAAACCTAACCCAGCCATTATTATATGTAAATAGGGATTATCACTTTTGGTTTCCGCAAGTTAATAGGATCCCCACCGCATGCTGGAGCATTTTTTTTTTTACATATAACATGAATTTTACGGCAAGCAGAGGTGTTGTGTTGTGTGGAAATCTAGTGTTAGCAATGGACCTTTAACCAATTACCCCTAAATGTATGTACAGCAAAACCTCTCGTATTCGGACACTCATTATTCGGACTTACATATCGACCTCCTTTTTTCTTTCTTTTTTTTTTTTTTTTTTTTTTTTTTTTTTTTTTTTTTTAAGGGTCGAAATTTCCTAGCTATATATATATATATACCTAGAATTTTTTTTTTTTTTTTTTTAGGGGTCGAAATTTCCTAGCTATATATACACCTAATATAATATTATTATTATTATTATTTATTTTTTTTTTTTTTTTTTTTTTTTTTTTTTTTTATACCATATCCCCCCATTATTCGGATCCTTGCATTACTCGGACCACTCCTTGTCCCAATTAGTCCGAATATGAGAGGTTTTACTGTATTTCAATAGGCACCCCAATGATCAAAAGCTCTGAAGAATGAGGTCGTAGAAGCAATCAGATTCATGAAAGCAGGTCACCTCTGTACTCCCACGAGGTCCCTTTAACTGCAGGTATCTAGCATGTTCCAAAGCTCCATGATGAGCCACACAGTCTGTGACCCATGCTGAGAAGCTGTGGTTTGTTCTCCCTTCTTGAGTTACACTTAGCACAATAGATGTGTACAAAGTGTCTTTGTTGAAGGTAATGATTGACTGCTGAACTTGTGATGAGTGACATGACAGTAACAGTAAGATAGGAATCCTCTGCCAAGGGTTGAAAGAGGCACTGCTGAACTTGTGATGAGTGACATGACAGTAACACTAAGATAGGAATCCTCTGCCAAGGGTTGAAAGAGGCACTGCTGAACTTGTGATGAGTGACATGACAGTAACACTAAGATAGGAATCCTCTCCTAAGAGTTGAAAGAGGTACTAAACATAATTCAGGCGCCTAGAATTGAAACGGCACAAGCACCACTTTTAAAACACTGAGAAAAACGCGCTTAAAGTTTAATCTACGAATATCAAGATATGAAACGGCACAAGCGCCACTTTTTATCAATGAAAAAAATGCACCTAAAGTGTTTTCAAAGTAAATCAGCAACAAATGAAGATATTAGATTAAACTTTAAGCGCGTTTTTCTTAGTTTTTTAAAAGTGGCGCTTGTGCCGTTTCAATTCTAGGCGCCTGATATAAAGTGAAGAGTCAAAATCAGAGAACAGAGTGGCTGGAAGATGGCGGAGCAAATACAGAGATATTAATGGCATTCATTACACCAAAGATGAAGGAATAAACAAAGACAAAGCTAGATAGATCATTATTAGTACTAGGTGAAAAGAAGATTACTACATAATACATACTAGGAGAACATTTTGGTTGGTACATGAGAGAAAATACTCAGATATCACAAGACTAGAGAGGACTTAGGGACTACTACTACTACTACTTCTACTACTCCACTACCACTACTTCTACTACTACTACTACTACTACTACTACTACTACTACTACTACTTCTACTACTACCAACAGCACCACTACTACTACTACCACCACCAGCACCACTACTACTACCACTACTTCTACTACTACTGCTACTATTATTATTATTATTATTATTATTATTATTATTATTATTATTATTATTATTGAAAGAAATATTATAGTGAAAAAAAAAAAATACTTCTACTTCTACTACTATTATTATTATTATTATTATTATTATTGAAAGAAATATTATAGTGAAAAAAAAGATAGGTGGTGATGGTGGTGGTGTCTGGTTGAACTAGCTTTAATGTAGGTTACTATACTATACTCTCTCTCTCTCTCTCACCTCAATACGTCCAATCTTCATGCCAGCGCGGGCCAGGGCGCGTAGGGCTGACTGGCCGCCGGGTCCCGGGGTCTTGGTCTTGTTGCCGCCGGTGGCTCGGATCTTGATGTGCAGACAGTTGATGCCCAGCGTCTTGCACTTCTCGGCCACATCCTGCAACATCAACACATTTAATCATACTACATCATGTAATACTATAGTCTATTTTATTTATTATGGTCAAAATGCAGTAAGGAAGCCACGCCCCCTGCCTCCCCCTCTATTCTACGGGGCAGCTGATTGGTGCACTCCTCGTATCATCACCACCCATCACAATATCTTCACTACTTAGCAGCGCGTGACCACTGGACAGAGCAATCTTCACTACAGAGGGATTTTTTATTTTGTCACCCTCTGTAGTGAAGATTGCTGTGTCCAGTGGTCACGCCGCTGTTAAGTAGTGAAGATATTGGGATTGGTAGTGATGATACGAGGAATGCACCAATCAGCTGCCCCGTAGAATAGAAGGGCTGGCAGGGGCGTGGCTTCCTTTACTGCATTTTGACCATAATAAAAAAAAAGAGGCTATAGTGACCTGTAAAAATAAGTCAAGTCAAATTAATTACATCAGATAATGAATGTAGGGTCTTGAAGGAACCAAGTACTCCAATCTTTGTATTCAAAATAGGGGAGAGCGGGGCAGGTTGCATCATTGCCTCTAACTCGCATGTTATCACACGTACATCGTCTTAATACTACTACGTACTACTATAAACTACTACTACTACTACTACAACAATAATAATAAAAAAAGTGAATGCGAGTTAGAGGCAATGATGCAACCTGCCCCGCTCTCCCTACTAGAAAAGGATGTCTTAAGATGTATTCAGTCTAGTCTACGTAGTCAAATTCTGCCAGACAAAACCTATGCCAGAACTGAGGCAACAAATCTATTCACACATGGGGTGGAGTTAGTCAGTCATGCAGATAACATAAGAGCATAAGAACATAAGAAAGTAAGGAAGCTACAAGAGGCCGTGAGACCTACACGAGGTAGTTCCTGTTACCTAACTCTACCTATATCCACCTCTCTTCCCCATCCATGAATTTATCCAGACTCCTTTTAAAGACCCCAATAGACTTTGCAATGACCACCTGACAACTTCGTCCATTCCAATCATTCACCACCCTATTTGTGAACCAGTTTCTCCCAGATGCAGCGACTCAAGACTGCCCTGATCCCACATGTTCCAAGGCTCCTCCTAACCCAGAGAAATGCCCTGGGAATGATGGGAGCCTTGGGTTGCTCTCCCTTCAAGAGTTACATCGAGCACAATGGATGTGTACAAGTGTCTTTGGTGAAGGGAATGGCCTGGGTCTTCCTTACCTATGTTGTGTTAGTGACTTAGGATTCTCTACATACATTACATTCCAACCCTGCATTACACTTCTTGGTGTTCTGGATCCAAGGCATTATCAGTATTTACCCCTTGAGGCCCAGAACGTAATTTCCATTGTAATTTGGGTACCATTAGACGATTTTTAGTGAATATAAGCAATATTTTATAGATATGACCTGTTTAGTATCCTTGTCCACTAACCTATTTGGTAAATTCAGTTACTTTTCACAATTTTATGGCAAACAACACAATTTTTTATAGCAAAGGAAAGATCTGGGCGTGAAGGGGTTAAGCCTTTATAAAGTATCACAGATTGGATGGACATTGGATAAAATAAGCTAGAACAAGATCAAGGGAACACTGTATGAAAGATGGGTTTTACTTTAGAACTGTTGCAAGATTTTCAGACGAGTTCAATTTTTTTCCCCTGCTTAATATGTGATGCTTATCCTAATGGAGATCGTTTTTTCCTGTGCAAACCTGAAAGATGAAACATAGAGGATCCAGAACAATGATAGGACATCCCTCAAGCCCTGGACACCCATCCTTCATGCCCCTCAAGCCCTGGACACCCATCCTTCATGCCCCTCAAGCCCTGGACACCCATCCTTCATGCCCCTCAAGCCCTGGACAGTGGACACCCATCACCCATGCCTCGCCTGTGTATCCCATCACTGAGGCAAGTAGTGGGGCATACCTCCTCCTTTTTGCCTTCACATGTCTCACTTTCCTTCCCTATTTCCTTTCTTATTTCCCTCATTACTTGATCTCCCTATATCACTCTCCCTCCCTTCCCCCCTCCCCCTTCACGCATACCTCCTCCTTTTCGTCTTCCCATGTCTCACTTTCCTTCCCTATTTCCCCCAATACTTTATCTCCCCATATCACTCTCCCTCCCTTCCATTCTTGCATCCTTACCTGAGCAGCCAACATAGCAGCGTAGGGGGAGGACTCATCACGATCAGCCTTCACCTTCTGGCCTCCTGTGATGCGTACGATGGTCTCCCGGCCCGACAGGTCAGTGACGTGGACGAAGGTGTCATTGTAGCTGGCGTAGATGTGGCACACGGCGAATACTTTCTCCCCGTCGAGCACCTGCGGCCCAAGCTGTACCTGGACCTCCTCCTTCTGGGTCTTTCCTTTACGTGGAGCCATGGCTTATCTGACAAATAAGGACCAAGATTAAAATATAGTCAATAAAAGAACAAGAAATCATACAAACACCCTTTTCCTGAGCCTCAAAATGAACAGTTTTTGGAGGACCAGAGAAAATGAGAGGAAAGAAAGAGAAAGAAATGATAGTATAAGAGAAGACAACTAACTAAAGACCCAGACAGCACGAAGAAACACGTCAGGGAGTGCCGATAAAAAAGGCCAGACTCCCGAGCCACCACTGAACTGAACTGAATACAGCCACACTATAGATCATACACTACAGGGACACAATTGATTATGTCCAACAAGTGAAATGATGGAAGGAAAAGTTATAGTCTTCATGGATTACAGGGTGGTCTTTGGTTTCATATTATCCTGACATGAGTTACATATATGAAATTATAATGTCTTCAAGGATTACAGGGTGATCTTTGGTGTCCTATTATCCTGACATGAGTTACATATATGAAATTATAATGTCTTCAAGGATTACAGGGTGGTCTTTGGTTTCATATTATCCTGACATGAGTTACATATATGAAATTATAATGTCTTCAAGGATTACAGGGTGATCTTTGGTGTCCTATTATCCAGACATGAGTTACATATATGAAATTATAATGTCTTCAAGGATTACAGGGTGATCTTTGGTTTCATATTATCCTGACATGAGTTACATATATGAAATTATAATGTCTTCAAGGATTACAGGGTGATCTTTGGTGTCCTATTATCCTGACATGAGTTACATATATGAAATTATAATGTCTTCATGGATTACAGGGTGATCTTTGGTGTCCTATTATCCAGACATGAGTTACATATATGAAATTATAATGTCTTCAAGGATTACAGGGTGATCTTTGGTGTCCTATTATCCTGACATGAGTTACATATATGAAATTATAATGTCTTCAAGGATTACAGGGTGATCTTTGGTGTCCTATTATCCAGACATGAGTTACATATATGAAATTATAATGTCTTCAAGGATTACAGGGTGATCTTTGGTGTCCTATTATCCAGACATGAGTTACATATATGAAATTATAATGTCTTCAAGGATTACAGGGTGATCTTTGGTGTCCTATTATCCAGACATGAGTTACATATATGAAATTATAATGTCTTCAAGGATTACAGGGTGATCTTTGGTGTCCTATTATCCAGTGAGTACATTTAATTAATGTTTAAGATTACAGGTGACTTTGTGTCTATTATCAACATGAGTAATATTGAATTAATGTCTTCAAGGATTACAGGGTGATCTTTGGTGTCCTATTATCCAGACATGAGTTACATATATGAAATTATAATGTCTTCATGGATTACAGGGTGATCTTTGGTGTCCTATTATCCAGACATGAGTTACATATATGAAATTATAATGTCTTCAAGGATTACAGGGTGATCTTTGGTGTCCTATTATCCTGACATGAGTTACATATATGAAATTATAATGTCTTCAAGGATTACAGGGTGATCTTTGGTGTCCTATTATCCTGACATGAGTTACATATATGAAATTATAATGTCTTCAAGGATTACAGGGTGATCTTTGGTGTCCTATTATCCTGACATGAGTTACATATATGAAATTATAATGTCTTCAAGGACTACAGGGTGATCTTTAGTTTCATATTATCCAGACATGAGTTACATATATGACATTAGTTTAAGGAATGAGGGGTCGTGGTTAGAGCATTCTACTGTATTGTATTTGCCAGCTAATAAGACGCTTACTTTTTGCTTTCTATTCTTATCAAAAATTTGCCTGTGTCTAGTACTGCTGCATGTATTGTGTATCTAAGAGAAAATTAACTATAGTTGAAGAACAATAACTTTCATGTGTGTTGCTACTGCGCATAGGTCACTGCTGCTACAAGCGGTCGCCGGTCAGTCCTTGAATACCATGATACAGGTTGAAGTTCCCAAACTCGGCATCCCATGACTCGGCAACACCCAAAACTCGGATTTGGCTCCGGATTTTCCAAAACCCGGCAGAACACCCAAAACCCGGCGCGTAGTTGCCGGGTCGGCCGCTGGGTGCCACCACACTAGGCCGCTTGGTTTCTCCCGCCGATTTGTTTGTTGTTATTGTTCAGTGGTGTTGTGACTGTAGAGTTGTGTACACTGTTATTTTGTGTACTTCTACAGGTCTGTTATTGGTATTATGGCTCCCAAACGTCCAGGAATTTTTTTCATGTGATTTTCATGCTTTCCCCCCCTGAATATATCTACGTTTTAAAAGTTGGAAAATTCCATTACTCGGCTCGGCGCTGGTCCCGAGGTTGCCGAGTTTGGGAACTTCAACCTGTAGCATTTTTAGCATGAATAAGATAGTAGCATTTTTTAAGCAAATCTTACTGGGTGACATTCCTTGGATACCCAGAAGGGTGGTAGTATTTATACCTGTTAAAATACAGCTTTTTGGTAATATCATCTTCCCCATTTTGTATGTTGTGTCAGCCCTCCCCTCCCTTTCCATGCTGTGTTTATGAATCTCCCAGTGGCACCAACAAAATTTCACTACGCAAACAATCGACAGGTTATAGATGGCTCCACAATATGATATAAGCAATAATAGAAGAAATAGATAAATTTTTTGTATGCAGTAATAAGACTGTACTTCCGGATCTTGCACACACAGACATGATGAGCCATTGCATCCCAGAAGGATTTTATGAATAAATATCTTGTCGCCCAGTAGCTTCAAAATGTCCTTACTGGGCGACAGTTTTCCATCACTGGGAGACCTTTTGGCCGCCCAGTTATCATGTCAAAAAAATGCACTGCCATGATACAGCAATGCTAACGGGAGAAACAAATCCTTTGATGCAAAAATAGTGAATAATGTTAATGGTTTCGCAGAGGATATAGTACTTAAACAATAACTAAAACAAATCAAACTTCCAGATGCTTTTGAGCCTATCACCACAATGTGACTGAAGGGGGGGGGGGGGGGGGGTAATTATCCCACAGAACTGATGGGGTTCAGTCAGTTCGTACACAAGTTGTTTCGTACACAAAAATGTTGTTTCGTAGTCTATATGAAACCAGTCGAAACTCGTACACTCAGCTCAGAGTTGAACTTATTTACTAGAGTTCCGAAATGACACCAGGTATGTACGAAAAAACTCAAAATCAGTGTACGAAACAACTAACAAAACCTGGGTACGAAACAACTTGTACGAAACTCCCTGTAACCGAACTGATCTCCCTCGCGCTGCCTTGATACTCACGTTTTCTATATAATTTCCATTCCAGCATGTAGTGGGGATCCTATTCACTTGCGGAAACCAAACAAATACATATATCTATTTTCACGAGTAGCCAGTAGAAGTGTAAAAGTCTATTGTCCATGAGGCAGCGAGCAGTGTGCCGCCGTCAGACTGTTGGGGCGTTCAGGCAATCCCACTCCTTCAGATTCATAAGAACATAAAATAAGGAAGCTACAAGAGGCCGTGAGACCTACACGAGGTAGTTCCTGTAAAGTAGATTCCCTTATCTAACCTAAATAACTCAATAAAACCTAATCTAAACATCATCATCGTTCTGTTTGAAGTCAGATTTTCCCCCAATGTCTTATGGGGTTAGACGGTCGATGATGCACTTCCAACTCAGGCGCCTAGAATTGAAACGGCACAAGCGCCACTTTTAAAAAACTGAGAAAAACGCGCTTAAAAGTATAATCTAAGAAAATCAAGATATGAAACGGCACAAGCGCCACTTTTTATCAATGAAAAAAATGCACCTAAAGTGTTTTCAAAGTAAATCACCAACAAATGAAAATATTAGATTAAACTTTAAGCGCATTTTTCTCAGTTTTTTAAAAGTGGCGCTTGTGCCGTTTAAATTCTAGGCGCCTGAATTCTATTGTTGGTGTTAAATCATTAAAATTTGCGGGATGAGTTTTACGCCCCGGATGCTTTCCTTGACAGGCAACCCCAGTTTTCGGCTGAGGGCCTCGGTGGATTGCCTACCATGGCTTACGAGCCCCACCTGCCCAGGACATAAAAACCTAGCCTAAACCTAAATATAATATGAACATAACCTAGCCAAACCTACATATAACACTGGGGAACAATTTGAAAGAAAAAAAATTGTTGAGTTAGATTTTTGAGCTTATTTAGACTAAAATTGGCATGCTGATTCCAAATCTGTAGTCAGTTTTTTTCTAGCACGTCAAGTTTTTTCTCCACAGCTTACCCTCCAGATAAGCAAAATTCCACTTGTGAGCTGTAAGTGTGTCCTACACAATGGCAATTTGTTTGGCGCAGTCCCTATTGGGCATTCGGTCTGTCTTCGTGAAGAATATGGAGATGTAAAGAGAGTCATTGAGTTATTGCAATATGACAAACACAATTGGATCATCTGTGTTGACCTTAAAATGGTGTCCTTCCTTCTTGGTCAACAACGTGGATACACAAAGTATCCCTGCTTTCTCTGTATGTGGGATAGCAGAGCTCGAGAGAAGCATTGGGTTCAGATGAATTGGCCTCCGAGATCTGATCTTAAACCTGGAGATCCTAACATTGTACATGAGCCACTTGTTGACAGGAAGAAAATAATATTCCCACCTCTGCACATAAAACTAGGTCTCATGAAACAATTTGTAAAAGCATTGTCAACTGATGGCGACTGTTTGAAGTACATCATCTTGGCATTTCCTGGACTGTCAATTGAAAAAATCAAGGCCGGTGTGTTTGATGGTCCACAAATTCGACAGCTCATCAAAGATGAACATTTCAACGGTACTATGTCAGACCTTGAAAAGAATGCTTGGCTATCATTCAAAGACGTCGTCAAGAACTTTCTTGGAAATACACGTGCAAGTAATTACACAGAAATTGTTCTGAAACTATTGGAGAGCTACAAAGCGCTTGGTTGCAACATGAGTATTAAAGTACATTTTTTGCATAGCCATCTTGCCAACTTTCCGGAAAATCTTGGTGCTGCTAGCGACGAGCAAGGTGAACGATTTCACCAAGATTTGAAGGTTATGGAAGAACGTTACCAGGGTAGATGGGATGTGCATATGATGGCTGACTATTGTTGGAGCATCAAACGCGATAGTCCTCAAGTTGAACACTCCAGACAAAGCTACAAACGTAAATTTTTACCTTCACCTGCACACAATTATAGCCTTATCCTTTCTAAAAACATGATAATGTTAAATAAACATTCTATTCATGCCTATTTCTTTCATTTTTCATTGTATGTTAACATTTGCAACTTTTTATAAAATAAGCACTTACTGTTATGTACAGTATTTTTCATATTTTTTAAGAAAACGAAAATCCTACAGTTCAAAAACTTGACGTGATAGAGAAAAACTGAGATCAGTTTTGGATTCAGCACCCAAAAATTACTTAATAACAAGTGTCAGACCTAACTCAACAAAAATTTGTTCCCCAGTGTAATTTCATTGGCAAAGCAAAAAAAATTTAGCCTAACCTAACCTAACCTCACCAAACCTAGATATAAGATCCAGGTATTTTCACATCATTTATTAAAGTATCTCTTAGGAGATTATTAGGGGTATATTATTGTACCCCTATTAAGGGTCTATAATATCCCACCCCTCTAATTATATATACTCTTAATAGGGACTATTAAATAGGGTATTAACATCACAGATATATTTCACCCTATTTTTTCTTATAAAAGCATTTTACTCCGTAACTATTAGGCCGAGAGTAAAAATGCATAGAAGCAAAGTTGTTAAGGTCGATGTGTTCTATCGAATGCCATTATCAAAAGTCAATTATCTCTTGTAGATTGTGAGATATTTAATAGTATATCAACAATACACCAATACATTTTTCTCGCTTATTTAAACTCCACGTATATTTTGCTATAGATCATCAGAAAGGCCTGATCAATCTCTATCTTTAGTAATTCGTAGACATTTCCTGTAATTCTCATAGTTTTCGAGTTATTCAAGAAAATATGATTTTTTACTGAAAATCAAAGGTGTACCCCTTTTTTGAGATACCGATTATACCAATAGGTAAAACACCTCAATCTTAACGTTTGTTTGTTGTTACGCTATTAATGTTTCCTTTAGGACTAATAACACTGGGGAACAATTTGAAGAAAAAAAAATTGTTGAGTTAGATTTTTGAGCTTATTTAGACTAAAATTGGCATGCTGATTCCAAATTTGTAGTCAGTTTTTTTCTAGCACGTAAAGTTTTTTCTCCACAGCTTACCCTCCAGATAAGCAAAATTCCACTTGTGAGCTGTAAGTGTGTCCTACACAATGGCAATTTGTTTGGCGCAGTCCCTATTGGGCATTCGGTCTGTCTTCGTGAAGAATATGGAGATGTAAAGAGGTCATTGAGTTATTGCAATATGACAAACACAATTGGATCATCTGTGTTGACCTTAAAATGGTGTCCTTCCTTCTTGGTCAACAACGTGGATACACAAAGTATCCCTGCTTTCTCTGTATGTGGGATAGCAGAGCTCGAGAGAAGCATTGGGTTCAGATGAATTGGCCTCCGAGATCTGATCTTAAACCTGGAGATCCTAACATTGTACATGAGCCACTTGTTGACAGGAAGAAAATAATATTCCCACCTCTGCACATAAAACTAGGTCTCATGAAACAATTTGTAAAAGCATTGTCAACTGATGGTGACTGTTTGAAGTACATCATCTTGGCATTTCCTGGACTGTCAATTGAAAAAATCAAGGCCGGTGTGTTTGATGGTCCACAAATTCGACAGCTCATCAAAGATGAACATTTCAACGGTACTATGTCAGACCTTGAAAAGAATGCTTGGCTATCATTCAAAGACGTCGTCAAGAACTTTCTTGGAAATACACGTGCAAGTAATTACACAGAAATTGTTCAGAAACTAACTATTGGAGAGCTACAAAGCGCTTGGTTGCAACATGAGTATTAAAGTACATTTTTTGCATAGCCATCTTGCCAACTTTCCGGAAAATCTTGGTGCTGCTAGCGACGAGCAAGGTGAACGATTTCACCAAGATTTGAAGGTTATGGAAGAACGTTACCAGGGTAGATGGGATGTGCATATGATGGCTGACTATTGTTGGAGCATCAAACGCGATAGTCCTCAAGTTGAACACTCCAGACAAAGCTACAAACGTAAATTTTTACCTTCACCTGCACACAATTATAGCCTTATCCTTTCTAAAAACATGATAATGTTAAATAAACATTCTATTCATGCCTATTTCTTTCATTTTTCATTGTATGTTAACATTTGCAACTTTTTATAAAATAAGCACTGTTACTGTTATGTACAGTATTTTTCATATTTTTTAAGAAAACGAAAATCCTACAGTTCAAAAACTTGACGTGATAGAGAAAAACTGAGATCAGTTTTGGATTCAGCACCCAAAAATTACTTAATAACAAGTGTCAGACCTAACTCAACAAAAATTTGTTCCCCAGTGTAATCTAACCAAGCCAAAACTTGCCCTAATCAAACCTAAGCATAACCTAACCCAGCCATTATTATATGAAAGTCAGTATTTGACTTTTGGTTTCCGGGTATAGGTGCAGTTTAAACCAATACACGATCGGTGATTTTAAGTATCCTGAACGTTTTGTTCTCATCATAAGGAGTATTTCTTACCCCTACAACAGCCGACGGAAATGATAATAACACAAGGGGGTTCTGGGGGGGGCAAAAAAAATCTAGCGAGGTTAGGTTACGTAATCAATGCCCGGGTTCGGTTAGTTAACTAGCAGGGGGGTCTGGGGGGCCTCAGTCCCCATTTAGGTTAGGAAATTATTGCTTAATATGAATAAGATGAGAGATAAGATTTTCATCCTATCTAGACACTTTGCAAGTACCAACTACAAGGTTATTGACTATACAAAGCGCCGCCACGTCAGCATGAACTAGGCGGACTCGAACCGCTGACCGAATGCACAGGGACGCTGCACATTGCGAACTCACGTCTCTACCAACCTTGCCACCCTGACGGGCAATAGGAACAATAGGAAAAGTATAGTTCAATAGGGAGTATTGGTTGAAACTGCATATTTACCTGCTTCCGCAAGTGACTAGGGTCCCCACCGCATGCTGGAGCAGAAAGTTTACAGTTCACGTGAGTTTTAAGGCGTGCAGAGAGCCCCGGGCACTCGTGGAGGATATGGGTCCCGCTGGCTGGGTACCGCAGCCCGCCGGTCTGGGTTGCTAGCTATATATTTCTGCTACACTACCGTAGATAACACTATAGCCGCCAGTCACTTGCCACTGCACTAATGTCGCCAGGCACAATATATTACGAATTCTAGCATCACTACAGACTTTTATGTGCCACTGAAGACATGTAGTGTGATGTACATAATATATACTACTGTGTATCATCTTCAGTGGCACATACAAGTCTATAGTGATGCTAAAATGCGTAATATATTGTGCCTGGCGACATTAGTGCAGTGGCAACTTGGCAAGTGACTGTACTACATCCATGATTTAAGGAAAGTTAGAAGGGGCTATCTGGAGAGTCTGTGTCAAGTAACAGGGGAGTCTTCATCTGTGTCATAGTATGGCTATAAATGAACAAATTACAAAAATAAAACCGAGTGGCGACGTTGGTAACGGGCTACACTAAGGTCGCCATCTAGTGTTTATTTACCGAGTGTCCTCCCGCCGTCGTCGTCGCTATATACCGAGTATTACACCATGGGGTAATAATGGACGAGGACTTCGCAGTCGTTTTCAGAGACACCGACCAGACATCAAACTAAGAGGCCTATATTTCAGGGAGAATATTACGCTGAAAGGCTAATATGGCGGCAATGTATTATCGTCCCACCCTATATTTATCAATAACAATACTTTAAGTATTACTAATATGCCATAAATAAGGTATTTAAGGGTAAATCTCACCTTATTTCCCATTAAATAAGTCTATATATCTTGGATAAAAAACAAACATGGCGGCCCAGTTCCTGAACGCTGATTGGCTGTCAATGTAGCGAGGCCCCTGATTGGCCCTTGGCTCGCCGCAAAGTTACGAGTTGCCGATACGTATTTAAAACGAATAATAACTTTTTTATTCGTGCACTGATATAGAATTGCATAGCCTTGTTGAAAACCATAGCTTCTCTTATGAATTTTCATTAAAAAGTCTCTAGTTTAAGTCCTACGTAAAAAAAAGATGACTCAATCAGTTAGTAACACCGTAGATTTTAGCGATATTTTGTTGACAATTCTTTTTTTACACTAGATATAGGGGGATTTTTGTGCGTTTTCATGTATTTCAATATTTCCGCATCGTTTTATGTAGTAGTCGCGAGCTTGGTGGATGTATTTTGTTTTTTTGTCTGAGGGAGTTTCTGTTTATAATATAACGTCAATCTTGTTCCTCCTTGTATTTGAGCCGTGAGGTTATTTGTGTGTGATTAGCTATGCCTACAGGCGCAGTGTGTTTGTGTGTGCCTATGTGACGTGTTTCTCGCGTTTTTAGTGAAGGAATACATCTGACTCAGTGGTCTATAAAGGGTCAGATTATCGAAAAAACAAAGCATGTGTTGCTTCTTGGTTTCAACACTGAACTAGGATCTGTTACTGTTTATAAGACACACACATCATATACTATTTGCCCATATTTTTTCACGAATTATAGAACCTTCGGTAAAAAGTCGATCTGTGTTGTGGTGAATTTTAGTTTTTTTCGGGCATATTTTGATACCCAATATTTCATTAATTCCTCGTTATTTCATTGTTTTTTTAGGCTTATTGTGTCCTATTTATCATTATTTTACTTTATCCGTGTTGATTTATTCATTAATTGATGAAGGGAATAGTTGTAGCCTCGAGTTGGATGTTAAGATCAAGAGGAGCTCTGATTCAGCTCTTGATGACGTCACAGCGGCCATATTGGAAATTTATCCTTATTCTTACATTTATACCTCAATTTACGGCTTCCCGTGCAATATTGAAGGCTATGTAAGGGATAAGAAAGGGTATGGGGCTGTATTGCAGGATATTACCCATTGACAAAGGCAATTTAAGCACGATAAATAGGTAAACACTGGGTATTTCTGGCTTCACTTATCTTATTTCTCTTATTTTCTTCTGCTTTTTACTTCAATTTTCGGGTTCCCGTGCAATATTCAAGGCTATGTAAGGGTCTCCTGCACTAATGTCGCCAGGCACAATATATTACGAATTCTAGCATCACTACAGACTTTTATGTGCCACTGAAGACATGTAGTGTGATGTACATAACATAAACTACTGTGTATCATCTTCAGTGGCACAGACATATCAGTAGTGATGCTAAAATTCGTAATATATTGTGACTGGCGACATTAGTGCAGTGGCAAGTGACTGGCGGCTATAGTGTTATCTACCTAGTGTAGCAGAAATATATAGCTGGCAACCGAGACCGGCGGGCTGCGGTACCCAGCCAGCGGGACCCATATTCTCCACGAGTGCCAAGACAACTAGGTCAAGATTCGTTTTATTGTAACTAAAGACCCAGACAGCAAGAAGAGACCCATCAGGGAGTGCCGATAAAAAAGGCCAGACTCCCGACCCACCACTGAGCTGACCACCACACCAGCCGTGCATCACCACCACGATACACCAAGCTACGTACACACACACACGTACCGTACACGTACACTAGATAGCACGTACATGAAACTAAACAATTAACAAGGCACGTCAGATCAACACAAGGCACGTGCGATGAACGCAGAGTCGCAGACGCACACACATACGTCCAGGAATACGGCACCACAAATAAGCATAATTACACGTATTTCCGCGGTTTTACAGGATATCCCGTACCTGTATACCTGTGTTGGATGTATTGGCTACGTGGTGGTGGCAAGGGTTAGTAGGATGGGTGACGGATGACGTGGGTAAAGTAAGATATATATGGCAGAAGACTCACAGTGCTGCTGGCGAGCCACTTGTAACTTGTAGAAGAAATATTGGAACTGTTTAGATTGACTCGTTCTCTACCAGCCACTCCTAACATACTTGTAAAAAATAACTTATACATATTACACCATTCACCGCTACTATATTATAATTCAACACTAACTAGTACATCTCTCTATTATTTATATATCTGAAATTATTTATTAAGTTATGGTTTTATGTGTCTGTAGCTAAAATATTAATAAGGCCCTTTGTAATCTTTTCCGTGTAACCATAATTTTCATCCATAATCCATATGTTTCTCCTCTAATAATAACTATAATAATGCATGATATTAATGGCGGCCTTAAATGTCCATAGATAAATACCCTGAAGGACTTTTCTGTATTTTCACTTTCTCTCTTGGTAAATTTAAGCCTTCAGGGTCCTCATTTTTGGGGTATTTGTCCTCAGATTCAGGGAAATAAGATCACGTCTAGGGAAAATCTTGGGTAACGGGTCATTGTTGGGGATTGAGAGATTGTTGGGGATTTCTGATAGCGTATACCGTCAATAACACCATAATCGCCACTGTACTAATGTCGCCAGGCGTATTTTACAGGCGAATATCACGAAGTTCAGGAGAAATTTTTGGTTATTAGAGAATTTTGGAGGGATTTCTGATAGCCCACTGTCAATAACACCATAATCGCCACTGAACTAATGTCGCCAGGCGTATTTTACAGGCGAATATCACGAAGTTCAGGAGAATTTTTTTGGTTATTAGAGAATTTTTGGGGGATTTCTGATAGCCTACCGTCAATAACACCATAATCGCCACTGTACTAATGTCGCCAGGCGTATTTTACAGGCGAATATTACGAATTTCAGGATCACTACAGACTAGTTGTATGTGTCACTGAAGACAGCTACCTAGTTCCTCTTTAATGACACATACAAATCTGTAGGTAGGGCTGCTAAAATTCGTAATATATGGCACCTGCCGACATTAGTGCAGTGGCGACTATAGTATTATTGACGGTAGTTGATGATAATTGTTGATGATTTTGATAATTTGACATGTAATAATCCTAAAATTCTCATCAATTCATCAATATATTAACCTTAAATTAACTATAGTGGCCTAAACAATGCCATAGAGGTCAGAGGTCAGAGGTCAGCTATCTTGTGGTTACGTAGGCTACAGTTTGCCCGTAAAATTTTATATCTCTTAAGCGGTGATTTGTCGCTGCTTCCATCACTATCGCTCCTGTGCCCTTGCCTCAGAGAGCGACAATGTTATATTCATAGTATACTGTATATATATTTATTTATGTGTGTGTGTATGTGTGTGTATGTGTGTGTGTGTGTGTGTGTGTATGTGTATGTGTGTGTATGTGTGTGTGTGTGTGTGTGTATTGGTATTTCTGAATTATGATTTTTTTGGTCAAATCTAGGGAATTTTCAAGCCCGGGGATGCAGGGCAGGCTAGGGAGGTCCTGATGTCTTTGTGGGAGCACTTGCCCTTTCAATGAACTCTATGATATCCTTCACTATCTGTCTATTTCTTGACTAAAACCAGTCCTGATTACAGAAAAATAGTCATGATAAAGGAGTTTCTTCAAGGGTTGAGACAGAGAAATGGGAGAACAGGTAGGAATGGCGTCGCGGCTGACAGAAATAGACAAAGAATGGGTTCGAAACAGCATTATAGAGATGACATATTGAATAGATGTAACAAATAGAAACAGACATAAAAGGAATAAATAGACAGATTTAATAGGGTAATACATAGGCCAGAACCACAAAATAAGGACAAATAGAAGACTGGCGTACTCAATAGAATGGAATTGAATAAAAGGCAACATGTAATAGACAACACACTTAATAAAGGATATATACATGGATAGATAGATAGATAGGATACATAGACAGTAGGGGAAGAGTGACACAAAGGGCAGGACTGAGAACCAAGGAAAGCAGAAACAGGATAATATTGGAACGCTAGATTTGTTTATCGAGACAGAGAAAGAGACAACACAAAAGCGACTGGTAATTTCTCTTTCTTTCTCATTCATTCTGAGCCCTAAGCCTTGTGTAGTGGTGTTGCCAAGGCGTATGTGGAAGGCCTGTGTGACCCTGATTCATGAAAGTGGAGGTGGTGAGGGGAGTGGTGGAAGGGAAGGTGGAAAAGTGGAGCTTAGTGGAAGTCTTTTGTCTTGACGGATCAGCTGAGTTTGTGTGTGTTTGTACGTCAGTGTGTCCGCGTACATTGCCCTTGGTTTTATTGTAACTGTTTTCTTTGTTATTTCCCTCCCTCCCTCTTTTCCTCTAGTCCTCCATGTCTTCCCTCCTTTCTGTTCCTCATTCCCTCCTTCCCTCCACTAAATTCCTCTCTTCCCTCCCTCCCTCCTCTGTCCCTCACTCGCCCTTGCACAGACATCCTCTAGCCTGCATACCCTTATTTCCATGTCTCCCTTGTTCCATTAAGTTATTAAGACCATTTAGTTAGTTTTTAAACAAGTGTTCTGTTCACGAGGGCTGTTATTAGTGAACCAGTTTAGGTAATTTTTTTTTTTTTTTTTTTTACGGGACAGTTTAGTTCTCGGAGAAAGTAGATCAGTTACGTCTCCATTTATTATGTGTGTAAAGGAGATGTGAAATAAGTCTATGAAAAAAAAACTACACTGGCTACATTAACCCCTTGAGGCCCAGAACGTAATTTCCATTGTAATCTGAGTACCTTGAGACGATTTTCATGTATATAACTATTATTTTATAGGTCATGACTTGTTTTGTATCCATGTCCACTACCGTAGATAACACTATAGTCGCCAGTCACTCGCCACTGCACTAATGTCGCCAGGCACCATATATTACGAATTTTAGCATCACTACCTTCAGACTTTTATGTGCCACTGAAGATATGTAGTGTGATGTACATAATATAAACTGCTGTGTATCATCTTCAGTGGCACATACAAATCAGTAGTGATGCTATAATTCGTAACATATTGTGCCTGGCGACATTAGTGCAGTGGCAAGTGACTGGCGACTATAGTGTTATCTACGGTAGCAAATTTGGTATATTAAGTTAGTTTTTCGTAATTTTATGGCTAACAACAGACAATTTTTTATAGCAAAGGAGAAATCTGGGTGTGAAGGGGTTAAGTATGGTGTTCAGTAATAACAAGACAGTTATATAGAACAGTTATAATTTAGTCTAGAAAAGAGTGAAGGAAAATATGAGTCTTATTACTGTTGATTTGTGGAAGTAGAATCAAACAAGATTTAAAGACTGTAACGCATTGAATAATCATCAGTTCAGTTCAGTTCAGTTCAGTTCAGTTCAGTTGTGGGTCGGGAGTCAGGCCTTTTTCAACGGCACTCCCTGACGTGTTTCTTCTTGCTGTCTGGGTCTTGAATTAGTTTTCTTCTCTTATTCTATCTTATTAGCTTCTTTCTTTTTCTTTCTTCTTATTTTCTCTGGTCATCCAAAAACTGTTGATTGTTCTTTTTGTTTCTTCCACATTCCCCTCTCCGAACAAATACTCCCCCACTATATCCTCTTCCTCCTCTAGGTAAGGTTGTTGTAGCCTCTTTCTCCTCTAGGTAAGGTTGTTGTAGCCTCTTCCTCCTCTAGGTAAGGTTGTTGTAGCCTCACACTTTTCTTTCTTTCATTACTGTAGGCTGGGCACCATTGCAGAAAATGTTTTAAGTCCTCCTTTTCCGCCCCACATAAATCACAAGTTATTTCTTCTCCCCAGAACCTCCTTCTGTCATTTAGTTGTAGGTTGTTTGTTAGGTTAGGTAGGTTATCATCAAAGGTGCTTCTGTAAATGGACATGACATTGAGGTCGAAATTTACTATATAACTGTTGCAAGATTTCAGACAAGTTCGATTTTTTTTTCGCTTAACCCCTTGACCCCCAGATCTTTCCTTTGCTATATAAAAACGTCTGTTGTCAGCCATTAAATTACGAAAAGTGACTTAATATACCAAATTACTTAGTGCACAAGGATACTAAACAGGTCTTATCTATAAAATATTGCTTATATTCACTAAAAAGGGTCGCATGGTGGCCAAATCACAATGGAAATTACGTTCTGGGTCTCAAGGGGTTAATATGTGATGCTTTTCCTAATGGAGATAGTTTTATTAATCCAGTTTCTTGAATTCAGACAGTTATGTTTTAAATATTAGCCGACATTGACAAATATGTGACTAGTCAGAGGTGTTCATTTGTATACTGTTTTTTTTTAACGAGGTGAAAAATCCTGCCCCCTTGCTGCTTACTGCCTAATATTTCTAGGGCTGAGAACTAGAAGGGCCCATGTCAAACAATGGCTAATTTTAGATAAGTCCACCACCGAACTGGAAATGTATCTATTGTATCATTGCAAGAAATGATAGGTTATAATCTAAGTAATTACTGGAAAAAAATCTTTCATCTGCTGTTATTACCTGATGCCATATGAAGGATGCAATATTTCAAACGCATTTTTCTCAAAACATAGATTTGTGACATTGGCCTTTCTTGTTCTCAGCCCTAGATTTGATGCCAGGAGAAGGGAATACTACGCTTCTTCTAAATTTCAGTTGTATTTTATCATAGTTAACCCTATTATCAGGTAAACAGAGGCATAATTTTAAGCATGAGACCTTAAGATAGAATGGAATTTTTGCCTCGTTAAAAAAATTAAACTATAGTGTGTCATGACTGTAGTGTTGGACGGGAGGGATGAGGGAGGCATACATGGGCATCCGCTTAGGGGGGCGGGGGTAGGGGGGCAGGCAAGTCCTTCCCCCCACCTCCCCCCTTAGATCAGGCCTTACAACCAAGAGCCCAGGAGTAGTAGTATAATTTTGAGTTATCATTATAATGGTGTGTGTTTATAACTACGTATAGTCTATTTTTTTTAACGAGGCCAAAATTCCATTCTATCTGAAGGTCTCATGCTTAAAGTGATGCCTATGTTTACCTGATAATAGGGTTAACTATGATAAAATACAACTGAAATTTAGAAGAACCGTAGTATTCCCTTCTCATGGCATCAAATATCAGTCAGTAAGCAGCAAGGGGTCAGGATTTTTTGCCTCGTTAAAAAAAAAAAGAGACTATAATTCCCCCCCCTTGAAGGCATAGGGTGCAGACATGACAGGTCAATGTGATAGTAAATGTCAGACAAAGCTTTATATAATTAGTAGACTGGAATGCACGTCTTGTAGGCTTCAATATCATGTGTCAAATTCGATAAGAGATCCAGAATGTATCCTTAGGTTCTTGAAGGATCTAAAAAGCCAGAGTTATAAGACAGTGCTGCTTATGCCCCTTTACCGCTCCCCTCCAAGAAAAAACGGCATATTTGGTAGTATATAGAGGAATTACTATTCAAACTCACATAGTCTTGAGCTGAACACACTATACCATCAATGGGCCATCTGGGCAGCCCCGAAAGCCTCTTAAAGATGTCATTGTGACAGACCTAAATCAGACCTAATTGACAGACCTAAATCAGACCTAATTGACAGACCTAATTCAGACCTAATTGACAGACCTAATTGACAGACCTAAATCAGACCTAATTGACAGACCTAAATCAGACCTAATTGACAGACCTAATTGACAGACCTAAATCAGACCTAAATCAGACCTAATTGACAGACCTAAATCAGACCTAATTGACAGACCTAAATCAGACCTAATTGACAGACCTAAATCAGACCTAATTGACAGACCTAAATCAGACCTAATTGACAGATCTAATTGACAGACCTAAATCAGACCTAATTGACAGACCTAAATCAGACCTAATTGACAGATCTAATTGACAGACCTAAATCGGACCTAATTGACAGACCTAAATCAGACCTAATTGACAGACCTAAATCAGACCTAATTGACAGACCTAAATCAGACCTAATTGACAGACCTAAATCAGACCTAATTGACAGACCTAAATCAGACCTAATTGACAGACCTAAATCAGACCTAATTGACAGACAAATCAGACCTAATGACAACCAAATCAGATCTAATTGCCAGACCTAAATCAGATCTAATTGCCAGACCTAAATCAGACCTAATTGACAGACCTAAATCAGACCTAATTGACAGACCTAAATCAGACCTAATTGACAGACCTAAATCAGACCTAATTGACAGACCTAAGTCAGACCTAATTGACAGACCTAATTGACAGACCTAAATCAGACCTAATTGACAGACCTAAATCAGACCTAATTGACAGACCTAAATCAGACCTAAATCAGACCTAATTGACAGACCTAAATCAGACCTAATTGACAGACCTAAATCAGACCTAATTGACAGACCTAAATCAGACCTAATTGACAGACCTAAGCCACAGAGAGCAGCAGTGACTCCTCAATCATGCCAGCTTCACCTCCCTTCTACTGTAGGAACATTTCCTCTGAAGAGTATTTCCCCCGACAAATAACTGGGTGGCCTGCTTGCTATCATCATCATCATCACTCATGTAGTGGGATATAACATGTCTTTAATCTGAGAAACAGTATTGTTATCTTGGTGACATGTCAGATAGCGAAGGTGGACAGGAGAGCAGTAAGAACACGGGTAGGAACGATAGGGATGGAGAGGAGAGATAGCGGGACTGCTGATAAACAAGAGTACTACATACATATATATATTCCTTTATTCCTAGTGTCACCTGTTTCATCACATATACAGTTTTTATTCAACTGGACAAAGGTGGTGATGGATAGGAAAAGCAGATATATCTTCTATTTAGGCCTCCAAACTGCAACAATGAACCTGCTCTGAACCCTGATTGCCAGAGATACGTAGGGTGTCTAGACTCTAGGTTGAAGTAGGTTATCAGGGAACTAACAAGAGGTGAATATGTATTGGTGATAACTAGCAGTGATAACTTGGACAACAAAGAAAAAAATGAGTAGCGAGGCACCAGTGAGATTAGGTTACGAGGACGTGACTGTAATCTGAACTGATGATTAAGGATTAGAATGTCTGGCACAGGGGACGAAGTGGTGATTAGCGAGAAATCAATCAAAAGAGCTCCGGCGGATAGAGGATTTAACATTTTTTTTAGTTGAGAATTCGGGATTTAATATTTTTTAAGTTGATAATTCAGGATTTAACATTTTTTAAGTTGATAATTCGGGATTTAATATTTTTTAAGTTGATAATTCGGGATTTAATATTTTTTAAGTTGATAATTCGGTATTTAATATTTTTTAAGTTGATAATTCGGGATTTAATATTTTTTAAGTTGATAATTCGGGATTTAATATTTTTTAAGTTGATAATTCGGGATTTAATATTTTTTAAGTTGATAATTCAGGATTTAATATTTTTTAAGTTGAGAATTCAGGATTTAATATTTTTTAAGTTGATAATTCAGGATTTAACATTTTTTAAGTTGATAATTCAGGATTTAACATTTTTTAAGTTGATAATTCAGGATTTAACATTTTTTAAGTTGACAATTCAGGATTTAATATTTTTTAAGTTGATAATTCAGGATTTAACATTTTTTAAGTTGATAATTCAGGATTTAACATTTTTTAAGTTGAGAATTCAGGATTTAAGATTTTTTAAGTTGAGAATTCAGGATTTAACATTTTTTAAGTTGATAATTCAGGATTTAACATTTTTAAAGTTGAGAATTCAGGATTTAACATTTTTTAAGTTGACAATTCAGGATTTAACATTTTTTAAGTTGATAATTCAGGATTTAACATTTTTTAAGTTGATAATTCAGGATTTAACATTTTTTAAGTTGATAATTCAGGATTTAACATTTTTTAAGTTGATAATTCAGGATTTAACATTTTTTAAGTTGATAATTCGGGATTTAACATTTTTTAAGTTGATAATTCAGGATTTAAAAATTTTTAAGTTGATAATTCAGGATTTAACATTTTTTAAGTTGACAATTCAGGATTTAACATTTTTTAAAGTTGAGAATTCAGGATTTAACATTTTTTGAGTTGATAATTCAGGATTTAACATTTTTTAAGTTGATAATTCAGGATTTAACATTTTTTGAGTTGATAATTCAGGATTTAACATTTTTTAAAGTTGATAATTCAGGATTTAACATTTTTTGAGTTGAGAATTCAGGATTTAACATTTTTTAAGTTGATAATTCAGGATTTAACATTTTTTAAGTTGAAAATTCAGGATTTAACATTTTTTAAGTTGATAATTCAGGATTTAACATTTTTTAAGTTGAGAATTCAGGATTTAACATTTTTTAAGTTGATAATTCAGGATTTAACATTTTTTAAGTTGAGAATTCGGGATTTAAGATTTTTTGAGTGGATAATTCAGGATTTAAGATTTTTTTAAGTTGAGAATTCGGGATTTAAGATTTTTTAAGTTGATAATTCAGGATTTAACATTTTTTTAAGTTGAGAATTCGGGATTTAACATTTTTTAAGTTGATAATTCAGGATTTAACATTTTTTAAGTTGATAATTCGGGATTTAACATTTTTTAAGTTGATAATTCAGGATTTAAAAATTTTTAAGTTGATAATTCAGGATTTAACATTTTTTGAGTTGATAATTCAGGATTTAACATTTTTTAAGTGGATAATTCAGGATTTAACATTTTTTGAGTTGATAATTCAGGATTTAACATTTTTTAAAGTTGATAATTCAGGATTTAACATTTTTTAAAGTTGATAATTCAGGATTTAACATTTTTTAAAGTTGATAATTCAGGATTTAACATTTTTTGAGTTGAGAATTCAGGATTTTACATTTTTTAAGTTGATAATTCAGGATTTAACATTTTTTAAGTTGATAATTCAGGATTTAACATTTTTTAAGTTGATAATTCAGGATTTAACATTTTTTAAGTTGATAATTCAGGATTTAACATTTTTTAAGTTGAGAATTCAGGATTTAACATTTTTTGAGTTGATAATTCAGGATTTAACATTTTTTAAGTTGATAATTCAGTATTTTACATTTTGTAAGTTGATAATTCAGGATTTTACATTTTTTAAGTTGATAATTCAGGATTTTACATTTTTTAAGTTGATAATTCAAGATTTAACATTTTTTAAGTTGATAATTCGGGATTTAACATTTTTTAAGTTGATAATTCAGGATTTAACATTTTTTAAGTTGAGAATTCAGGATTTAACATTTTTTGAGTTGATAATTCAGGATTTAACATTTTTTGAGTTGAGAATTCAGGTATTGATTTACATTTGAGTTGTCTGTTGTTTAAATGTAACACTATGGCAACATCTAGGTAGAATGAGTGCATAATGTCCTTGTTTCTCCCCATAGGAATGTGTGTTGTAGGGTGTTCGTCTTTGCTCTACATGCAAAATATGAACGTAATCCTGAACTATGACCAGTATCAAGTGCAGTGCTGAAAAACAACACTAGCCTATACTGAGAGAGATTGGAAATGTCCGCTCCCTTGTGTCTCTGAGAATGACATGCGCCAAGAAGTTCTATGCACACCTGACACTAAAAATAACACACGATCACTAAAATGACGTAAAGTGTCGGAAAATAAGGGGCCGGGAAGAAATGACATGCGACACAGTTGTTCTCTCCGTCACAAACCAGAAAATATGACTAGAGTGCCATACAGTTGCATCATCAGCTGCCTGCAGAACAAGCAAGTTTTCTGGCAGGAGGAAGCTGCACAAGACCTGGACCTGTTGAGCGGGAAGTGCCGAGTTCTTGCCTGAAGTGGTGGCTGCCAATCCAAGGTTCCCATCCTACTCCTCCCTCTCCTTATCCTCATCTTCTTCCCCTTTCTCTCATAAATCCTCCTCCTTGAATTCCTTATCCCCACCTACCTCCTACCTCTTATCATCCCACTCTTTGTGCCTATTTTCTGTCCCCTCCTCCTCCTCCTTATCCTCCTCCTCCTCCTTATCCTCCTCCTCCTCCTCCTTATCCTCCTCCTCCTCCTCCCTTTCCTCCTCTTCTACCTCCTGTGCCTCGCCCTCCGCCAAGCCCTGGCTCCCTCCACGCTGCTCTCTTACAGCACAACAAATGTTTGATTGGGAGGAAGGGGATCGGTTTTCTTTTGAGGACTCCGAGCGCTTTGAAGAGGACTCGCTATGTAGCTGGATCAGCGAGCCTGAGTCCCTCTGCAACAACTGGAGAGGGTGGAAACGCTCAGAGAAGATTGCCTCCCTCCTCTATGGCCGAGCCAGAGACCAAGGTGGGTGTGGAGAGAGACTGTGGATGGGTGTCAGAGGTTGGTGTTATTGTCAGGGTGGCTGCTTTGATCTCTGGCCTGCGTTATGAAGTGTGTTGTAGGTAGCTCATGTGAGGCAAGTTATGGAAGATTCCCTGAGTAGTAGAGGGATACTTGAGCCTTGGGATGGAAGAATCATTTTAGAATTCCATGCTGTCTAAGATGCACACTTTTCATGACAGAATTTTGTCAAGCAATAAGGGAAAGTTGAATCAAAGTTCCCAGTTTTTAATTTGTGATGATTGCTAATGCATACTTGTGTTGGAAACTATTGATTGTTCCCAGTGGCGGCTCGTGATTAAATAAAACGGAGAGACTGCAAGCCTTACACAACAGTAGGATACACAAATTTTACCTCTAAAGCTAATTTTATCTCAGGTATGAGTTGTAGTTGATATTCACGGATTTCAGGGCATGGTAGTAGTGCTGTAGTGGTGGTGGTAGAAGGGGTGGTGGTAGTGGTGGTAGTAGAGGGGATGGCCGAGGTGGTGATGGTAGAATTACAGTATTACTTGACAATAAAGTCGGCACCTCTTGATATCAGTCTTTTCATTTAATGTCAGCTGGGATAAGTTGATGTTTTGCAAATACTTCACTCGATTTTCCATCGTCATAGGGTAATTAAAGAATGCACGATATACCACACCGTCCGCGCCTAATGTAAACACGAGAGGGACGAGACTTGGCTGCCTCGACTGCAGCTAATTGTTTTCACAAGCGGCGCGGCGGCGGCGCAGACATGAATCGTACAGCAAATATGAAAGGAACTTAAATTTTGGTCTGATTTTAATGGAAATTCACTTAGTAATGTATTGAAACTAATTAAATAACATATAATGACTTTAATATGATATATTTTTAGTAGTGTATCAATTCTGCTGTGTCTCTAAAGGCATCATACACCATGCAGTGAGTGTCTGGGGGTGCTGCAGCTCTGCAGCCCTATGCCACGAGCCGCCACTGACTGTTCCTATTTCAAACTTTTCCCTTAGAGGTTTGTTAGAGTTATTTTCAAGAACAAGTCATGTATATGAAAGTGGTGTCAAGAAGTACTTACTGTGGTGAGGGAGGACCTGTGCAAGGCAGTGACTGATGTATGGTGTGTTTGGTGCAGATGGGGGCGTGCAGACCCTCACGGAGATGTGTGCCCGCACGGTGGCGGCACACATCCCCTTCGAGGTGGTGGAGCAGATGATGCCGCCCGTCCCAGAGCAGCTGCAGCTCCTCATCGCCTTCTGGAGCTTCCCCGAGAATGAGGAAGACATCCGCCTGTACAGCTGCCTGGCCAACGGCAACGCTGATGAGTTCCTGCGCGGGGAGAACCACTACAAGCACAAGAGTGTGCACGACCCACTGCAGATTGGTGAGCCACCCACCGCTCACCTGTCCCAGAACCCTGATTAGGCTTAGTGTTCACTGAAATGGGATGTGAAATGAATGAGGTGGTTGAAAGGACAGGAAGAGAATGGATGTTATTGGTGCTGGGACTGTGTGGTGAGACGAGGGGACAGATGGTTGAGGCAGTGAAAGAGGTTTTGGAAAGAATGTTGTGTATGAGAAATAGACAATAGGACTGCATGCTTGTTGGCAGGAATGTGTTTTGTATTTTTTGTTTCCTTTTGTTTGTTTTTCTCCGTACAGAAAGGCACCGGTGTGTGCAAATATTGTCCGTGGAATCCTGTAGACCCTTCATTCATCTATCTTAATTTCACTAATTGTACGGTTAACTGCTGCCCTAACACGTTTCGGCACATCGAGTCACTAGCTTCATGAACACCTTCAAGTAATGATTTAGTTCTCAAGCTTAAAGTTCCACGTCCAAAGTCGGTTGTGGGAACATGAGATGGTTTTATCATGTATTATTTCATCAACTCATTAACTTTAAGTTTCTCATGGAAAGTAGTGACTCGTGTTGCCTGTAACGTGTATCGGGCAGCAGTTAACTGTACAATTAGTGAAATAAGATAGATGATGGAAGGGTTACAGGATTTCGAAAGACAAGATTGCGCCACACGCTCAAGCCTGGCCATGCAGAATAGGGCCCCCGGTATCCAAGTATCATTTATTGGAAGGCCTGACCATGTTTACTTAGGGTGATGATGTGGTATCTATGTTTCAGGCTGTAACCTGGCCTCAGCATCAGTGTATTACACACCCTTCCTGTGTTGACTTGGTGTGCCCGTTGGGTTGCTCGCCACCCGGGGTTTACTGTAGGGGAGAGCGGGGCAGGTTGCATCGAGGGTAGGTTGCATCATTGCCTCTAACTCGCATTAACTTTTTTTATTATTATTATTGTTGTAGTTGTAGTAGTAGTAGTAGTTTATAGTAGTAGTAGTAGTAGTATTAAGACGATGTACGTGTGATAACATGTGAGTTAGAAGCAATGATGCAACCTACCCTGGATGCAACCTGCCCCGCTCTCCCCTAGTACCTATAGTCTATTTTTTTTATTATGGTCAAAATGCAGTAAGGAAGCCACGCCCTGCCTCCCCTTCTATTCTACGGGCAGCTGATTGGTGCATTCCTATCAGTATCACACCCCATCACAATATCTTCCTACTTAACAGCGCGGGACCACTGGACAGAGCAATTCACTACAGAGGGATTTTGATTTTGTCACCCTCTGTAGTGAAGTTGCTCTGTCATTTGGTCACGCCGCTGTTAAGTAGTGAAGATATTTATTGGTAGTGATGATAGAGGAATGCACCAATCAGCTGCCGTAGATATAGAAGGGAGGCAGGGGGACGTGGCTTCCTTACTGCATTTTGCCCTATAAAAAATAGACTATAGTATGGAAGGTGTGTTATTGATGTGTGATGTGTTTCAGGGTTCCACCTGAGTGCCACAGTGGTGGTGTCCTCGTCGGGCACCAAGGGCCAGTTCAACGTGGCCGTCACCTTTGACCGCGGACGCATCACCACCTGTAACTGCACCTGCTCTGCCAATGCCTCCTGGTGCTCCCATGTGGTGGCTGTGTGCCTGCACAGAATACACCAGGTAGGGCACCAGCTCACTCCCTCCAGGTGCAGCGTGCCTACACAGAGCCAGGAGGGAGACTGATCTTAGTAGGGTTGTGTACTGCTTAGTAAAGATGATTCTAAGATTCTAAAAGATGGATTCTTTCAACTGGGATCTTGGAAACGTTGATTGGGAGGAAGGGGATCGGTTTTCTTTTGAGGACTCCGAGCGCTTTGAAGAGGAAGGGTTTATTTTAAATTTAAGGGTTTGTTTTCAGTTGAGGATGACAATCATGACATCTCTTATCATGACTGGCTTGAGTACAAAAGGAATAGTTTATGATGTAGGATGAGGATTTTCATGTAATCCATACACTCTTGTTTTATGCATGTTTCATCTTTCATGTAGAACCAGCAAATCCATAAATTTGCTTAAAAAATCCTCCTATGTAAATGCTCACTCAAGCACACTCCTTGTTGACTTTTGAAATTTGCTCCATTTACCATTTTATCACTCCACACTTCCTTCTACTCCTTATTGTTTTCATAGACTTTTGCCTTAGTCGTCAGGTAGTTAGTGCAGAGTCAATAGGGAGCTTTAAAAGGAGGCTGGATAAATTCATGGATGGGGATGAAAGGTGGATGTAGTAGTGTTAAGTAACAGGAACTACCACGTGTAGGTCTCGCGGCCTCTTGTAGCTTCCTTATTTTCTTATGTTGCCTGACTCGTGCTCTCACCCTGCCTTGTGTTTCCTGCAGCCAAACCAGGTGAAGCTGCGCGCCCCCGTCAGCGAGTCACTCTCACGCCTCCAGAGGGACCAGCTGCAGAAGTTTGCCCAGTACCTCATCAGTGAATTGCCGCAGCAGATCTTGCCCACGGCGCAGCGCCTCATTGACGAAATCCTCTCTAGTCAACAATCAGACATCAATACGGTAATGAAATACAGTAAAACCTCGTATTCGGACCCTCATTATTCGGACTTTGACATTATTCGGACCTCCTCCTTTCTTTTTGGAGGGGGGGGGTCGAAATTTCCTAGCTATATACACCTAGAATGTTTTTTTTTTTTTTTTTTTTTTTTTTTTTTTTTTTTTATATATATATATATATATATATATAGGGATTCAAATTTCCTGGCTATATATACACCTAGCAATTTTTTATTTTTTTTTATTATTTTTATTTTTTAGGGGTCGAAATTTCCTAGCTATATATACTACACTTAGATTTTTATTTTTTATTTATTTATTTATTTTTTTATTATTTTTTATTTATTACATATCCCCCCATATATAATCCCCCCATTATTCGGATCCTTGCATTACTCGGACCACTCCTTGGCCCAATTAGTCCGAATATGAGAGGTTTTACTGTATAGGCGATGTAGGAAAAGTTCTTAAGGTTAGTAACCAGGGTAGAACGAGAAGTAACGGATTCGAGCTGTAAAAGCGTAGATTTAAAAAGGAAATAGGGAGAAACTGGCTCACAAATAGGGTGGTGAATGATTAGAATGGACTAAGTCGTCAGGTGGTCAATGCGGAGTCTATTGGGGTCTTTAAAAGGAGTCTGGATAAATTCATGGATGGGGAAGAGAGGTGGATATAGGTAGAGTTAGGTAACAGGAACTACCGCGTGTAGGTTTCACGGCCTCTTGTAGCTTCCTTACTTTCTTATGTTCTTATGTTTCCCCCCCAGGTGTCAGGAGCGCCGGACCCCACGGCTGGCGGCTCGGCCAATGAGCAGATGGCCTGGTGGCTGGACGAGAGCAACCTCCATGAAAACATACACAAGATTCTGGTCAAATTTTGTGTGCCATCGCCCATTGTCTTCAGGTAACTTTGAGGCTTTAAGTATTAAGTTCAGCATTATTTATTTATTTATTTATTATTATTATTATTATTATTATTATTATTATTATTATTATTATTATTATTATTATTATTTATTATTATTATTATTATTATTATTATTATTATTATTATTATTTTTTTTTTTTTTTTATTTTTTTTTTTTTTTTTTTTTTTTTTTTTTTTTTTTTTTTTTTTATTTATTTATTATTTATTATTATTTTTTTTTTTTATGGGTAACAAACGCCCGCTTAGTTGCCAGTCCCTATAAAGAAGACAGCAAGAGAATAAAATAAAAAAGAGGGGTGAGCCAATTTAGTTTGGGATAGCATAGCATGTTTCACCTACCATAAATAACACTATAGTCGCCAGTCACTTGCCACTGCACTAATGTCGCCAGGCACAATATATTACGAATTTTAGCATCACTACAGACTTATGTGCCACTGAAGACGCATGCACAGTAGTTTATATTATGTACATCACACTACATGTCTTCAGTGGCACATAAAAGTCTGTAGTGATGCTAAAATTCGTAATATATGGTGCCTGGCGACATTAGTGCAGTGGCAAGTGACTGGCGACTATAGTGTTGTCTACGGTACTTACTCGTTAATGCTATTTCTTAATACTACCTGACTTGTTTATCATTTGTATAAAGGAAACTGAGGAATCGATAACCAGTGTGGATTTTCAGCTGACAATGTAGGGGAGAGCGGGGCAGGTTGCATCGAGGGTAGGTTGCATCATTGCCTCTAACGCTCATTAACTTTTTTTATTATTATTATTGTTGTAGTTGTAGTAGTAGTAGTAGTAGTAGTTTATAGTAGTAGTAGTATTAAGACGATGTACGTGTGATAACATGCGAGTTAGAGGCAATGATGCAACCTACCCTCGATGCAACCTGCCCCGCTCTCCCCTACCCTAACCAATATCAGTTTTATCACCAAGTATATCGTGAACATTTGAGAGAAATTGAGAAAAAACTCAAATATATGTCCAAATATAATATGAGGCATGGAAAGAATTTTTATTATATTATTATTTTTAGTCTCACATTATTCCTGGAACATGTTTTATCTTACCGGACAAGTGAGTTAGGACTGTGTTAGTTAGTTAGTTACAAGACAAGCTAGGACAAGTGAGTTAGGACTGAGTTAGTTAGTTAGTTACAAGACAAGCTAGGACAAGTTAGTTAGGACAAGTAAGTTAGGACTGTGGCTCAAGTCTTTGTGGACCCCTTCACGCCCAGATCTTTCCTTGGCTATATGTATTTGTCTGTTGTTAGCCATAAGATTACCAAAAAATAACGAAATAACCAAATTACCTACCGGACAAGGATACTAGGCAGGTCATATCTATAAAACATTGCTTATATTCACTAAAAATCCTTTAATGGTGGCTAAATTACTATGAAAATTACGTTCTGGGTCTCAAGGGGTTAACGTAGTGTTGCTGTGTGCCTCCTTTGTCTCACCTGTCCTGCCTTGTGCCCCCTCAGTGACGTGAACTACCTGAGCTCCACCGCTCCCCCCGTGGCAGCCGAGTGGGCCTCCCTCCTGCGCCCGCTGCGGGGGAGGGAGCCTGAGGGCATGTGGAACCTTCTGTCTATCGTGCGGGAAATGTTCAAGAGGAATGACCGCAACTCCATCCCCCTCCTGGAGATCATCACGGAGGAATGCCTGGCCACGGAGAAGGTGAGGAAGCACTGTGCCACGCCTTGACTCCCTCTCTCTGCACATCCCTATCTGTATTGTAATGATGATGGTGATTCAGGAAGGGTTTGAGGCAGCTCCTAATAGTGTCGAAGCAGTCGTAGAAGTGTGGGGGTAACACCTTGGTAGCGGTGATTATATTCTGGTTCTTGAAGTGTTGTGGTGTTTGCTAATTGATCCTTTGTGTGCTTGTTCTTGTGAAATGTCTTGTCTTAGTGGTGGTGGTGGAGTGTCAGGTTGATGGTGTTGGTGTCCGCAGATCCTGGTGTGGTGGGTCAACACCAAAGTTGCCCTACACATGGGCAGCTCCGGCCATGGTGGGAAGAATAACATGAACTCCAACAGTCATGGCAGTCAGTACGCCTGTTCCTCGCTGTGTGATGAGATTGTGGTCCTGTGGCGGCTGGCGGCCCTCAATCCAGCACTGTCCCCCCAGGAGCGAGAGCAACTCAAAGTGCAGTTCAAGACCTGGCACATCAAAGTCCTGGAGAAGGTGGCAAAGAGCAAAGGTGGGCATTGATTACTCCTCACTAACTTCCATATATATTTCTCTACTTCCTTCTCATATATATCTCTCTACTTCCTTCTCATATAGATCTCTCTACTTCCTTCTCATATAGATCTCTCTACTTCCTTCTCATATATATCTCTCTACTTCCTTCTCATATAGATCTCTCTACTTCCTTCTCATATATATCTCTCTACTTCCTTCTCATATATATCTCTCTACTTCCTTCTCATATATATCTCTCTACTTCCTTCTCATATATTCGTAGAAGCTCCCACTTCTCCTGGGCACCTATAGTCTTATCTAAGTCACTCCAGTCTGTTCTCGTAAAAACTTTCTTAATTTGTTAAAGTCAGGTTTCCTTAAGTTACATTTTCCATGTTCATGACTTTGTGTGTGTTGGGTTTGAGGTTTGCTTTGTGTTGTGCACTTCATCACACACGGCCTATTGTCCCCGCACACAGAGGCGAGCAGCAGCAGCAGCAGCGGGGGCGGCGGCACCAAGCGGGTGACGGACGGGGACGTGTTCCCGGGGTTCAAGCCGTCCCTGGAGGCATGTCAGCTGGACTGGAGCGACTACCAGCTGCCGGGCGTCACCTACTCCCGCACGGTCTCGCGCTACTACTGTCCCGTCATGTGTTTCCGTCACGACTCCCGGCACGAGTCCCAGGCGGCGCCGATCTCTGCCCCGCATCCCCGGAACCCCGCCTCCCACGCGGGGCCCAAGCGCCCCACCGACCGCCGGGTGCTGATCAGTCCGGGTCATCCCGGGGGCCACGAGGGATCGGCGGCCGCGTCCGGGCGGCGGCACGGCGGCCACCGCAGCAGCAGCGTCAGCAGCGAGGGGTTCTGCGACCACGACGCCGGCCGGGACAGCGACTCTCCCCCGGAACGCTCTCCCGAGGCCGACTCTGGCCAGGTGTCGCGCCAGAGCTCCCGTGAGGAGAGAGGAGTGCCGGTGCCGGGCCTGGTGGGCACGCTGGGCCGGGCCAGGGATGACAGGGACAAATCCTCTCCGGACGACGGCGGCGTGGAGTCCGACTGGTCCGGCGTGGCAGAGCCCGCACGGCCCCAGAGGAGTCGCGGCTCCAGCCGGGCCCAACGGGCCAGGGACGCCATCGGCTCGGAGGACTACGATGCATTCGCGTACAACGGCAACCAAGTGGTGGAGGGCGGCGCAGCGGTGACGGAAGGGCACGGCTGCCGTGCGGCCGAGATCTTTGCCAACCTGAAGAAATTGGAAGACCCGCTGGAGATCCTGTTTGCACGAGCCGAAGGCCTGCATGCCCACGGTCACCTGCAGGAGTCCTCGGGGCTGGCCGTGCAGCTGTCCCACGAACTGCTGGCCAACCCTCCCAACCTGATGGTGGATCTCCCCCCACCGCCCAACAAGGGCAAACGCAAGAAGGTCAATCCAGCCTCCCACCACCTGACCTGCCTTGCCTCCGCCACCCTCAGTAAATGTGCCTTCCTCTGCACCGTGCTGGCAGAGAACCCGGAACACACTCACCTGGCCTTCCAGGTGGCCATGTTTGGCCTGGAGATGGCGCGACCCCCGGCCTCCACCAAGGTACACGCACTCCTCTGTTCTTGTATTAGTCATAAGTATTATAAATGCTTATTAGCATAGGATCATTATATTGTTCATTTATTCATCATCATCATAGAATTAGTTGTGTTGGAGGCAGGGAAAATGTATACAGTAATGTTCAGAATATTGGAGGAAATGTGAAGGTAATAGGGAAGGAAGGCAAAGGGAGAAGTATTTAGAATTTGTTATTTGTTTGATGACAACATAGCTACATCCAACCTCTACATAGTTGTTCTCCCAGCCCCCTAGATAACCTCTGCTTGATGACAACATAGCTACATCCAACCTATACATAGCTGTTTTGCCAGCCCCCTAGATAACCCTTGCTGTGGAGGCTGTTTGATGACAACATAGCTACATCCAACCTCTACATAGTTGTTCTGCAAGCCCCCTAGATAACCTTTGCTGTGGAGGCTGTTTGATGACAACATAGCTACATCCAACCTCTACATAGTTGTTCTGCAAGCCCCCTAGATAACCTTTGCTGGGGAGGCAAGTCACGGGAATCAGTTGTCTTGTTTAGGGTGAAAGTCTGCTATATTTACATTGTATCTGAAACCACGCCTGCAATTCATTTTCTTCAGCCCTTGGAGGTGAAGCTGGCCAATCAGGAGAGTGACCTGGTGGCCCTGCTGAAGCGCCTGCCCCTCGGCCCCATGGAACTGGCCGTCATCAGGGACAAGGCCGAGAAGATGCGGCAGGGATCCCTCAAGAGCCGCGGGGAGGCCCTGCTGCCCCTCATGCTGGCCTCCTTCCTCTTTGATGCTCTGGTGATTGCCGGTGAGGAGGGCGGGGTTACCTTATTGTCTGTTGTTGCAGGAAATGTACAAAGTCTCTACAGGTGGGAAAGGGAATAGTGAGGCAAATTTGGGTGTTCATATTTTTACATTGAATTCTGTGTTAAATTATTTTGTTATTTTAATTAACCTGATTTTTTAAGTCAATCTTCGAGTTCATGCTATGATTTTCCTGTGCTTTGTAAGTTGTATGTACGGTAAAACCTCTCATAGTCGGACTAATTGGGCCAAGGAGTGGTCCGAGTAATGCAAGGATCCGAATAATGGGGGGATTATATATGTATATGTAAAAAAAAAAAAAAAAAAATCAAAAAAAAAATCTAGGTGTATATATTAGCTAGGAAATTTTGACCCCTAAAAAAAAAAAAAAAAAAAAAAAAAAAAAAATATTCTAGGTGTATATATTAGCTAGGAATTTTTGACAACTAAAAAAAAAAAAAAAAAAAAAAAAAAAAATTTGTTTCCTTGAGCGTTGCATCACATTGACGAGTAGGTGGAGGCAAGTTTGTGGAGGCAAAATTTCTCTTGGTTGTGTTCCTTTCATCCTTTCCTTTTCATGGTGTCTTACATGTGGGATAGGAGATTTTGTTGAATTACTCTTCAATGTTTTCCCTGCCCAGGCACCGCCAAGAATGCCGTGGGGGGCCAGAGCTACCGCCAGCCCCCGGACGAGGCGCTGGGCTTTGACGCGGCGGTGGCGGCCATCGGCATGAAGGCCAACGTGTGCGAGGCCGACCACCCCCTGCTGTGTGAGGCCACCAGGAGACAGGTACTATGTTGTTTTTGGGTATAGGTGTATTTTTCAGTATTTTTGATTATTTTTTTAATTTGTTTTTGGGTATAGGTGTATTTTTCAGTATTTTTTATTATTTTTTTAAATTTGTTTTTTGGGTATAGGTGTATTTTTCAGTATTTTTGATTATTTTTTTAATTTGTTTTTGGGTATAGGTGTATTTTTCAGTATTTATTATAATTTTTTTAATTTGTTTTTGGGTATAGGTGTATTTTTCAGTATTTTTTATTATTTTTTTGAATTTGTTTTTGGATATAGGTGTATTTTTCAGTATTTTTTATTATTTTTTTAAATTTGTTTTTGGGTATAGGTGTATTTTTCAGTATTTTTTATTATTTTTTTAAATTTGTTTTTGGGTATAGGTGTATTTTTCAGTATTTTTTATTAATTTTTTTAATTTGTTTTTGGGTATAGGTGTATTTTTCAATATTTTTCAGTATTTGTATTATTTTTTTAAATTTGTTTTTGGGTTTAGGTGTTTTGGGTATATTTTCTTAGCCACAGCTACTTCATCGTTGACAAGCTAACCATGGAAGAATAGAAACTGAATACTAACTATTGCAATGGGTGACAGAATGACAGATAGCAGTATGCATGAGGCACAATTCACCAAGTAAGGATGTCACAGAACTCAGCAAATTTTAAGAACATAAGAAAATAAGGAAGCTACAAGAGGCCGCGAGACCTACGCGTTGTAGTTCCTGTTACTTAACACTACCCACATCCACCTTTCATCCCCATCCATGAATTTATCCAGCCTCCTTTTAAAGCTCCCTATTGACTCCGCACTGACCACCTGACGAGTCCATTCCAATCAGATATATCAAGTATAGACGTCCAGCCTCTGGCCCCTTTGCTTTTGGGTCAGTTCTTGGGCTGGAAGGTGACAGTGAGCCACGTTCCAGCCAATTAACTCATTACGTGAATTACTCATTAAGGGCTTGTTCTATGCAAAAAGTTTGTTTAACAGACCCCCGTTCATTTTGACAGCACTACTAGCATGTCAAATTTCAGCTCAATCCGACAATAATTAGGAGTAGTTTACGCTAATTACTCATTAAGGGCTTGTTCTACGCAAAAAGTTTCTTCCGACGACCCCCATTGATTTTGACAGCACTACTTGCATGTCAAATTTCAGCTCAATCCGATAATATTTAGGAGTAGTTATACACTTTTTGGCGGAAACTTGGTTCCACGGGTCTTATGGTAAGCGACAGCGAGCCAATAATAAATCTTGGGATGTAGTGCCGTGGTTGTACCTTCATGTTGTTCCACAGAGGGGTGAGATGGCCCTGACGCTGCTGACCCACTACAAGGACGACCAGGACCGCCTCGCACGCATCATGGACAAGCTGCTGGACAAGGAGGTGCATCAGATGTACAAAGCTCCCTCGCTGCCCACCTACTACATCAACAATGCTCCATCACAGGTGAGCTCTTCCCTTGGTCTGTTAGGTACCTGAAACTCTCTTTGCCATCGACGAGAGCTCCAATTTTTCATGTCGACGAGTGTTCCAATTTTTTACGAAGGTTCCAGTACTCACTATATCATTATATCATATATATATTCTCTCATATATCAGTAAAACCTCTCATATTCGGACTAATTGGGCCAAGGAGTGGTCCGAGTAATGCAAGGATCCGAATAATGGGGGGATATATATAAAAAAAAAAAAAAAAAAAAAAAAAAAATTAGGTGTAGGAAAATAGCTAGGAAATTTCGACCCCCCCCCCCCCACAAAAAAAAAATAATAATAAATTCTAGGTGTATATGTAGCTAGGAAATTAAAAGAGAGAGAAGGTCCGAATAATGTCAAAGTCCGAATAATGAGGGTCCGAATACGAGAGGTTTTACTGTACTATCATTATTCAGCTGTTACCCATGTTTCTGCATTTGGGGATCAATTCAGGCACAATTTAGTGTACAACAGGAGACCCGTGAAGATGTACTGTATTCTGTTATACGAGAAGTGCTCTCATGGCCTCTCATATCCGATAGGCCACTTATAATTCAGTGCAACCTATGTGTAAAACCAGTTCAACTATCAGATAGATGGCGTGCACATTATTCTGGTATTTACATGGATGGTGTTTTAATGCCAGATGGTGTATTTAGTGTTGATATACAAGTGGTAAAGTTTGTTCCTGTAGATGTATGTCAGGAGGACGCTTTCAAGAACAGGAACATTCTCTCACTGCTGTATAAAAGCTATCACACACTTGAGTAATAACACACTTCAGTCATAGAGGCAGACGTTGACCCCAAGACTTCCCGCGTTGTCACCCTCAGACCAACACCAGCGTGGCCGAGTGTGAGCCCACCACCAGCCTGAGGGTGGCCGACTCCCCTGGCGGCGGCCCAATCAGCGGTGGTGTGGTGGCCAGCGTGGCCCAGCTGGCTTCCCTGCAGGGGGTGCATCTTGGGGCACACCCTGCAGGGCACCCTAACCCAGCAGCAGCTGGGGGGCACCAGCAGCCGGCCCAGCAGACTGCAAGACCTCACCCTCAAGGTGTGTGGCGGCCAGGCGCTCACTGCCCACACAAAGGCTTCACTGGATCATTTATGCTCAGTCTCACCAGTGACATAGTTGTCATCTCTATTCATATGTCATTGTTTCTGTCATTGCTGTGAATTATTTGTGGTATTCTTGTCGGGTGTCCATTGCATGTGTATGATGTCTCCTGTCATTGCAGTGGCTACAGGGGCGGAAGTGGAAGCCTCCCTGGCCCGCCTCAGCCTCTCCCCCTCCCAGGCCCTGGCCCTAGGAGGTGCCAGGGCCAAGGATGGACCACCCTCAAGGTTTTTAGAGGGGGAGGAAGGGGTGGAGAATCCCAGCTGGGAGGAAACCTACAAGGCTTGGGAGGAGAAGTGTGTGGTTGGGAAGCAGCGCAAAAAGAGAACGCCTGCCTGTGCCCTGGTAACTACCTCATCCGGTATGGAAGGTGAGGGTAGTCCATGGGGTTATGTGTTTTGTGTGAACGACGACTCTCCCTTCTGTACAGACTGGAAGCCGTGCCAGTCCTTGCAGGGGTGCCGTGCAGTGCTGGGAGGCGGCACTTTCTACAGGGTCTTTTATTTAATTCAGACAAACGAGGCATCCTTCACTTGCTGTCAAGTACCTACTGTGTTTTGCTTCTGTATAAGCCATCGATGAATCACTCAGGCTTTTTTATTTCTATAATGTAACAAAAACCTTGCTTGATATATACCTAGAAGTTTTCATTACCAGCTAAATATAGTGTGGCAGTAAGTGAAACTCATGGATAATTTTTTTTTCTTAACACATGCGGCCGTCTTGCAAACATTATTATTATTATTTTTTAATTTATTTTTATTTTTTTATTTTATTATTATTATTATTATTATTATACATCACAGGGGACTGGTCAAGGGCACAACAAAAATGGGTAACACAAAGCCCGCATTGTGAGGTGGCGCTTACACAGAGCAGTTACCTTACAGAAAATACTAAATGCAAACTATAATGTGAACATCCTAGACATACAGAATAGTTTTATGACCACTAATGCCTCGCCCCGCAGCCTGGATCAAGTCAACGGGACCCGGCTCTGACTCGGGCTCCTCCGGCAACTCCTCGGACAGCATCGGCTCCTTCTCCAGCGGGGACAAGACTGCCGGCCTGGAGGTGAGGGCGTCCCCCATAGTAAGACTTCCTTCGTTATGTTCTTTTTTTTCCTTGATACTTCCTGATGTATGTGTCAGAGACTGGGGGTAAACTTTAAAGCTATTAAAACATTGCATCCAGGATCTGTGACAGTCTTGGATGCTCCTTATGCTATTATCTCTTATGCTATTATCTGAACCTTAAGATCCCAACCCAGTAGGCTGAGAGTGGCAGGAGTGACAGGCTGTGTGACTTGTGGCCTTGTCAGGTTAATAGCACCGGATTTAGGTTACCAGAGGCATGTGTAATGCTCCTCATTCCACCTGCTGCTGTTATAGCTGGGCAAATGCAAATAGCAGGTAAAAATAGCTGGGCAAATGCAAATAGCAGGTAAAAATAGCTGGGCAAATGCAAATAGCAGGTAAAAATAGCTGGACAAATGCAAATAGCAGGTAAAAATAGCTGGGCAAATGTAAATAGGCAGGTGGAAATAGCTGGGCAAATGTAAATAGGCAGGTGGAAATAGCTGGGCAAATGCAAATAGCAGGTAAAAATAGCTGGGCAAATGCAAATAGCAGGTAAAAATAGCTGGACAAATGCAAATAGCAGGTAAAAATAGCTGGACAAATGCAAATAGCAGGTAAAAATAGCTGGGCAAATGTAAATAGCAGGTAAAAATAGCTGGACAAATGCAAATAGCAGGTCAAAATAGCTGGGCAAATGTAAATAGCAGGTAAAAATAGCTGGACAAATGCAAATAGCAGGTAAAAATAACTGGGCAAATGTAAATAGCAGGTAAAAATAGCTGGGCAAATGTAAATAGCAGGTAAAAATAGCTGGGCAAATGCAAATAGCAGGTAAAAATAGCTGGACAAATGCAAATAGCAGGTAAAAATAGCTGGGCAAATGCAAATAGCAGGTAAAAATAGCTGGACAAATGCAAATAGCAGGTAAAAATAGCTGGGCAAATGTAAATAGGCAGGTGGAAATAGCTGGGCAAATGTAAATAGGCAGGTGGAAATAGCTGGGCAAATGCAAATAGCAGGTAAAAATAGCTGGGCAAATGCAAATAGCAGGTAAAAATAGCTGTTGCCACCTGCAGTGATCAAACTTTCACCATCTTGTAGTCACTTTGCCTTGACCAGCCTCAGCAGGCATCAAGGAGACAGCCAGTGATAATGTTGACCAGACTCGCCTCTGAAAATATCCCACCAGTTGTGTTGCCTAGGCAGGACCTTATCTCTGTGACATATCTGGTGGAGTGAACAGTAACCATAAACATTTATATCACCATTACCAAGTGAAGCACAAGAGAAGAACATGAACCTATAATTGATGTTAGACAGGCTTGAATTATGCAACTTTTCACGTAATAGTTTTACATTTATCTTCTAATGCAGAAAAGGTCCAACCTACTGTGTCTTGTTGTGCAGGTGAACAAGCCAGTGGAGTCCCCGCCCCTGGGCTTCCCCTTGGTGCGCCCCATGCCCCAGCCCACCCCTGAGGCCATCACCACCCACGCCCGGCCTCAGCCCACCTATGGCAAGGGGGTTCGCTTCAAGGGAAAACGAGCCTATCCCACCGTGCCCAACCAGCCGTCGGAGGCCAGCGCCTACTTCATGTTTGAGCTGGCCAAGACAGTCCTCAACAGAGCCGGTGGGAACAGCAGCACTTCTCTCTTCACACAGGTGAGCCTCGGAAAGGGTATACGTCTTAGCAAAGATTTGGAGCCAGAAATATATAGGAAATTTTTTGAAATGTATGTTGTGGTAGAATTTTAATGAGCAAAATTTAGATGAGTCAGTCAGTCATAGCTTAAAGATGAATTTTATAGGCCAATGATCATGTAGATCAGTGGTGTACATCCAGGTGTTTCCTTCTTCTTCTTCTTGTGACCTTTTCTGCTTATTATCGCTTTGTAGGTCGTCTGTCAAGCTCGGGGTCGAACTTGACTCATTTCTTCCTTCTTTGCCACTGTGTAGCCCTTTCTTTCCCTGCCACCTGTGGGGAGAGAAGGGGCACAACAGGGCAGTATAGACACAGACATAAGTCCCTCCTACCAACTACCCTCCTATACGTCTTCTACATTCCCACGCAATCTTTTTTCCCAAGCCTGCCTTAAAAACACCTTAGTTATTTCTACTATTTTCCTTCTCTCTTCATTACTCCCATACAGTTCCAGTGTCAAGGCAAAGACGAGAATACTTTGCCATGCTTTGAGCTGTATGTGCCTACATTGGATTTCCCTAATCTAGTAACAGTTTTGCATAGTTAGGTGAGACACTGTTAAGGATAGAGTTAAGTGGCATATTTGCTGTGTGTGTCCTACCATTGTGAGGCCGTGACAGCCCCTTGACACCCTCTCATGACACCCCCTACTCTCTACTCTTGCAGGCCAGCAGCTCACAGAATCACCGGGGCCCCCACAGACCCCTCCACATGTGTGCGTTCCAGATTGGTCTGTATGCCTTGGGTCTCCACAACTGTGTCAGCCCCAACTGGCTCTCAAGAACCTACTCCTCCCACGTGTCCTGGATAACAAGTAAGTCTGCATTTTGCTCTACCAAGGCATCCTCATAACATTTAATATCTTTTATTTATTTGATGTAGATTTTCCCTGTTGTCATTCAGTGTATGGGATTTTGTCTCACTAACCATCCTGACATTTATCAACAAAAATGGTTAACCCCTTCACGCCCAGATCTTTCCTTTGCTATAAAAAATTGTATGTTGTCGAGCCATAAAATTACAAAAAGGGACTGAATATACCAAATTAGTTAGTCGACAAGGATACTAAACAGTATAAGTATTGGTTTTATTCACTAAAAATTGTCTAATGGTACCCAAATTACAATGGAAATTACGTTCTGGGTCTCAAGGGGTTAAGATTTGACAAACTGTCTTGCCTCTCACCTTGCTCCTTCCCTCTCCCTCCCTCAGGCCAGGCCGTGGAGATTGGCTCCTCGGCCGTGTCCTTCCTCATCGACACCTGGGAGGGCCACCTCACGCCCCAGGAGGCGGCCTCCATATCAGACCGAGCCTCCCGGGGCCGTGACGCCTTGACCATCAGGGAGGCGGCTAAGCTGGCTCTCTCCTGTCTCCCGCACTCCCACGCCCTCAACCCCAATGAGATACAAAGAGCCATCATCCAGGTAGGCGGACCCACACTTTGTTGAACATTTGTATGGAGGGTGAGAAGGTCAACTCCTTGGTGTGTGTGTGTTGTGTGTGTGTGTGTGTGTGTGTGTGTGTGTGTGTGTGTGTGTGTGTGTGTGTGTGTGTGTGTGTGTGTGTGTTGGTGTGTCTCCCCACATGTATTCCAAAGCTTTCATTGACTTCATTCACCGTAACACATTCATCATAATACAGTAAAGCCTCTCATATTCGAACTAATTGGGCCAAGGAGTGGTCCGAGTAATGCAAGGATCCGAATAATGGGGGGATATGTAAAAAAAAAAAAATTCGACCACTAAAAAAAAAAAAAAAAAAAAAAAAAAAAATTCTAGGTGTATATATAGCTAGGAAATTTCGACCCCTAAAAAAAAGAGAAAAAAAAGGAGGAGGTCCGAATAATGTCAAAGTTCGAATAATGAGTGTCCGAATACGAGAGGTTTTACTGTAATATGGCTTGACTCTATTCAGTAACTTTCTTCCACTCTATACATCCTCAACATCTTACAGTTACTCATTGCCCATTCAGTCCTTTCAAATGACTATTCTCAATCCATGAATGCAGCATGCACTAATATATGCATTAACATTACTTTTCATTCATCAACTTCCAACTTTTTGTCATGGTAATCTTGTTATGCCGCCGCAGTGCAAGGAGCAGCGTGATGCGGTGTGTAGGTCTCACGGCCTCTTGTAGCTTCCTTATGTTCTTATGTTCTTGTCCCCCCGCAGTGCAAGGAGCAGAGTGATGCGGTGTGTAGGTCTGACGGCCTCTTGTAGCTTCCTTATGTTCTTATCCCCCCGCAGTGCAAGGAGTAGAGTGATGCGGTGTGTAGGTCTCAAGGCCTCTTGTAGCTTCCTTATGCTCTTGTCCCCCCGCAGTGCAAGGAGCAGAGTGATGCGGTGTGTAGGTCTCACGGCCTCTTGTAGCTTCCTTATGTTCTTATCCCCCCGCAGTGCAAGGAGCAGAGTGATGCGGTGTGTAGGTCTCACGGCCTCTTGTAGCTTCCTTATGTTCTTATCCCCCCGCAGTGCAAGGAGCAGAGTGATGCGGTGTGTAGGTCTCACGGCCTCTTGTAGCTTCCTTATGTTCTTATGTTCTTATCCCCCCGCAGTGCAAGGAGCAGAGTGATGCAGTGCTGGAGAAGGCCTGCCTGGCGGTGGAGGGTGCGGCAAAGGGCGGCGGGGTGTACCCTGAGGTGCTGTTCTCGGTGGCGCGGCGCTGGTACGAGATCTACGAGACACGCACCCTCCACCAGGCCCGCCATCAGGCCCGCCACCAGGCCAGGACCGGCAGCAGGCAGCACGTCGCCGTGGAACCTCCATTTGTTGATCCTGGAGTAGTGGGTCATGAGCTTCCTCTGCCCCTGCCTCCTCCCCTGAACCCACCCACACCACCCAACCAGCAACAACAACAGCAGCAGCAACAGCAAGCAACAGCAACAGCAACAACCACAGCAGCAGCAACCACAGCCTGGTGTTGCCGCACTGGAGCCACAACAGCCACAACCAACGCTACATCCACCTGTAAGACTCTTTATAGTTACTGCTCTATCGCCTATTTATTTTACTGTATTTTAATTGCTTACATATTTATTTTCTGAATTATTTTTTATGATCTTTTCCTATGGCAAGTGGGATGCATAATGGCTAGGTAGCTTTGTTTGCAGGAAATGACACCACTTCTGTTTTTGTTTTTAGATAAATGAAATAAAGTTATTACTACATATACAGTAGTACAAATAAATGACAGTATTGTATCTGAAGTTCATTTTTAATCTCTCAATTTTGCACTGCTTTCCTGTCATTGTGTTCCCAGCCATGCCCTACCCATGCCTGCACCGGCCCAGGCTCTGCTAGGCCATGATTCCTTCCTTCCTTCTCACTACACACACCAAGCCTTCCCTATACACTTATGTTAGTCATAAGCACCTATGTTGCATTTTATGTCATTCTTTTTTTTTTTTTAATGTTTGACACATGAAAGTTTTAATTTCCCTACTTTTATGATATGTGTTTATTTTGCATGATCATCTTGGTAAACACTGTGTTACTTACTGGCTGTTACTGAACGGTGCATCATAGGCCACCGATAATTACCCTTAGTCTATTATAGTACCTAGTCTATTATTATAGTCTATTATAGATATATAGTCTATTTATATATACACACAAACCTCGATTTCCCGGACTAATAGGGGGGGAGCACTGGTCCGGGAACCGCAAAAGTCCGGGAATCGCAAGTATAAAAAAAAAAAAAAAAAAAATTGTCCGAGACTGACATATCCCCGAACCTCGGATTTTGTCCGGCAAATCCGATATCCGGGAAATCGAGGTTTGTGTGTATATATTTATGTATATTATAGGTAGATATATAGTCTGTTATATATTATTATAGTTTATTATAGTCTATTATTATTACCATCAGTCAAGTTGTTGATATTGACTATAAGTGATGTCTCAGGTATCTGTTGGTGGGAATGGCGGTACTCTTGTGGGCGTGGCGGGTTACCCGGTGGCGGCCACGGCTCCCTCTGTCCCCTATGGGCTGCCCGGCATCCCCTATCCCCTGGGCTACAACTACATCTCCGGCCTCACCACCAGCGTCTCCTGTATCAACCCTCAGATGCCCATGCAGGTAATGATGGCACACCTCACACAACACTAGCCAGGGGTTGCATTTTAAAATGAAATGTGTGAAACTTATTCATCTGTACTATTATGAAATTGTTTTATGTTATTGATTTCTGTTGATGATCCTTTACATTGTTACTGTTGATTTATTTTTTGAAAACTTGATGATTTGTTATTGTTTGGCTCTCTATAACCAAGGAAATTTGTTAGTTTGAATTATACAAGTACCATAAATTTTTCTAATTAGTAAATGTGAAATATCTATTGGTCATGGACTTTAAGAATATGTAGTTTTTTCATTGTTGTTTATCACTTTTTGTGGAGTGGTGTGCAGTAGGGCCCTGTGACTAGCAGTTTTTGTAGTAGCAATTTCAAGTCTAGGGCTAGGATAGAAACAGGCCCGAGTTCATGAGTAATGAGCCGCTGAGGGAGTGGCTTGGTGACTCGCTAGCTAGGGTGGGATGCCTTGCGCTTGTCCATTATCATGTAGCGAGCAGCCATACACATAGGTGGTGTCATACTGGACTGCTTTTCACTTGTAGCTTGCCGAGCACTTGCTGGCCAGAAGGGAAATCTCGCGAGCAGCGGCCGGTGGCTGGTGCTTCCCGGTTGGACGGATAGCAGCTCATCAGACGAGTAACAAGTGGCCTGGATATAAACAAGTAAAATGGCTGCCCTCTGTCAAAGTACTGATTGATAGCCTTCCTAAAAGTGTCCTTCTCAACATACAATGTTGGATTCCTTCATTATACATTCGTTACTGGAAAATGTGAGGGAAAATCCAGTGTTGTGGGACCCTACCATCAAACTATTCACCAAGAAGATGAGGAAAAGGGCAAATGGCAGATCAACGCCAAAGAACTTCAGCGAGTTTCCTGAAAGATTGTCAGATACCTTTTGCATCTCTTCTCCTCAGCCATGTTAAAACTCCCCTTTTTTTTCCCTGTTCTTCTGCAGTTCCTGGAGAACACCTAAAACTGCTGTAACAGTTGCATATTTTACGACAGGCATTCATGAGAGGCATTGGGTGCCATTTGTAGCTTGGTTTGTTTGCTTACTTTAGGCCGCCGGTGGCAGTCATGCTCTGTGCTGGGCAAGCGTTGGGCTGTTCAGTGTGAAGATGACGTTCACTAGCAAACCATGAGCAGAAAACTTTCCAGTGTGACGCCACTTTTATTGTAAGGGAGAGCGAGGCAGGTTGCATCGAGGGTAGGTTGCATCATTGCCTCTAACTCGCATGTTATCACACGTACATCGTCTTAATACTACTACTACTACTACTACTACAATTATAAACTACTACAACTACAAAAATAATAATAATAAAAAAAGTTAATGCGAGTTAGAGGCAATGATGCAACAACCTACCCTCGATGCAACCTGCCCCGCTCATCCCCTACTAACGTATTAAAGACAGCCAGTCAGAGCAGCATAGGGGAAGGGAAACAATAGTAAGTGCAAGAAGAAAGAAAAAAAAAGGTGTTGGAACAGACCAGCGAACCCATACAAATCAACAAAGGTCAAAAGTAGAGTCATTGTTCTCCCGGCGGCCGGTGTGACCTCACCCCTCGCTGCCCTTCACTCGCCTTGAACCCCTGACCCGGCTCGGCGAAGCAAAGTACATACAGTAGATCCCTTCTCACTCAGACCGCAGTCCCCGGCAAATAATCTGGGCCGGACAAACTTCATAAAACTCAGACACAACAACTCAGACCGCAGTCCCCGGCAAATAATCTGGGCCAGACAAACTTCATAAAACTCACACACAACAACTCAGACCGCAGTCCCCGGCAAATAATCTGGGCCGGACAAACTTCATAAAACTCAGACACAACAACTCAGGCGCCTAGAATTGAAACGGCACAAGCGCCACTTTTAAAAAACTGAGAAAAACGCGCTTAAAGTATAATCTAAGAAAATCAAGATATGAAACGGCACAAGCGCCACTTTTTATCAATGAAAAAAATGCACCTAAAGTGTTTTCAAAGTAAATCAGCAACAAATGAACATATTAGATTAAACTTTAAGCACGTTTTTCTCAGTTTTTTAAAAGTGGCGCTTGTGCCGTTTCAATTCTAGGCGTCTGAACTGGTCTCCCAAACAGCTAGAGTGACACATAACTAAAATCAGGTTTAGTGTTTTTCAGTTTTTTGTATTATGATGGGAAATGACACGACCGGTGGAGGGAATCCCAACCTTGAACCTAACATGCTCGGCCCTTTTAGTTGCTTCTACAAAATGCAGAGATTGTAGAGACACGCCCTCTATTCCCTGTGTCCTTCATCAACTTCCTTGTTTTGTGTGTATTCTTTTCCTCCTGCCACGGGAACCATGCACTCATTAGCCATCACCTTGGCGAGGAAGACATGGAGTAAAATACAGAAATGTCTTCTAATGCAGCTAAACAGAAAGACATGTTTGCTTACTGTATCTTTTCATTGCCATTCACACCGTTTATATCTATCGTCACCACCGTCATGTGCTCTACGCCCTCAGGGGGAAGTGGAGCCCCTTGCCAGTCAAGGAATCCGCCAGGGTGGCCTGGTGGTAGAGCGCGCGGCCCGAGTGTAGAGACCCTGCATTCGGTCAGCGGTTCGAGTCCACCAAGTTCGTACTGGTGTGGTGGCGCTTTGTATAGTCAATAACCTTGTAGTTGGTACTTGCAAAGTGTCTAGATAGGATCAAAGTATCTTGTCTTATCTTGCCAGTCAAGGCTTTCTTGTCCTCCCCACCTGAGGGCCAGTGCCGTGCCCTCCCAGACTGACACCACCCACTACTCACTCCAAACACAAAGCATTTTAATGAACTGTTTTCAAAAGTTAAATTTATTTGTCTAGATTATAAATTAGAAGTTAAAATACAACATTTTAGAATATTTATGATTTTGAAATGCTAAAACCACAAAATGGTGTTTGATGTTAGTAGCAGCCCAGCCCTAGGTTCCCCAGTCAGGGTGTTGTACCCAGGGGCATGGGGGGAAGGCTGGCTGTGCTGCCCTACACAGCCTCACAAGGGTAGGCTTGTTGGCAGTCTTCCCGGTGATAACGGAGACAAGTTCTCACGGCGGCAGCACACCCCAGATGCATCACATGGCTGACCATACCGCCTCTGCACCAAATATTCATGTATTAAGTATATATCATTATGTGTTCTTTATTGAGCCATCTTAATGAGTTGTTTGCTTTCAGATGTACATTCAGCCTCCAGGGGTGTCCTTCGGTGGCACTCAGGGGGTGTCCCAGCCCCTGCTGCCTCCCCCACCCATGCAGTATTACCCTCCGGTCTCCATACCTTCCAGCCTGCCTCAGGTAACACACGGGCACAACAGAGCAAAGAAATGTGTGATATATTAGGGCATCCAATATTTCCCTGCTTAGAATGGCTGTAAGTGTGAAAGTGTCTTGTCCTACTCTTACTCTACACACAGTAGTTCACTCTTTCCCTACTGTTATTCTACACACAGTAGTTCATTCTTTCCCTACTGTTACACTACACACAGTAGTTCATTCTTTTCCTACTGTTACTCTACACACAGTAGTTCACTCTTTCCCTACTGTTACACTACACACAGTAGTTCATTCTTTTCCTACTGTTACTCTACACACAGTAGTTCACTCTTTCCCTACTGTTACACTACACCAGCGGTCGGCAACCTGCGGCTCCTGCCACCTACTTAGAATATCCAAATTATCGTTAAAGAAAGTAAGGGATAAAACACTGGCATAGAAAGCTGCAATACAATAGTGTGTGTGACCCAGGTCCTGGGTCTCTAGGAAAATATTGGGATGAATTCTTGTACTTATTAACTTGTACTTGTTAGTAATTTCCATTCATAATGTAAGGGAGAGCGGGGCAGGTTGCATCAAGGGTAGGTTGCATGATTGCCTCTTAACTCGCATGTTATCACACGTACATCGTCTTACTACTACTACTACTAATACTAATACTAATACTAATACTAATACTAATACTAATACTAATACTAATACTAATACTACTACTACAAACTACTACTACTACTACTACAACAATAATAATAATAATAAAAAAAGTTAATCCGAGTTAGAGGCAATGATGCAACCTACCCTCGATGCAACCTGCCCCGCTCTCCCCTACCCTGCGGCGCCATCAGCCCTGTTTTTCTGCCAAGCTTAAAGAAACAGTCTTCTCTAATTCTGGGTTCCCGACCTCTGCACTACACACACTAACATCCTTGGTACTCCTTAGCTTCTTGTGTCTACAGATATATATATAAGCTCATTTTCCACTTTAAATGAACTGTGTCCTCTTTGGTGACCGCTCATTTCCTTTCTCTGAATTATCCATCAGAGAATAATTATCCCCCATGTATTGATTTATTCTTCATTCTGTTTAACGTCAGATTTTCCCATAATATTTTACTTTCCTCTTCACGTGCCCAAACCACCTCCATCACCTTACTCTCATAAGAACATAAGGAAGCTACAAGAGGCCGCGAGACCTACACGTGGTAGTTCCTGTCACCTAACACTACCTACATCCACCTTTCATCCCCATCCATGAACCTACCCAGTCCCTCTTTAAAGCTCCCTAATGACTCCGCACTAACTACCTCTCATCATGTATCCTCACAAGTCATTTCTCTGTGTTCCAGAATGGCCTGGGGGGCAGTGCAGGCCTGGCCGGGGCAGTGCCGGGGGGGATCAGCGGTGGCATGGCAGGGCAGGGCAACCAGCCGCCGCCACTCAATGTTGGACCGCCACCGCTCTCCCAACAACCCGCCCTCATGCCCGGCAACACTCCCCCACCACAGGTATCCAAGGCTGTCTAAATACATCCACGTTTTGCTTTATTAATCTGAACTATTTATTTCTGCTATTTTTGTCATTTTTTTTGTCATTTTTGGTCTTTTTTCCCGTTTGTTTGGTCGTTTTTTTCCGTTTTTTGGGTCATTCCGTTTTTTTGGGTCATTTCCGTCATTTTTGGTCATTTTGGTCATTCGTTTCATTTATTTGTTGTTTTTTTGGTCATTTCCATCATTTTTGGTCATTTGGGTCATTCGTTTCATTCTTTCTTTTTTTTTTGGTCATTTCCGTCATTTTTGGTCATTTTTGTCATTCGTTTCATTTATTAGTTTTTTTGGGTCATTTTGTTTTTTTTGGTCTATTTTTTCCATTTTCCAGTCATTATACATTACCACTAATATATTATCACATTTATTTTCCCTTTAATTGCAACGTCTGTCAAGTAAAGAGCATTTAAAGAGGCGATAACTGCATAAAACACGCACAAACACACACACATACATACCTATACTGTTTTTATAGCTGCAAATAGGTTGTGTCTTTAGTTACATAAGGAAATGAAGGTCCAGGCGTAATTTTATGAGGAGGGGTTTACCATTTATTATTATTTTTGTCCCCTGGTTTCTTTCTGGACCATCTCTGTTACCAAAGCCCCGTGTATGTTAAGGCAGGACAGTACTAGCACTTCATGACAGCAATATAGGCATCACTGGTTTCCCCCGTGAATGTTAAGGCAGGACAGTACTAACACTTCATGACAGCAATATAGGCATCACTGGTTTCCCCCGTGAATGTTAAGGCAGGACAGTACTAACACTTCATGACAGCAATATAGGCATCACTGGTTTCCCCCGTGAATGTTAAGGCAGGACAGTACTAACACTTCATGACAGCAATATAGGCATCACTGGTTTCCCCGTGAATGTTAAGGCAGGACAGTACTAACACTTCATGACAGCAATATAGGCATCACTGGTTTCCCCCGTGAATGTTAAGGCAGGACAGTACTAACACTTCATGACAGCAATATAGGCATCACTGGTTTCCCCCGTGAATGTTAAGGCAGGACAGTACTAACACTTCATGACGGCAATATAGGCATCACTGGTTTCCCCCGTGAATGTTAAGGCAGGACAGTACTAACACTTCATGACAGCAATATAGGCATCACTGGTTTCCCCCGTGAATGTTAAGGCAGGACAGTACTAACACTTCATGACAGCAATATAGGCATCACTGGTTTCCCCCGTGAATGTTAAGGCAGGACAGTACTAACACTTCATGACAGCAATATAGGCATCACTGGTTTCCCCCGTGAATGTTAAGGCAGGACAGTACTAACACTTCATGACAGCAATATAGGCATCACTGGTTTCCCCCGTGAATGTTAAGGCAGGACAGTACTAACACTTCATGACAGCAATATAGGCATCACTGGTTTCCCCCGTGAATGTTAAGGCAGGACAGTACTAGCACTTCATGACAGCAATATAGGCATCACTGGTTTCCCCCGTGAATGTTAAGGCAGGACAGTACTAACACTTCATGACAGCAATATAGGCATCACTGGTTTCCCCCGTGAATGTTAAGGCAGGACAGTACTAACACTTCATGACAGCAATATAGGCATCACTGGTTTCCCCCGTGAATGTTAAGGCAGGACAGTACTAACACTTCATGACAGCAATATAGGCATCACTGGTTTCCTCCGTGAATGTTAAGGCAGGACAGTACTAACACTTCATGACAGCAATATAGGCATCACTGGTTTCCCCCGTGAATGTTAAGGCAGGACAGTACTAACACTTCATGACAGCAATACAGGTTGAAGTTCCCAAACTCGGCATCCCAAGACTCGGCAACACCCAAAACTCGGCTATGGTTCCGGATTTTCCAAAACACGGCAGAACACCCAAAACCCGGCGCGTAGTTGCCGGGTCGGCCGCTGGGTGCCACCACACTAGGCCGCTTGGTTTCTCCCGCCGATTTGTTTGTTGTTATTGTTCAGTGGTGTTGTGACTGTAGAGTTGTGTACACTGTTATTTTGTGTACTTCTACAGGTCTGTTATTGGTGTTATTATTTTCATGCTTTTTTTCCCCTTAATATATCTACGTTCTAAAAGTCGGAAAATTCCATTACTCGGCTCGGCGCTGGTCCCGAGGTTGCCGAGTTTGGGAAGTTCAACCTGTATAGGCATCACTGGGTTAACTGGTTTTATAGGGTTAACTTGAAAATGACACACTTTTTCTCTCCCTACTGGTACTTTCAATATAAATCTTACACCATTATATTTTCCCCTCCATGTATGACTGCAGAAATGGTGTGCTCGGTGGTAGTCTATCTGCCGTTTCTTTTCAGGGTTTTTTCTCCCTGCCGTATTCTGGAGCGGTGGGCAACGGAGGAGTCTCCACGGCCGGGTTCATTAGTGGTCCGCAGGCTGGCGCTCTGCTGTCCTGGGTGAGGGCTCAGGGCCCCCACTTAGTACAACATTCACCCCACCAGCAACAAATGCCTCCCCGCCCCACCTCACAACCCCAGCAACAGGCAAAGACCCCTTGATTTTCTGTTTTCTTATGTTATTGAAGCAAGGAAGTCTGTAAGGTTATGTCTCCATTATGAGGTAAGGTTATGTCTAGGGTGATCTGATAGAAGTTTTTAAGTGGATAAAGGGATTTAATAAAGGAGAGGTAGGAAAAGTTCTTACGGCTATTAACCAGGGTAGAACAAGAAGCAACGGATTCAAGTCGGAAAAGCGTAGATTTAATAAAGAAATAGGGAAAAACTGGTTCACAAATAGGGCGGTAAATTATTGGAATGGACTCAGTAGACAGGTAGTTAGTGCGGAGTCATTAGAGAGCTTTAAAGGGAGGCTAGACAAATTCATGGATGGGGATGAAAGGTGGATGTAGGTAGTGTTAAGTAACAGGAACTACCTCATGTAGGTCTCACGGCCTCTTGTAGCTTCCTTATTTTCTTATGTTCTTATGTTCTTAAGATCATGCTACAAATTGTTACATTTCACAAGACGGTATAAATTTCATAAAAAGAACATACAAACAGGTTTGTATTCATACCAGGAACTACCTCGTGTAGGTCTCGCGGCCTCTTGTAGCTTCCTTATTTTCTTATGTTCTTATACCAGGTGAGCCCTAATCATGTGTTATCCTCCAGCAGGTGGGTGGCATGGTGGGGGGCCAGCAGGTAACCAACACGGGCTCCATGCACTACCTCCTCAGCTCCTATCGGGTGGGCATGCTGGCCCTGGAGACCCTGGCCAGGAGGGTGCACGACGACCGCCCTCAGGCCAAGTATGCGCGGAACCCCCCGTACGGCGAGGATGTCAAGTGGCTGCTCGGGGTGGCCAAGAAGTTAGGTGAGTCCTTGAAAGTGTTCTGAAATACAGTAAAACCTCTCATATTCGGACTAATTGGGCCAAGGAGTGGTCCGAGTAATGCAAGGATCCGAATAATGGGGGGATATGTATAAAAAAAAAAAAAAAAAAAAAAAAAATCTAGTTGTATATATAGCTAGGAAATTTCGACCCCTAAAAAAATAAAAAAAAAAAAAAAAAAAAATCTAGGTGTATAATATAGCTAGGAAATTTCGACCCCTAAAAAGAAAAAAAAAAAAATTCTAGGTATGTATATATATATAGTTGAAATTTCGAACCCTTAAAAAAAAAAAAAAAAAAAAAAGAGGAGGTCCGAATACGAGAGGTTTTACTGTATTCTAAGCAAATGAAAGGCATGAAGAAAAGAATAATGGAGAGGAAGAGGAGAGAGAATGCAATGTATACTTAAAGCAAGTAACAGGAGAGGGGATCATGCAGTAATAGGATTGGTAGACCCTATCTTTCCCATGTTGCTGTAGCTTTCATCATGTCATGTAGAAACAGGACCAGGTTTTATCAATCCATCAATCATTGGGGGCATACACCGGGGGGGGCGCATCGTCTTGCCCACCCTACGACGCCACTCCCGGGGGTCGCCACGCGCGAGTCCCCGTGCAGGCTCCCTCCCCATGCCGAGCAACTCTCGGCAGGAAACATCAACTTGCCCCCGCCACGAGCCTTGTGGGCGCCTTGGCCTTGGCTTGTATCAATTTATTATGATGAGATACTTTAGAGATTAACTTTTCTTTTCTACAGGTCAGCAGTACCTACACCAGTTCTGCATGTGTGCTGTGAACAGTGTGGTGTCCCCTTTTGTACTGCAAGAACTGGCTATGGAGGCAGCCCAGTATCTTGCTCGACACTCTCCAGCACTTTTCCACCAGCAGTTGCGGTCACCCATACTGCAGCCTCTCGTCCAAAAGTGCCAGCAGATGTGAGTACTATGCACAAACTTTGGCACATTTATCATTAGCAGAGATTAGCCAAGGGATGTCAAAGAAGATGCAAAAGGGTGCCTACTGTCATTACCTTTGTTGCTGAACTATGAACTATGACATTTAGAAGTTAGTAACGATGATTAAGGTGGCATGGTGCTTGCCTTCTTTGGCTACTAATCAGGGGTAAGTTGAGATATCCTCAAACTGGTACTGATAAAGCTCGGGTTGTCTTTTCGTAGAAGGCAACAGTTAAGGGAAGTAAAGGGTCTCAAGTCCTCCTCCCAATCCTACACACCTTTTCCATGGCAGCCCTACCCTTGCCTATGTGATAGTAGTGTTAGGTCATGCGATGAGACTGTGATGTGATGCCCTACTCTTGTGTATGTGATAGTAGTGTTAGGTCATGTGATGAGACTGTGATGTGATGCCCTACTCTTGCGTATGTGATAGTAGTGTTAGGTCATGTGATGAGACTGTGATGTGATGAGACTAGATGATGCATAGTAAGACCTGCTGTGTTGCTCCCCATGAACAGGTTTCTGCAGTGCACGCACCTCAAGATGTACTACATAACACCCACCGACTATGATGACTTCATTGCCATCATCCTGGCTGCTCGCTCAGCCTATCAGATGACCCCAGGAGGGATGGTTCAATTCAATGAGCTACTACAGGCACTCAGAAGGTGAGCCATGCATTCAAGGTTTGTTTCATTACAGTATTGTGTTGGAGGCTCTAGGCATTTATGTAATGTGCCAAGTTCTCATACTTTCACACACAGCAAGATAAGATAAGATTTTCATCCTATCTAGACACTTTGCAAGTACCAACTACAAGGTTATTGACTATACAAAGCGCCGCCACGTCAGCACGAACTAGGCGGACTCGAACCGCCGACCGAATGCACAGGGACGCTGCACATTGCGAACTCACGTCTCTGCCAACCTTGCCACCCTGACGGGCTCACACACAGCAAGCCTTGTAGTCATCATTATAGGAGTAAGAGTTGGCAGGCTGCTGTACAGTGCTATCATACATATCTCTACCATCGCTGTGATAATACAAAGACCAAGAAGTGTGAAACTGAGAATTAGACCAGTGCATCTGTAGTGCATAATGTAGTAGCTATAATGAAGCTACTATAGTCTATTCACTTAAGCTGGATTCTTGGGAGCTGCTCGATGCCTACCTGAGTATGTAAGGACGTCGCTGATTGGCTGATGCATGCGGGCTGGGTGGTGATGGTGGTGGTATTTTGGTAGCCTCAGCCAATCAGCGACGTCCTTACATACTCAGGTAGGCATCGAGCAGCTCCCAAGAATCCAGCTTAAGTGAATAGACTATAATAGTACAATAATGCAGCGTCATAATTGGCAGTTCCTGAATGAAGCCTTAATTCATGACCTGTGTTGGTGTGGCTACAGATCCAAGTCCTGCAAGAAAGAGTTGTGGACCAGAATCACCAATGCCCTGCAGCAGACAACACCAGTATGACCACAGCCTTGTCTAGGGTCTTGTGGGGAGAGTGGCGGGCTGAGGCGAGCGGGCGCGTCGCCGGCATGAACCAGCCACAGCCACAGGGCGGAGGCACCGGGGAGCATCGACAAGCTGAGTGAAGGGTTCGGGTCATGGTAGACTCATCCAGAAAATGAATGTGGTAACAAGATAAGTGGAAGTATTGGCAGGTAATTAATATTTCAATACTTATTAAATTTCAAAATGATGTAGCATGTGTGTGTAAGATCCACAGAGTTTAATGTTTCAAGAGGCAGTTTAATACTAAATTTCCTGAGAAGTATACCCATGAGTGGTTATCCATGGGTTCTCCAGGCCAGGTTCCAGCTCCTCCTTTGAACAGGTTGCTACTCTTCGGTCTATTTTAAAGCACATTTACAAGCTCCTTTTACAACAAGCAACTGGCAACCCGTGAAAGGTTAAGAAGTACGTTCCCTCCCATGTCTCTGTACAAGGCACAGAGTTTGTCAGCTTAGAAACAAACACAGTAAGAGTGACGGCCCCTCACCCTGGTCATGATCTGATCTGTGAGTGAGGAGTGGAACACATTCTTATCATTCATTTATTATCTTTTTTTTTACTTGAGTATCTTCCCCGTAATTTCTAAATCATCCCAGTAAAGTAAAGGAATACATTGGTAGGTGTGTACAGTATTTAAAAACTAATGTTCAGGTTTAAGACGACAGAGTATGAGAGGCAGGCTTTTTAATCTGCTCAATGAGTTGTAATTATGACTTGGGAGATTGAGAAGATATTTTTGAGCATAAATGGGTGACTATATATTGCATCAATATATGTAAGCCCCTTCAGAATATACAAAAAGCACTCAGTGGAAAAACCTTATCTTTGTCCAAGTGTAGCGTCTCATAATAATAACTACAATAAGCCTAACACTGTGTCACTACAAATCGCAATTGTAGCGCAGTTTAGCGGGGAGATAATTTTTTATGATATTCTTGTAGTAGTTGATGGTGAATATTTATGTAGACTCTTCAAGATAAGTTTTGAGCTTGGTGCACTTTCTGTTCTCCATGACCTCTGTGGAAACGGAGATGACCCGGTGATTGTGTTAATTTTCTTATCTTTTGCGTGTGTGGTGTGTGTGTGCGTGCGTGTGTGTGTGTGTGCGTGTGTGTGAGACGTTTATTTATTGGTCTCGATTATAATGATTTTTTTCATTTGTTTATTTATATATGTATGTATGGTTTTTTTTGGTCTATGATGCTCGCCGTCGGGGGATAATTCTGTCTGATCTCATTAGTTTTGTAAAGTTAAGCCAATTTATCAAGAATTTTGCAGTGATGTCGGCTGATTTCCATGGCAGCTAGGAGACAACAGGCACCTAGAATTGAAACGGCACAAGCGCCACTTTTAAAAAACTTGAGAAAAATGCGCTTAAAGTTTAATCTAAGGAAATCAAGATATGAAACGGCACAAGCGCCACTTTTAAAACACTGAGAAAAATGCGCTTAAAGTTTAATCTAAGGAAATCAAGATATGAAACGGCACAAGCGCCACTTTTAAAACACTGAGAAAAATGCGCTTAAAGTTTAATCCAAGAAAATCAAGATATGAAACGGCACAAGCGCCACTTTTTATCAATGAAAAAAAGGCACCTAAAGTGTTTTCAAAGTAAATCAGCAACAAATGAAGATATCGTAATGGGGTTTGTTTACATTTTTCTCAGTTTTTTCATAGTGGCGCTTGTGCCGTTTCAATTCTAGGCGCCTGACAAGTTGTGTTGGGTATTTGCTAGTAATATGTATTTCATTGTAGATGCCAGTGGTTCATCAAGGAAAGTCAAGTGTCAGGTCGTCTACTTATCTAACTAATAATTTTGCAGTCATTGTGTTTCTGTGACCATCGTTTGCCAAAATACTTACTCCTTGTAGGTAAAGTGGAGCCTGTACCTTGCTTTTGTTTTAAGGTCGAGGTGAGTTTGACTATTGATCTCATTAAACTTATTGGTCTTCGTGTCAGATTCTTCAAGTTCATCGTTTCTTTAGGTCACTCGTTGCTCCGGTATCCTTGTCACTTTTATACTTGTGTTCGAAAAGGACACAATAATAGTCACCCATTTTATTAAAACTCGTACTTTCTCGTAGTCTATATTTACCGAAACAGGAACTACCTCGTGTAGGTCTCGTGGCCTCTTGTAGCTTCCTTATTTTCTTACGTTCTTATGAAATACGATAGGAATAATCTGATAACGAGCGAGGACAAATGGGTTATGATCTCATCCTTGCAAGGGAGTTATCTTTGTTTCCTAACCTTGATTGACATGAAATGGCTCTGTTTAGGCGGAAGGCAACTGTCAAGAAAAGTGAGACTAAACTAATATGACATGATAGACTGCCAGAGCCTGCCATCCGAGCCCTGGGTCATCACTGCCTACAGGCGCTATACTAGGCACAAATGTAAAAAAAACAAAAAAAACAACAACAAGAAGTAACGGATTCAAGCTGGAAAAGCGTACATTTAAAAAAGAAATATGGAAAAACTGTTTCACAAATAGGGTGGTGAATGATTGGAATGGACTCGGTAGACAGGTAGTTAGTGCGGAGTCATTAGAGAGTTTTAAAAGGTTAGATACATTCATGGATGGGGATGAAAAGTGGATGTAGGTAGTGTTAAGTAATAGGAACTACCACGTGTAGGTCTCCCAGCCTCTTGTAGCTTCCTTATTTTCTTATGTTCTTATGGTGCAAAGGAAGATACCAAGAATTAGTAAATTGGAAAACAGATGAGATGTTTGTAATTGATGAAGCACATGATTACTTTCACTCAGTCACATAATTATGAAGAAATAATAATATGTCACAAAGTTAGAAGAAATTTGAAAAGAAATAATAATAATAATAATAATGTTATTCTCGCCCAGGCATACAGACACAAAGCAACAAGAACAAGCAAAGGCGTTAACTTAAGTGCTAGTGTGGCGGAATGTCAGAATGAGAGTGAAAAGTGTGTGTGTATAAGAGTATTACTGATAGTTTATATTCTATTATATAAAAATTTCCCTCCCGCCACATGACCTGTCCAAGGTATGGCGTAAAACAATAATAAAGGAGTTAGGTATTTGATAGTGATAGAATACAGGTTGAAGTTCCCAAACTCGGCAACGTCGGGACCAGCGCCTAGCCGAGTAATGGAATTTTCTGACTTTTAGAACGTAGATATATTAAGGGGGAAAAAAGCATGAAAGCTATAATACCAATAACAGACCTGTAGAAGTACACAAAATAACAGTGTACACAACTCTACAGTCACAACACCACTGAACAATAACAACAAACAAATCGGCGGGAGAAACCAAGCGGCCTAGTGTGGTGGCACCCAGCGGCCGACCCGGCAACTACGCGCCGGGTTTTGGGTGTTCTGCCGTGTTTTGGAAAATCCGGAACCATAGCCGAGTTTTGGGTGTTGCCGAGTTTGGGAACTTCAACCTGTACTATTTTAATCTATTCTAGCAACCTCATATAATAAGCCTGCACTTCTGTTATTTCTTAATTGTGTTGGGTGGCTTAAAACCGACCAGTTATAGTGAATGATAGATTTCAGTGATGTCTGAATAGCCAGAGCACTTGTTGAATGCTCATGGTTACCTTACATTGGAGATTTCCATCACCTTTGAAATATAGGATCAGGGAAGTGAGTGCATTATGATGAAATTAGTTTACATAATGCTGGAACAAGGTGGAAAAATAACAAAAATTGCAAGTTTTGTGGGTCGAGTTAAAAGCCTCAAATAGGATAGGTCAGAGGTCCTTGATTCGAGACAATCCTATGTGTGTGTCAAGGGCGAGGCAAGTACTGGTGGGTGTCAGGCAGCTAAGCAGGACTGTGCAAGGTGTAGGAAGGATTCGGTTTATTGGTTTTTAATTCATAGTTTTGGTTTTGTATATTTATAATCTTTTCTTCATAATAGCGATTCGGTGGTGCCGTGGTTAGCACGCTTGGCTCACAAATGAGAGGTCAGAGAGGACATGGATCCAATCTTCCGTGACCCCTTCACTAGCCAAGAATAGGTAGAGGAATTAGAGTGAGGAGTTATGACCTGAACATTGCGCCAGGAGCTGAGGGTTGCAGTGCTTCCCGGCTGTAGGTGTGGAGGTGGAGTGTGTGTGTGGGACCCTTGCCATGACAGGGTCTAAGCCACGCTACCAGAGGGGGTCAACAGGCTAAAGTAAGAAATACAGTTTTAGTAATCCATGTCTCACAAGAGTTGCCTTCATGAATAAGAACATGTTTGTTTTATAAATATAATGATTCTAGTGAGTAGGAGTACAAGAACTACATATCTGAGAAAAAATATAATTATTATTAATGTTGCCGTGGTAAGAACTGAAGCTTTACTTGTAATGAATATCATGGCATGTGGAAAGTAATAGAAATTTAATTTCTGAATTTTAATTGTATACATTTTGGAAGAAGTCTTCATCCGTTGCCTCAGGTTGTCTTGGTTCGGTGTTTGCCGCTCTCACTCTTCCTCCTCGTGACCCCGTGTGTCAGCCTTCACACTCTTGCCGTCAGGAGGTGTCAGCGTTGCTTCACTGTGTCTTGATGCAAGTGTGTGGTGTCAGGAAGGACACTTGAGGGTCAAGAATGGTGAGGAATGGCCCCAAGCACCGAGTGAGGGAAGCACCGTTGATCACGGCCCCTTTGTCCCCCGGCTGGCTGCTTTATGCTGGCCCACTAGTGTCTCTATTTGTAAGGTTTCTGCATTTAAAATTTAGAACCGGATTAGCTGTCTTGTTTGACTTTTCAATAGAAATTATATGAAAACATTATTTTTTCTAAATACAGTAGCATACACATTGTTGAAAGACACATTTTATAAATGTGGCATAAATGAACACCATGAATGGTTTTCCAACATTCAGGTATTTTTTATGTGATATATACTATTAAGAGTTTCCCATAGTGATATTTAATGTCACTGATAGAAGCAGATAGGTTAGCACTTTTGAATGAGCTCTGTTAGAATCTACGAGAAATGTGTGTCTATGCTAGCGTAGTGATGAGGAAGGAGACAAGCAGACTCAGGGGGCCAGGCCGGTGTATTCTCTGACCTTAAACTTTAAAACATTGAAGGATATATTATATCATATTTATAATCTAAAAGGAGTGTGCAACAGGGTCACACTTCATCTCATGAAGGGCTCTGAATTCTCCTCTTTCATTGTGAGAATGATGCCTGATCAGCATATAATGTATAATGTGTCAGAAATATCTTTTATGAAGTGATGGCAGTGTTAGATCTGGTACAACTATTTGAGTACAACTTAAATCTTTTGGCAACATTTCTCTATTTCCGAGTGCTAGAGGCGAGCCATGGCAGAAACACTTTGGAGGTCTCCTTAATGCTTGTATGACAGCAACAACAAGTGCACCCTTATCAGAGTGCTTTGGGACCTGCGTTTGCTTGCCTCTGTCTCTGCTCGGACAATGAGCTTCTTGCACCTAGGTGGTGGTAGTGTTTCTTGTGTGTTTTGCTTGTCACGGGGGTTACCCGCTGGCACATTGATTCTCCCTCCCTAATCATAATGTAATTTAAGGCAGCAGTATCTCTTCCGCTCAATTATCAGTCATATTTACTAAGTTCTTCGTGTTATGGAGGGGCAGCACATTTTTTTGTTGGCAAGAGCCTATCTGGAATTTAATTTCAGCATTCCTCCATGTCAATCATCAACCCTGGAAACTAGGGCATTGAGTACAAGAGTGAAGACTTAAATATGGCTGATAGACACATATAAATACATACATAAATAAATATATATTATTATGATTATTATCATTATTAGTGTAATAAGAATTTGCTCATTGTTTATACCATTTGTAGGAGTGAACTCATGTTAGGATTGTCAGTGAGGGAGTGGCCAGCTTCACGTAGGGGGAATAATGGCAAGGCTGCAGCTGCATTCACTTGAGTAGTGTCATTATTATGGAACATTTCTTTTGTGCTTTCAGCTGTCCAGTGTATTTTTTTCCAGATTCAGAAACTAGTCATCTGCTGGTCAGGATTCAATTTCAAAATTTTAGTTTTATATATATATATGTATTTCTTTTCAAAATCCTGTGAACTTGTTGCATGTCAAGAGATTTAGGAGTCCCCGGGTCTGGCACATGATTACATCAATGTCTGTCAAGTGTCCTGGCTAATTATAGTTTGCTGGCGTGAAAGATGTGTGTGTATATATACGTATATAAATGATATATTTAAATATAGGAATTTCAGCACTTTTGAGGTGTGTGCACTTCAGTGTATGATAGAGATATATTTTGTATGCGCTATCAAGGGCACGTGAGCTGATGGAACTGCTGGGTTACTGATGTCTTTGTGTCTTATTTTACAATGGGTTGCATCCTTCAGGTGGATTCTTCTCATGTGATTTGTGAAAAATTATTTCATCTGCAGGTCAGTAAAGAGTACAAATTGGGATGCAGTTGAAATATCCCATTATTTTTTAACTGAAAGAGTTGACCTCAAATTTGTTTCACTTTATATATTCAGAGTTTGAAGGTTATGATTTCATACTAGGATATAGTTGCTGATATGTTCTTTAGAAGAATTGCTGCTGCTTAGGACCTTAGTTGTTGTCTCTGCTCATCCTGCACAGGTGTGGGAGTGTGATTCAGGCACTTGTTTGAACATGTTTGAACAATTGTAACTGAAAAACACACACACACACACAGGTTCCAACCTGTCGTGAGCAAATCTTTATCAGCAGGAGACAGGCTACTTCTATTCTGAGAAGAATCCATCCAGAGAGATTAACTGGATCACTGAAATTTATTTATTATTGAATTTTTTTTTTCTTCTATATTTACACTGTGCATTTGATACTTCCATTATGGCTTTCAGCTTGATAAGAGTTGTGTGCGTTTTACTTATGCAAAAGCTTCCATGTGCTATCGCATCTCAGGATGAATTTTTTATGTTGTCACCAGCATGGCATTGTGTGTGTGTGTGTTTGTGTATATACATATAGTATAAGCATATACACTAGAAACTCCATATAATGGAATAATTCAACCAAGGCCGATTCCGGTAAATCAAATTCCGTTCAAATTCAAAATCAACGTATCCGTTTCTGCCTGAAATCACAGTAAATTTTTGGTAGTACAGTAAAACTACTTTAACTCGGCATTCTTAAAGTCAACTTCTACAACTCAGCAAGGCTCCAAAAATATTCATTAAAAATTTGAAATCCAAAATGTTTGATTTTTCAAAGGTTTCAGCGAGTTCACTGGATGACTCCCGACTCAGATCAAGAACTTTCACTTATGGAAACCCAAGGCAAAGATGGCCTCTGTTCTTCTCCCTCCTCTTCTTGCCACCTCAATATTTCATTTGGTGTTGCTGCATTCATCAGCAAGTTCTTGCACACAATGCCATTTCTGGTGAATTCCTGGACATTTCAAGCTCCAGGATTATTGTTTGCATATAATTTTTAACATCTAACATAGTTTTACTAGAATATTCCTTTGGTTTATGTTGTGTATTATTGGATCGTATATTTTCTTAGGATACGTACTATTGGGAAATTTACTAGGATTAAAGGGTTTTTATATCAATATATAGTTAATCGTTAGTGTAACGTGCTAATGAATCTGTACTATTTATTTATGAAAGAGTTCTTCCTGTAATGCATCTACTTTGTACTTTTGTAGCAAATTGTATAATTTCTGCCTTACCTCAATTCCTGTGTGAGTATTTATTGGGAGTGTCAAAAGGCTGCCTCCCTCTCCCCCTCTGCACTGGTGTTGAGTGCAAGGCAACCTTGGTGTCAAAAGGCTGCCTCCCCCTCCCCCTCTGCACTGGTGTTGAGTGCAAGGCAACCTTGGTGTCAAAAGGCTGCCTCCCTCTCCCCCTCTGCACTGGTGTTGAGTGCAAGGCAACCTTGGTGTCAAAAGGCTGCCTCCCTCTCCCCCTCTGCACTGGTGTTGAGTGCAAGGCAACCTGCAACACCCACCATTGGCACCTGCAGTGCCATGGGGGTGCTGTTCACTTCTTGTTTCTTGGGTTTTGATTCACCCCTTTTAAGTAATTTTGGTTGAATGTTAACATTTTCATTTGGAATATGTCATGTAAAGAATGTGAAGTGGTATGTATGTTAAAGAAACAGGGAATTTGGTATGCAATTCTTGGCCATCAGTAATTTTAATGCGATTGCTGACAATTTTTAATAGTACATCTTTATTTGACCCTTGTCCCTGATGTGTAGCTGGCAACACAAGTATCATGTGGTGTAAACTCATTGTCACTGGAAGGACCCTTGTCCCTGATGTGTAGCTGGCAACACAAGTATCATGTGGTGTCAACTCATTGTCACGGGAAGGACCCTTGTCCCTGATGTGTAGCTGGCAACACAAGTATCATGTGATGTAAACTCATTGTCACTGGAAGGACCTTTCGCTTGGTGAAAGTTTGCTTTCAATCTCCTAATGTCTCTTCTCAACTGAGAAGAAAAGTACAATGCCAATTTTTCTTAACTCTCCCTTCCTGCATGTATGAAGGTTTGTGTAGTTATCAACTATAGAGTACTATTTAAAGATGAGTAAATATTTTCATTATTGCAGCCCTTTGGATTTTGAAATAAAATTTTAAGTCTGCAAACAAAATCTTGAAGGATATGGTGCGTCCTTTTTCTTCTATCCCAGTTGGATTTTAATTTCATTAATTTCCTCTGGTGTGTCATAGGTATGAGAGTGTCAGGTCTGCAGGCTAGTGTTTGGGTAACAATTGCTGTAGTATGCTGTGCAGTGTTCCCCTCCCTTTCTCCAGACCTGCAGCGTTCATTGTGACAAACGCACTTTCATTGCATGCAAATAATGACTGGAGATGGTGGGCTTTGTCATAATAGCATTTTGAAACCGCAACACTTTTCTAAGCTCTAAGAGGTACCTCCATACCTTAGGATTTGTTATCATTGATTTAACCCTATGTGAAGTGTGATGTAAAGGTGAGGAACTAAAGTTGAACAGTCCCGCCTTGCTCGGGCTGACCATGCACACAGCACTTCCTAATTCAAGTTGTCAGCAGCAAGGTTTAATGTTTTTCTTACCAGACCCATAGAGTTGACATCCTGTTTATTAGTGTTATTTTTGTGTCTCGACCTTATTATGTTCATCAATATAGCTCGATAATGCAACATTTTTTTTCACTTTTCCACTTTTGATATTTGACTAGACTTAAAACTGTGGTGTGTCGGCAAAAACACCTGCTCCGGCAGCCTTCACGGACAATAGAATGCTTTTTACTTTTTTTTTTTACTCTTGCAGGAGCATTCATAGGTAAAATGAATTTCATGACTTTCAAGTTACCTGCTTGAAGATTTTTTTTTTCTCTTTTATTGCTATGTCATCACGCTGTACTCAGTTCTATTCAATGAATGTTTCCTTAAGAATTTATTTAACTAAAGACAAGAATGTTTAAGGCTCCAAAGGCCATCTTAAAGCCGTGTACAGACATGCGAACAGAACACCTTGATTCAACAAGGCCGTGCTATGTAACATACATATGTACATACGTCCTAATATGGATTTTTTTAGGCTGGAACCAATTCCTTCAATTTCCTTGTCGCTATTGAAAACGTCTTGGTGTATGCATAGTGCAAGCGTATGAACACACAAGTAAACTTTTGTCTTACGAAGTCATATCTCGGTTTCACTGTGTCTAATCAAAACATTGACAAACAGCAATTTACTTATATATGCGGTGGTAGTGCGGAGTAGAAGTGTTATATTTGCATTTGGTTTTGTGTTTTTCTATATACAGACTACTGAGGTAAGTTGAAGTTCCGCCTCACTCGTCACCACTCTCACTAGTTTATCACTGACTATTTCTGGCAGTGTGGGAGGCATAATCAGGCATTCTCCCAGGTTCAGGGACGCACATCTTTTCTGTGAAGTGCATTTTTTCGAAGTGCATTTTTTTCGAAGTGCCTTTATTTTCAAGTACATTTTTTAAAATTCGTATATTCTTATATTCATTATACTCATAAATAAATTGAAAATTATCCTGTACAAATGTAAAGATCTCTTGGCTGGGCTAATTAAGCCCCCAATGTTTCAAGATCTGAAATACGCCCCTCTGTGGAGTGGAGGTAACTTAACTATTAATGGAAAAAAGTTAATTTGCGTTGAACGATCTAGAATATAATTACACACTCGCAAACACAAGATCAAAAATAAATTGCACCGTGGGTTGGATCGGAAGGAGTGTGCTGGATGAGGGGCCAGCGGGGGAGAGCAAGGATAGTCTCCTCTTTTTCTCTTTACCTTGGTCTCCTCAGTGAGTCAGTGTCCTCACCTACCACTCGGCGCTCCCCTCCCTCCGCCTCGCCATGAGTTGCCTTGGAAGTATTGCACGATAGCTATGTAATATCTTCATTTGATCAGTCCCAAGACCCAAATCCCAACCTTGCTCCAATGATTCTATGGGCTATGAGCGATTACAGTAGAATGAGATATCTTGAGCTTAAATTTAAAAGAGTGAAGAAAAGCATGTAGTACCAGTAACTAGAATAGCCAGATAACATTTTTGTCCTTAGCGCTTGGTATCTTCCCCCGACATTCCTATCTATCTTACGTAAACCTAAACCCCGATCACTTGCGCCCTATGGTTCTTGAGATTAATAATATGAATGCATAGAAAGTTGTCCAATCATCATTGTTCGTATGACGGAAATAATTATAAAGTATAGCGCATCGGGTAAACCAAGAGGGTGGCAATGTTAGGTTATCCGACGTCCCCGACCCTGTGTAATAAACTCTGAATTTTGAAGATTGTCCTTTTTTATTTTTTCGTCACGCACCACTCTGGAGTGGATGGTGATACAGATATACTGGACGTCTGAAAGGCATCTATAGTATACTCTATTTAATCAGTACATGCTGCTCTACACCAGCCATGCAAGCCAGCTGACGTGTTGTGCGCGTTCCACTATTCCGGTAGTAGCCTACTTGATAAATGAAATACAGACGATTGACCTTCTAAATCTAAACTGTACGCTACATGATTATTAATTTGTAGAAATACTACAGGTGTGCTACAAGTCCCATAGTAGCCACATCAGTTATAATCATATCAATGATTTCGCAAGATAGCGCACGTATCTTTACATAAAATATCTCAAATTGCGTTTTCTAGGAGGGAGTTGCGCGTTTTCTCGACCGTTCCCATTGCTCGAGAAAACATTTTTTGCCGTTTTTATTCCTGTACCGTTGTACGAGCTCTTACTCCAGTCGTATCTCTGCCCTCTGCAGTCATGTAATCAATCATTCATCGCAAATTTCGTCTACAATCTAGCCTACTTGAAATAACTTATAATTTCTATCTTTCATCCCTGCTACAGCTCCCTCACTCAGAGATATATATGATGTATCTCAGGCAGGCAGGGGCAGGGGTTTGTGGTGGTGGTGGCAGGGACGGGGGCTGGTGGTGGTGGTGGTGGCAGGGACGGGGGCTGGTGGTGGTGGTGGTGGCAGGGACAGGGGTTTGTGGTGGTGGTAGCGGCAGGGACGGGGGCTGGTAGTGGTGGTGGCAGGGACGGGGGCTGGTGGTGGTGGTGGTGGCAGGGACGGGGGTTTGTGGTGGTGGTGGTGGCAGGGACGGGGGCTGGTGGTGGTGGCAGGGACGGGGGCTGGTGGTGTTGGTGGCAGGGACGGGGGTTTGTGGTGGTGGTAGCAGGGACGGGGGTTTGTGGTGGTGGTGGCAGGGACGGGGGCTGGTGGTGGTGGTGGCAGGGACGGGGGTTGGTGGTGGTGGTGGCAGGGGCAGGGGTTTGTGGTGGTGGTGGCAGGGACGGGTGGTGGTGGTGGCAGGGACGGGGGTTGGTGGTGGTGGTGGCAGGGGCAGGGGCTGGTGGTGGTGGTGGCAGGGACGGGGGTTTGTGGTGGTGGTGGTGGCAGGGACGGGGGCTGGTGTTGGTGGCAGGGACGGGGGCTGGTGTTGGTGGCAGGGACGGGGGCTGGTGGTCTTGGAGGAAGTATATACCTCCATGCTTGTGGTAGTGGAGACAGGGGCGGGAGCTTGTTGTAGTTGTGGTGGTAGGGACAGGGGCGGGGGCTTGTGGTAGTGGAGACAGGGGCGGGGGTGTGGTGGCGGGAACGGCGGTGTCACGTGACCGCCGCCCCACCACCACCATCACCGCCTCCACTCAGCTCGGGAGATCCCAGCCAGCCGCACTTCAAAAATCGCCTCCGCATTTGTTTCCAAGATTTAAGCAACTATACCCTCTCCATTATGTCGAAAGGCGCCACCACTGCACCAGCTGAGAATAACGTTGCTCGTTCCACTGAGGTAAGACCAGAAAATATTTTAAAACGTTCTCCCAGCTCATAAGAGACCAAGTGAAGCTGCTCGCCAAATACGGCCAAACAAGCTCTCCTTCAAAATTTATGTTTTCCCTTATCCGCCATAGATAAGGAGTGTTTCTCAGTTACTGAGCCTCTTCGGACCTAGAAGATGGTGTAGCCAAGTTACTTCCTCTTATTTTCGTGTGTGAAGAACGGAATTGTGGTTTTGAAAGTAGACTGAAGGCCAAAATGGCGAGGGAGAGGGGCGCTGCTTGATCAATCCGCTCGTGGCTGTTTGAAAACCAAATTTCCCGCCACCAGATCTAAGAAATTCCCGCCAAAAATCTTTGCTTCATGTGTTACATGTGAATCTTGAGTAGAAAAATGCGGGCAAGTGTTCTTGATGCGCATAGTCAGCGTAAAAACTGAAAGAATTAAGAAAATGGTGAAAGATACATTGGATTATTCATGCAACACGGGAAACGGTTGGAGCGGGATGTGGTCGATTGCTGGCCCGGGTCATGGGGGGGGGGGGGGGGGGTGTTCCTTAAAAAGATAATACATGAAGACGACCGAATAAAGTACATCGCATCACTATGCCAATGTGACTCGTGTGCTGTGAAGGATGATTGCAAGCAAAACATTTTCTTTATGTCCAGCGCCGTTAGTTTTATGATGCAAGAACATTTATATACACGAATTGATTAGTTTGGAGGATAATACTGTAACGCAGCCATATATATTTATAAAGGCATTTTATATTTGAAACTAGAAGTGATTTACTGTATGAGATCCTCATAAGTAGGCACGTAAGATGAAGGTCATGGCTGCAAGGACACAATATTTTACTAGTCATAACCCTGGTATATATTGCCAGAAATGACATGAAAATAATTATATTCGTAGATACAAAAGCAGCACCTCCTTGGCAACTCAACAATGCCCGTCATTGCTAGTGCAAGCAAGATGGCTGGTGGCAGGAGTAGCTACCGCCCTCAGCCTCAACTAGCCTCGCAGGAATTTAGCGCCGGTCCGTAGCAGCAGGGAGGGTGATGTCAGCCGCCGCCTGCAGGGCCTGACGCCACCCTTCGCTATCTACAGATATTGTAGTGGTGCCGCTGCTGTGTCACATATATCAGCCGACCGCATGTACTTTCGCTCACCGATCAGCTATGAAGCTGGACATTAATCGAAAAGTGTTGAAAAAGATGCGAAAGGAAAGGGGAAGGTAAGCTGGTCGCCCTCACCCCCTGCGTCCCGCCAACCGTCACAAGCTCCCTGCCGCGGCCCTGCCTGTGGCCAGCTGCTGCATCCGCCGCTGCCGCTCACCACCTCTTGTCCCTTCCATTTTATCTTGGTTCGAATAGTTATCCATCCAACCGTTTGTTCGATTGTTAATGTTACCGAAGAGGAAAAATGATCAAAACACGTGGCAATAGCCATCATGGATTATGCATGGATCCATTCCTAGCATTCCTACTTTTCACCACATGATACACGTATAGCCTATACGTATATCATGGCGTTACCTATACGGGATAAAGCTTATACGGTATAGGCATTGATTTAGACGGTGGATTTAGGCAAGCTTGCTGGAGCCGTAGCGTGCGCTAAATTCCTGCCAAGCTAGTTGAGGCCGAGGGCTGACACCAGACAAAGGCTGTAATAATGACGGCTTGGCTGGGTTCGGGTGTGGACGGGTTATAGATCTCTTGACTGTGAGTCCTAAACTTGAAACCGGAGCTTGGTGTCACATTGTGGCTGTAATATAAATAAGGGGCCAGGAAACGGAACAATTTAGGCTCACAGTCACGGCATTCATCTGTCGTCATTACCAATAACCGATTTAGTTAGTGGCAGTTGTAGATTTTTTGGTCGCGTACCATATGAGCCGAAAGTTGTAATGATTGCGCGATATTAGAGAAATCTTTTCAGTCACAACAGCCTGTTACGTGTATGTGAAGGGCAGTAGCCAAGTATTTTGTAACCCAACAATGAATATATTTAACCAGCATTGGAGTTTGCCATATCCCTGCCCTTGAGCCGTGCTTGTGCACTGTTCAGGCTCGCACAAGGATAATACAAGAATATCCCTGCGCTCGCACATCCGTTACTGTGCTATCTTCAATATCATGTTAACGTTGACTTTTCTTGTAATATGTGAAGATCCTCACATTACATTTACGTTAAGATGACGAGAAGGTGAGCCAGCACAGGTCGAAGGATTGATAGAGTAGTCAGAGGGTCGATTTGCAGGGTTTGCATCACCAAGAGGCGTGAGGTGACGCTGAGCTAAGGAGCAAGATGTCGGCAGTCTCATGGAGTATTGATCTAGCGCCAACCCACTGCTTGCTCGCTCGGGGTCCCGCAACTGCCAACGCGATACGCTCAGTCAATACGCTGCATCTAGTACACTGCCGCTGTTACTGCATAGATGCCGCCAGGTTTTTAATACCGTTGACAGTTGATCTAGGTTTTGGCGTTTTATTAGTTTTATTCCGTGCGTTATCCAGCGGTGAATGCCAGCAGCTAAATAAGGATTGAATGAGCCCTGAGATTCCGATGGCAGCGAGAATCAGGCAGGACAGCGGGCGGCGGCTCCAGGCAAGACTGGTTATGTGGCAGACACAATTATCCTTGATACCATGTTGCGCGAAGGGACGCAATTTTACTCTAAACTTTACACGATATTTTTGATGCCTTAATTATAATAACAACAATAATAATACTTTTATTTTCACCCGGAGGCATAAAGGAAAAATAGTAGTAAGTCGATACTTATCTAGAAGCTTTTGTGCAGTACTGCCACCTGTGCATTGCCGGCAACTGAAGGGTCAGGTTAGAAAAAATCTGCTACACATTTTTACAATATGGTTATATGCAAGTTGTGCAGGCCATTGCTAGGAATCGCAGTAGTCGAATAAAGATTAGTGGCTTGTTCAGACAGTTCAACATCAAGGCAAGTCTCAAGGAGATGGAGGCGGATGTGTGTGCACTGTGTGGTGTGGAGGGTGGAGGAGGTGGAGGGTGGTGGTGGGCTGAGCGGCGGCAGGCACTCCATTACGGGGGCGGCAACACGGTGGTCATCTTTGCTGGCTCATGCTTAGGCTACAATATACATCTCATCGTAGTGTCACGATGTCCTCAAATTCGTAATTTGTGTCAGTTACGACCGAATTACGTTTCCAGAAAGCGGATGTCAGACTGCAAGCTATATATTATTTATAATTTTAGGTGGTGCGTGTGTGTCTGAGCGCCGCGCCGGTTCTGACACTGCAGAACAGCACTTTGCCAATGTAAATTCATCCTCCCATTAGATTAAAATGTTTAAATGTATACTTTTTTGATATTATTCTTGGTAATAAATGTTTGCAGATTTTTTTTGGGGGGGAGGAGGGATAGGGGCTATAATAGGAAATTGGATGCTGTATAATAGACCCTGGATAAAATCTTCGCGTACCATTTTACAGAGGAGAAACCGAACGAGTATGGCCTCCCGAGCCACGGCCGAGGGGGAGGCTCTGCTGAAGGAGATGGGCTTCGACGAAAAGGTGACGGCCGGACGCAGAAGGACGAGGGCGTCCTCCCGGGGGGAGGTGCAGGCGCCGCCCGCCAAGAAGGAGAAGAAGGCGTCCGCTCCAGGAAGTAAGATGAAATTTGATACCAAATAAAATTAGTCGTAACACACGTTAGTATAGAACACACCAAATAAAATTACTGAAAACACATGAACTACCTTGTGTAGGTCTCGCGGCCTCTTGTAGCTTCCTTATTTTCTTATGTTCTTATGTTAGGGTTAAAAGTGGAAAAAGTACGGGGCGCTATAATACAATATCGTAGGATTTCTAAGTGCAGGATATATGACATGATACAGTGGGTAGTTTGTAAAGGCCAGTCAGTGTATGCAATGCAGCTTCTGTTTAAGGGGGGTGGCTGGTAGGGGGGGTACCACTATGACAACAAAATTACAGGCATACCTACAGCATCTGGTAGCGTCGTAGCGAAGTTTTACATCTAAATTCACCCTATCTGCTGAGTTTTTGCGCTAAATGTAACTCCTAGCCTCTGTATTTTTTCCTATCCCTATTTTGTGTTTGCTATAAGCGCGTGGTGGTGTTCACAGATGCTTATAATTCTTTACACCAGTCATATTGAATTACCTCACCACTTGTCACAATATACAAAGAGGCTTTGTGGTAGTACTATGAAATATGATGCATAATTTCTGAAGGAGAAAGGAGGCCAGGGAGATTAAAACAGGTTTGTAGATTAGCACGTACTATATTGTTGAATGTAGGTGTGTGAGCCTTGTAGCATGTCAGTGTAAGAGGATAGGGAGGGGAAACATACTTATCATATAACAACAATTATAACAAGGTAAAGATACCATCCATAAGGCCCTCGTTTTCCACAGTTATCCCTCTATTTTTCATTGATTTTAATGTTGAATCAGCAAATAGTCTGGACAGTTTTATGGGAGTACTAACATGGCATTATTTCCAAGCTGGGCGAAGAGGAAGGCCGCCAAAGAAAACCGCAGAGAAGAAAAAGGAGGCTGCTGAGGAAGAGGAGGAGGAGGAAGAAGAGAAAGCAAAAGATGTAGAGAAGGAGGAGGAGGAAGAGAAGGAAGATAAAGCCCCAGCAAAGGCAACAAAAAAGAAAGGGAAAGCCAGCGCTGCTGAGAAGGCAGAAGAGGAGAAAGAAGAGAAGGAAGACAAGGAGAAGGCTGAGTGAAGGCAGGACAGCCCAGCCATGGTACAAATGTCTACCTGATGGTGAGTGTCATCAGTTCAATGGGTCCTTATAATTACCTGCTATCTTTTTGAGCTGTTTAGTCACTTTATGGCACATGTAAGGTAGTAGATTAGGGAAAATGCAGGCCATATGAATTATAAATGTATTTTGTGTGTGTTTCGTCCGTTGTATTGAATGTTAGTTGTAGCATGCAGGGCCTGTAGCTGTAGCACGTGTGATCTTGTCTCCCTATCTATTGATCTAGTTGTTCCCTGAAATGTTGCACACTTCTTGCTGCTATCACCCCTTCTAGTGCATTTCAGGAATCCATATTACTATAATATATAGCAAAAGCTATATTTGAAATTTCTAGTTTTATTCAAACATCTTTTTCTTGATTTTTTGTTTTGTCCCTTAAAATGTGCCGCTAAATTGTCCCTTCCTCCCTTTGTCCCTAAAATGTGTCGCTAAATTGTCCCTTTCTCCCTTTGTCCCTAAAATGTGCCGCTAAATTGTCCCTTCCTCCCTTTGTCCCTAAAATGTGCCGCTAAATTGTCCCTTCCTCCCTTTGTCCCTAAAATGTGCCGCTAAATTGTCCCTTCCTCCCTTTGTCCCTAAAATGTGCCGCTAAATTGTCCCTTCCTCCCTTTGTCCCTAAAATGTGCCGCTAAATTGTCCCTTCCTCCCTTTGTCCCTAAAATGTGCCGCTAAATTGTCCCTTCCTCCCTTTGTCCCTAAAATGTGCCGCTAAATTGTCCCTTCCTCCCTTTGTCCCTAAAATGTCCCGCTAAATTGTCCCTTCCTCCCTTTGTCCCTAAAATGTCCCGCTAAATTGTCCCTTCCTCCCTTTGTCCCTAAAATGTGCCGCTGAATTGTCCCTTCCTCCCTTTGTCCCTAAAATGTGCCGCTGAATTGTCCCTTCCTCCCTTTGTCCCTTAAATGTGCCGCTGAATTGTCCCTTCCTCCCTTTGTCCCTAAAATGTGCCGCTAAATTGTCCCTTCCTCCCTTTGTCCCTAAAATGTGCCGCTAAATTGTCCCTTCCTCCCTTTGTCCCTAAAATGTGCCGCTAAATTGTCCCTTCCTCCCTTTGTCCCTAAATTGTCCCTTCCTCCCTTTGTCCCTAAAATGTCCGCTAAATTGTCCCTTCCTCCCTCTGTCCCTAAAATGTCCTGTTAAATTGTCCCTTCCTCCCTCTGTCCCTAAAATGTCCCGTTAAATTGTCCCTAAAATGTCCCGCTAAATTGTCCCTTCCTCCCTTTGTCCCTAAAATGTGCCGCTAAATTGTCCCTTCCTCCCTTTGTCCCTAAAATGTGCCGCTAAATTGTCCCTTCCTCCCTTTGTCCCTAAAATGTGTCGCTAAATTGTCCCTACCTCCCTTTGTCCCTAAAATGTGCCGCTAAATTGTCCCTTCCTCCCTTTGTCCCTAAAATGTGCCGCTAAATTGTCCCTACCTCCCTTTGTCCCTAAAATGTGCCGCTAAATTGTCCCTTCCTCCCTTTGTCCCTAAAATGTGCCGCTAAATTGTCCCTTCCTCCCTCTGTCCCGCTAAATTGTCCCTAAAATGTGCCGCTAAATTGTCCCTTCCTCCCTCTGTCCCTAAAATGTCCCGCTAAATTGTCCCTTCCTCCCTTTGTCCCTAAAATGTGCCGCTAAATTGTCCCTTCCTCCCTTTGTCCCTAAAATGTGCTGCTAAATTGTCCCTTCCTCCCTTTGTCCCTAAAATGTGCCGCTAAATTGTCCCTTCCTCCCTTTGTCCCTAAAATGTGCCGCTAAATTGTCCCTTCCTCCCTCTGTCCCTAAAATGTGCCGCTAAATTGTCCCTTCCTCCCTCTGTCCCTAAAATGTGCCGCTAAATTGTCCCTTCCTCCCTCTCTCCCTAAAATGTGCTGCTAAATTGTCCCTTCCTCCCTTTGTCCCTAAAATGTGCCGCTAAATTGTCCCTTCCTCCCTTTGTCCCTAAAATGTGCCGCTAAATTGTCCCTTCCTCCCTTTGTCCCTAAAATGTGCCGCTAAATTGTCCCTTCCTCCCTCTGTCCCTAAAATGTCCGCTAAATTGTCCCTTCCTCCCTTTGTCCCTAAAATGTGCCGCTAAATTGTCCCTTCCTCCCTTTGTCCCTAAAATGTGCCGCTAAATTGTCCCTTCCTCCCTTTGTCCCTAAAATGTGCCGCTAAATTGTCCCTTCCTCCCTCTGTCCCTAAAATGTGCCGCTAAATTGTCCCTTCCTCCCTCTGTCCCTAAAATGTGCCGCTAAATTGTCCCTTCCTCCCTCTGTCCCTAAAATGTGCTGCTAAATTGTCCCTTCCTCCCTTTGTCCCTAAAATGTGCCGCTAAATTGTCCCTAAAAATGTGCCGCTAAATTGTCCCTTCCTCCCTTTGTCCCTAAAATGTGCCGCTAAATTGTCCCTTCCTCCCTCTGTCCCTAAAATGTGCCGCTAAATTGTCCCTTCCTCCCTTTGTCCCTAAAATGTGCCGCTAAATTGTCCCTTCCTCCCTCTGTCCCTAAAATGTGCCGCTAAATTGTCCCTTCCTCCCTTTGTCCCTAAAATGTGCCGCTAAATTGTCCCTTCCTCCCTTGTCCCTAAAATGTGCCGCTAAATTGTCCCTTCCTCCCTCTGTCCCTAAAATGTGCCGCTAAATTGTCCCTTCCTCCCTCTGTCCCTAAAATGTGCCGCTAAATTGTCCCTACCTCCCTTTGTCCCTAAAATGTGCCGCTAAATTGTCCCTTCCTCCCTTTGTCCCTAAAATGTGCTGCTAAACTGTCCCTTCCTCCCTTTGTCCCTAAAATGTGCCGCTAAATTGTCCCTTCCTCCCTCTGTCCCTAAAATGTGCCGCTAAATTGTCCCTTCCTCCCTTTGTCCCTAAAATGTGCCGCTAAATTGTCCCTTCCTCCCTTTGTCCCTAAAATGTGCCGCTAAATTGTCCCTTCCTCCCTCTGTCCCTAAAATGTGCCGCTAAATTGTCCCTTCCTCCCTTTGTCCCTAAAATGTGCCGCTAAATTGTCCCTACCTCCCTTTGTCCCTAAAATGTGCCACTAAATTGTCCCTTCCTCCCTTTGTCCCTAAAATGTGCCGCTAAATTGTCCCTTCCTCCCTTTGTCCCTAAAATGTGCCGCAAAATTGTCCCTTCCTCCCTTTGTCCCTAAAATGTGCCAATTGTCCCTTCCTCCCTTTGTCCTAAAATGTGCGTAAATTGTCCCTTCCTCCCTTTGTCCCTAAAATGTGCCGCAAATTGTCCCTTCCTCCCTTTGCCCAGCTAAAGTCTTCCTCCTTGTCCCTAAAATGTGCCGCTAAATTGTCCCTTCCTCCCTTTGTCCCTAAAATGTGCCGCTAAATTGTCCCTTCCTCCCTTTGATAGCTAGGTCTTTACCGTCAACTGTTCTAAGTCATTGAACAATTGATGTTGCTCCTGTAGCCAAGTATCCTCTTTCTCCTCTATAGTCCAGTGTTGGCAGTTTTATTTCCTATATTCTTTACTGATGGGTTAGATTTTTCACGGGCATCATTTTAGTTTTTATTCTTTATATATATAAATTTTTTAAATCTTTTTAGGAAACCATACAATTTCTGCATATTACCTTTCCACTTCACCATTTCCAAAAAATGGCACTTACTTCAATTAAATTACATTTGCCATTTTTCACTTCATTCATATATATATTTGTTTAAATACCTCAATTCATCGCAATTCTTGTGGTTTCTTATCTTTCTCATTCACTTTACACCTGCAACACAGACTTGTGTAACTCCCTTTGGCAGGTCATTTACTTCCATCCAGAACAGTATTGGCGCCAAGACATCCCTGTGCTAGACCTACTTGTCACTTTCCTCCAGTCTTAGGTTGTTGTCTCGAACACTGCTCCCATTGCCCTGCCTTTCAGCTAGTAGGCCTGTGCTATCTTTTGCAATAGTTTTTATTGAATTATCATTACATATGCCTGTTAACGACCTCATGGTGTGGTGTGGATCTAATTTTATATTTTACTCTTGTTTCAGATAAATAAAAGTACACAGTAAGGTTGTAAGGTGTTTGTGTGAGAGTTTGGCAACGCACAGGAAGGCAGGGACGGGCGGGCACCTCGGGCACCTCACCGGAGCACTGGGCACTGGTCACCCACTCAGGCCTGGTGGCTTAGTAGAGAATTAATAATTTTTGTGCCAAAGCATGTAACTCAATAGTTACTGAAAATTTAAGATTTAATTTTTCTTAAGAGCTTTTACTCCAAGAATGTATTGAAAGTCATCAAAGTCTATTGAAGTCAGTTTCTCTTCTTCCAGATGTTATAATGCAAATTGTCACTCGGTAATATTTTTGAAATGTTGGTGATGGCTAATGGTACCTGTGGACAACACCTGAGCCTGGTTACTGCTGACAGGGCTTTGTGTGAACGAAGTCTGTGCAATCATATCTTGCTCCAGGGAGAGAGCACCTCACTTTCATACAACATGTTTTTGTGTGTGTCATAGTCTGTACGGAGTGAGTGGTAATAGGTTGTTTTAGAGTTTTTTAATGTGTGTACTGAGTGGGAAACAAATCAGAAGTTTTGTTGTAGGAAGCAGATGTGGTTTTCTTCTGGTCTCCTCTGGTTATATTTTCCAGTGGGAGGCGAGAAGGAAGGACTCCTTTGTGTACTGGCCAGGATCTATATCTATGCAGCACCTTTGTATGTGTCAGGTGGAGCCTCAGCACTCACCAGTGTGGGGCGATGGAGGTGGAGGTGTGCCAGGGAAATTGAAAGATTATTAATTGTTTTATACTAGTGTGACTTTCATACCAACCTCATGTGTTCCATGGTGTGGGGTGCGGCAAGCCTGGCTCTGCTCTGGGGTCTTCAGACTGTATGTGCAGAGGTTTAGCGAGTGCAGTGGCTCGGTCAAGAGGTCACTCGTCTGGCTGGTTTCACGGGATACTTTAGATGTCATTTGTATATGAAAATTTTGTTTAAAGCTTTAAAAAAGTGGTGTAATATTTTTTTATGTGGATATTTAGTTTATGCTGTATTAGCGAATTATAGGTATTGCAAAATTTAGATTGCCCAAATTTATATATTAAAAAATGACCTTTGTTCCTACTTTATCATTCCCACAGACGCGTGGGCCACAAAGCTAAGGTTAGGTGTTCAGATGCATAGATTTTCATTCCGTAAAATTAAAATATTTTAAAGTGAAGGAAATTTTTGGCATATGAAAGATTTTTTATTTTATTCATAACAAAATTTTAATAGTGAGCATTGCAGAGTTTTTATTACTACAACATGACCCTGGTTTGTGTGAAGGAAGGGCTAAGCTATGTAGGTTGTGGGGTCACAAGGCCACCTCAACAATACCTCTCAATTGTGTTATATAACGTGGGGATTTTGTAAGCACAGTTACTTTTACAAGCATAGAATTTACAAAACTTCCTTTCAGTCTTGTATCATTATAACCTTTATTCTCCATAACAGCATTCATGACATTGAAGGAAGCTTGTGTGAAGAGATACTGTACGAGTTCCCTTGAGTGACAATTACCCAATTGTGGGACAAAAGGCAGGCTTCTGCCTTAATAGATTAAAACATGCAAATACCATGACTGCACCATCTAAAAATTTAAAAGAAGACATTTACAACACACCACAAATACCTTCACATGCATCAAGTAAGATAAAAACAACCTTATTGCACTGCTTGCATCAGCACAAAGTAACAGTCAAACCAGATAACAAGTCATTCGATCATTCATAACTTTGTTCAAGGCAGCCCGTGTTCTACAGCCCGTGCTTCTTGTACAAGTCAATGACGTCTTGGACATCCCCGGAAGAGCCCAGGAAGATGGGTACGCGCTGGTGGATGTCTGTTGGCTGAATATCTGGAGGGAAGGAACACGTGGTAAGAGGAAATAATATTCATATCATGCTCAACATTTTGTTAAGTCATATTGTTCAGTCAAAATGCTTCCAGTGATCCCCTACAACAGTACCAAGATAATAGAAAGAAGGTGTAATAGTTAATAAGAAAGTATGGCGCAGACTCCACAGTCCTTGGATTGTAATAGCAATGATTTATGAATTGACTCCAGTGCTCCAGTCATTTATGAGGAAAACTTTACCTACATATGGGTCTCGGATCAATTTTCAAATGAAATCATTTATGCAACAATTATTTGCACATGAAAGCAACTGAAGTTTCAGGCCCTACATGAAGTATGGCTGGGCGCTAAAAGTAACTTTGAATTGAATAATGCATTTTAGATTGCATTTGGTTTGGTAAAAATAAAATAAAACTATTACGAGCAAGCATAGAAAGTTGGACGAGAGAAAGCGCTGCACGGGAGAAATGTGATTGGGTATTTTTGAAATCATTCAAAGATAAGACATGAGTGACTACACTCTAAAATCAAAATCCGTCTGTGTTACCAAGGATGGGCATCTTGCCCGTGGTGGCCTTGCCGCCCGCCTGCTGCACCAGGAAGGCCATGGGAATGCACTCGTACAGGAGGCGCAGCTAACGGGACAAAAGGAACAGGGTTCATTACTTCAAGAGACAAGGGTCAACACACCTCAAAATATAAATTGGCCATCCTTTTTTTATGCCTCATTCTATAAACTTCACGAGGACGCATTGAGCAGTTTTCCTGCCCTTGGCCAGTCCCTCTTGTAAAAAACAAACTAAACAAAAATTCAACATTTCAACCCATATATCACTATAAATAGTGTCCCGTCGGGCACTGGTTAGTAGTTACACAAAAATTGTATTGTTCAGCTGAGACAAGAAATTGCTTATCAAAAACTTATGTATAGTAATGCCTAGTGTTATATATACTGCACAAAACACCATGCTTAAATTTCATATGATATCCTGTTTGCTTTCCTTAACAGGTATTAATTGAACTACTAATTTTTCATACAACTTGTAAGATAGAAGCAATGTTAGTTTCTCACCTTCCCCTTGGGAGTATCAGAGGTGGCCGGGTACATGAAGATGCCGCCGTACTTTATAGTGCGGTGAACGTCGGCCACCATGGAGCCAATGTAGCGGGCACCGGCCTTCTTAGCCTGCAAGTCAACATGTCTGGTGTTATCATCTATGGTGCATCAAGAATATTTCGCCTGAACATTTCGCCCCAACAGATATTAACTAGGCGGAAAGGCCAAAGATTAGGGAAATTTTACAAGAGACCAAGGAAAAAACGAACAGGAATAAAAAGGCTTACTGGAGTGTTATGGACATGAGTATTAGGACCTGGTATTGACCGAGAGAGGGAGCTAAAGATATGGCTCACCAACAGTGGTTAAGATTGGAAATAGTAAATATCTACATGAATGGGTAAACATCAGCAAGGTTAGAGAGAAGTGTTTTCACGTTGAACAAGGAACAAGATGTGTTGCGCTTAACCCCTTCACGTCCAAATCTTTCCTGGGCTATATAAAATTGTATGTTGTCGAGCCATAAAATTACGAAAAGTCACTGAATATATCACATGAGTTAGTGGACAAAGATACTAAACAGGTCATATCTATAAATCATTGCTTATATTCACTAACAATCGTCTAATGGTTCCCAAATTACAATTGAAATTACGTTCTGGTTCTCAAGGGGTTAATGGAAACTACAGTGAGCAAGGAGGTGGAGTTACAAATGGGTGATGGGAAATACTATCTGTGGAGAAGAGAATAGCAAGGAAGCACGATGGGGAGTTTTGATAGCAGTTGAAAAAAATTGAGTGACTGAAGTGGAAATGGGACTTGCTTCTAAAGTATGAATGATAAAAAATACTCTGTTGCACAACACACAACACTGCTATAGCTGCTCCAGACTTTTCTACCGTAGATAACACCATAGTCGCCAGTCACTTGCCACTGCACTAATGTCGCCAGGCACAATATATCACGAATTTTAACATCACTACTGATTTGTATGTGCCACTGAAGATGATACACAGTAGTTTATATTATGTACATCACACTACATGTCTTCAATGGCACATAAAAGTCTGTAGTGATGCTAAAATTTGTAATATATTGTGCCTGGCGATATTAGTGCAGTGGCGAGTGACTGGCGACTATAGTGTTATCTACGGTTCAATGAGAGGTTTGGTATACTAACCTTCTTTCCCTTGACATATTCTGTAACAGCTGGGTCCCACAGGTTAGCATAGCCTTCATTAAGACTGTAGATCTTCCCTCTCTCCTTAATCGTCATGCTGGGGTCAGTCAGGACAAACTCACCAATGCTCTGAGGAAAAAAGTAATTTCTCATCTTGTCTTCTGTATTGGGAGCTTACAAAACCACATTAACCCCTTCACACCCAGATCTTTTCTTTGCTATGTGAAAAATTGTCTGTTGTTAGCCATAAAATTACGAAAGGTAACTGAATATACCAAATTAGTTAGTGGACAAGGATACTAAACAGGTCATATCTATAAAATATTGCTAATATTCACTAAAAAGCGTCTAATGGTACACAAATTACAATGGAAATTACGTTCTGGGTCTCAAGGGATTAATAAGTGCAAGTTAGTACAAGCAAACATTGATGTGAATTCCTAAGATAATTATGAGTGCATGTTCCCAGATCTCGCCTCACCGGGTCCAGCATGAAGCCGTTGACTCCATTGCCCGTAGAGATGACCATCATGGTGGCCGAGCCGTAGAGGGCGTAACCAGCAGCCACTAACTGATTGCCGGGCTGCAGGGCGTCACTCACATTGGGCTCAGACTCTGTGGTCTTTCTGAAAGTGAAAATGAATATCTAAAACACTGTAAAAAGGTAACTATCTTCTTAATACTTGGTAGTTATTTACAACTTGTGTTAAAATATTGTTGTACTATACTGCAAATCGCCTAACACAATTCCTGGATACTGACACACAATATATGCTGCATATATGTACATTTCGTTTGCTTGCATTCACTGAAACTCTGGATTCCATAACTTTTTAACACTTTTTCGAAGCATCAGCAGTCATCAGCCAGTGATCTCCATGCAGCAGTTCACACGGCAATAACCCCATCACCTTTTGATGCTACTTCAATTACTACTTTTATCAAGATTGACTCCCTCCTGATCCCTTCTGTACAGTAATATTCACCACAAAGTTCTCCTCTCTTTCCCTGCCAATAGTTGTTGAGCTACTGCAAAACTACTACGTCTACATCAACAGTTACTGTAGTATAGTCTATTTTTTTTAACTTGGCAAAAAATCCTGACCCCTTGCTACTTACTGACTGATAATTGATGCCAGGAGAAGGGAATACTACGCTTCTTCTAAATGGCAGCTGTATTTTATCATACTTAACCATAGTATCAGGTAAACATAGACGTAATTTTAAGCATGAGACCTTAAGATAGAATGGATTTGTTGCCTTGTTAAAAAAAATAGACTAGTCACTCAGCTACCGTTACCAATACACAGCATACACCCTCTAGACGCATGCTGGCAAAAAAGCTTTCAGATCTACCAACACAAAACAGTTGCTTTTTTCTTGCCTGGAACTTTTCTTTTGAGTTGTACATTGCCTTTATGCTGCATCTGTTGTATCTTCCACCTGGAGCAAAACCAAACTGCATTGCCCATAAACAACTGTCTCCCTAACCAGTCGTCTTGGCTCTCATCTGTCTGCCGTGACTTGGTCCAGTGTTCTCAGGCTGCTAGGGTTGCCACTAGTGAATTTTTATTTGTAAAACCTCAAAAGCCGGATACAAAACATTCTAGATATGCAGACAGAAATGTTGCAGTGATGTGTAGACCTTGAATCACACCACTCCTACTCTACAAAACTCTCTACTCACTCTCATCCATCTTATCAACAGTCCACTCACCTACTCTTCCACTCCCTCATCCTTTTGATTGATAAACTCTGAAAGATCAAACTTTACTCAGTCTTGCATCCTTCTCCTTAATCCCAATTCTTTCAAGGGAACTGGCAAGACAAGCTGCATCTTAATCTACCCTTTTTGGAACTCCTTTATCTCCTCCTTTTGGTGGGTAGCGCTACTTACTGGACTTATTTCTCTAACCTTTAATGGATAGTTAACTTCTTTCTCATGTAAAAATATGTAAATTTAATTAAGGATCGACACATGATTGATTTTCTTCATAAATTAATTGAACATTTGATATGGATGGGTTCAGGTGTATAAACATAAGCTACATAACTTTACTATGTAGCTATCTTTCTTTAAGCCCACTAAGACTAAACTATAGTCTTTTAGGTAGTGTGTACATTGATAGAAATAATTTGAACACAAACATAAGAACATAAAAACATCAGAAAATAAGGAAGCTACAAGAGGCCGTGAGACCTACACGTGGTAGTTCCTGTTACTTAACACTACCTACATCCACCTTTCATCCCCATCCATGAATTTACGTATCTAGCCTCCCTTTAAAGCTCTCTAATGACTCCACACTAACTACCTGTCTACTGAGTCCATACCAATCATTTACCACCCTATTTGTGAACCAGTTTTTCCCTATTTCCATTTTTAATCTACGGCTTTCCAGCTTGATTCCGTTACTTCTACTTCTTTCTACTTCAACCATGCAACCTTCCCCATAATCATGACACAGAGGACACAGGGAAGGATAGTCTTACTCTCCGTGCAGTGACCTACCTGTATATGGAGAAGATCGATCCAATGGAGACCAAACAGTCTATGTTGGAGGAGCCATCAAGGGGATCAAAGCACACCACATACTTTCCCTGACGTTCCTTCTCCACCTGTAAATACAAACTGAGTTACAAGCATGCCTGATGTAGTGCAGGCAAAGGAACCTAGTCTGCCAGTCTTATTTCCCGCAATCTCCTTCCCCTCACTAACACACACACATGCAACATACATGCCTGCTGCTCACTAACACGTACATATGAGATGAAGATTACAACAATCTCTCTACGTTACAAGTAATATAAAGCAACAGTGTTTACCTACAAGTAATATAAAGCAGCAGTCTGTCTACAAGTAATATAAAGTAGCAGTCTGTCTGTCTACAAGTAATATAAAGCAGTCTGTCTGTCTAAAAGTAATATAAAGCAGTCTGTCTGTCTACAAGTAATATAAAGCAGCAGTCTGTCTGTCTACAAGTAATATAAAGCAGTCTGTCTGTCTACAAGTAATATAAAGCAGCAGTCTGTCTGTCTACAAGTAATATAAAGCAGCAGTCTGTCTGTCTACAAGTAATATAAAGCAGCAGTCTGTCTGTCTACAAGTAATATAAAGCAGCAGTCTGCCTGTCTACAAGTAATATAAAGCAGTCTGTCTGTCTACAAGTAATATAAAGCAGTCTGTCTGTCTACAAGTAATATAAAGCAATCTGTGTCTACAAGCAATATAAAGCAGCAGTCTGTCTACAAGTAATATAAAGCAGCAATCTGTCTACAAGTAATATAAAGCAGCAGTCTGTCTACAAGTAATATAAAGCAGCAGTCTCTACAAGCAATATAAAGCAGCAGTCTGTCTACAAGCAATATAAAGCAGCAGTCTGTCTACAAGTAATATAAAGCAGCAGTCTGTCTACAAGTAATATAAAGCAGCAGTCTGTCTACAAGTAATATAAAGCAGCAGTCTGTCTACAAGTAATATAAAGCAATCTGTCTGTCTACAAGCAATATAAAGCAGCAGTCTGTCTACAAGCAATATAAAGCAGCAGTCTGTCTACAAGTAATATAAAGCAGCAGTCTCTACAAGCAATATAAAGCAGCAGTCTGTCTACAAGCAACATAAAGCAGCAGTCTGTCTACAAGCAATATAAAGCAGCAGTCTGTCTACAAGTAATATAAAGCAGCAGTCTGTCTACAAGTAATATAAAGCAGCAGTCTGTCTACAAGTAATATAAAGCAGCAGTCTGTCTGTCTACAAGTAATATAAAGCAGCAGTCTGTCTGTCTACAAGTAATATAAAGCAGCAGTCTGTCTGTCTACAAGTAATATAAAGCAGCAGTCTGTCTACAAGCAATATAAAGCAGCAGTCTGTCTGTCTATAAGTAATATAAAGCAGCAGTCTGTCTACAAGCAATATAAAGCAGCAGTCTGTCTGTCTACAAGTAATATAAAGCAGCAGTCTGTCTACAAGTAATATAAAGCAGCAGTCTGTCTACAAGTAATATAAAGCAGCAGTCTGTCTACAAGCAATATAAAGCAGCAGTCTGTCCTCACCTCAATCACCGTCGTGTTCTCCTCTGACACCATGAGGCAGGTGCTGTAGGAGGAACTCAGCATATTGATGAACAGGTCGTTAGCCAACACGTCCAGCTTCTTCACCTCCTCGCCCTGCACATTCACGTCACCCGCCATGCCGTACCTGTCACCAACCAGCGGGCATTAGAACATAAGGAAGCTACAAGAGGCTGTCAGACCTACACGTGGTAGTTCATGTGCATTACGGTACAGTTTATACAGGATTTCACACGGCGGGGTATTTATATTGTATTTTATATGTATTTATATGTATTTATCTTCTCTGTTTCAGGTTAATTTTCTGTCATTCAGTTAGGATAGTTGCGTCTGGAACTTTGGAAGCATACCCTCTCGTCTTCCTTCGTAACTCACTACTTACTAGGTACATAAATTACATTACAGACTGTAGAAAACTGGGGAAAATACCTTATGTACCGTACATTATTAGCACCTTCATACTTTTGTTCATACAGGTTAACTAGGTAGCCAGTTACTCGGTAGGCCTATGAGTAAGCATTTATTTTATACTAACTACATGTGTGCCGTCAAAGATGATTTAAATTTTGGCGCCATTATGGATGTTCCACGGCAGCTGTCATTATCAACTCGTGGAACTTTATCACTCCTTTTTAAGTTCTATTTCTTTACACACATAATGATGATTTATTTCTTAATGTCATTAATATCATTATACAGTAACTTTGTTGGGGAAATAATGTTGTGGATTTCTTGGTGTTTTGATAGGGCTGTAGCAGGCGGGCGGCGGGAGGCCATTTCGAATAGGGGTGGGCAAGAATCGTTATCTTGGAAATTCACGATTCCGATTCTTGAGGTTGGTGGAATCGGTGGAATCGATTCCGGAATCGTTTCCGGAATCGATTCCGGAATCGTTTTCTCTCGCGCTCCGCCTCTGCCTCTACCTTGCCTCGCGCGCCGCATGGGAGGACCTCAGTCTAGCACGAGACGATTCTGGAATCGTTTCCTCTCCTGCGCTGCCAGAGAGATGCTTCGATTCCATTCCGTGTAGCTCTTACGATTCATCCTGCCTTCTGCGCCCCGTTAGATTTATGGAGCATATTTTATTATCATTATTACTATTACTATTAATATTATTATTATTACTCTTCTTCTTCTTATTATTATTATTATTATTATTAGTAATAGTAGTAGTAGTATCGTTATTCTTACTCCTGCATTGGATTTATTTGTTAAAAGTTGTATATATAAAGTCCAAAGGTATATATATATATATATATATATTATATATATATATATATATATATATATATAATATATATATATATATATATATATATATATATATATATATATATATATATATATATATATATATTTTATATATATATATATATACATATATATATATATATATACATATATATATATATATATATATATACCTTTGGACTTTATATATACAACTTTTAACAAATAAATCCAATGCAGGAGTAAGAATAACGATACTACTACTACTATTACTAATAATAATAATAATAATAATAATAAGAAGAAGAGTAATAATAATAATATTAATAGTAATAATAATTATATATCTGGCCAAATTTGCCACAGTTCAAAAAATATTTAGGGGTCCATCAAGAGGAAGGAAGTTGTTACATCCGGTGGGGGTTGCTACATCCGGTGGGAGAGAAGAAGACGTCAGTGGGAGAGAGGCAGACGTCAGTTGAGCTTTCGGTTCGCTGTCGGTCGTTGTTAAAAGTACTCTTTTCTTTTTCTTTTTTTTATCTCTAATTTTTTTTTTCTTCTTTTTGATTCCCAGAGTGAGTGAGTATGGCGTGTTCTACACGGAAAAGCACGGAACTGTTCCTCTTTGATCAACCATTGGAGAAATTCACCGGCCGCCAATTGCCCACTGGAGAAGAAGTGCTGCGTCGGTTGTACTCATTCGGATGTAACTCAAAGAGCAACCGGGAGGCTGTTGTCACTGAACTCGTGGAAGTGTGGGTGAAAGCCAGAATCCCAACAATGGAGATCCGTTCCATCAAAGTCAAGTTGGAATCCGTAGTGAAGAAATACGAGAAGCTGAAAATTAATAGGAAGAGGAGTACGGACACTCAACAAGCAAAGGAAGTCCATTTCAAGAACGAGCTCAGTCGCCTCTTCGACATATCGCATAAGGATGCTTTGTCGTCCATGAAGAACAAAGAGGACCAAGCCTTCCTGAGGAATCAGCGAACGGAGCGGAAAATGGCAATGGGCGGAGTAGACCAAGAGCTGGTGAAAAAGGAAACGATGCGGATGAAGAAGTTGGCGCGGAAAAGTGAGATGGCGGAGAAGGAGAAGATGGCAAAGGCTGAGAAGTTCGCGACGGTGGACCTTTCCGACTCTTCGTCACCGTCATCTGGACCATCGTCCCAGGAGAATTCCCCGTTTCGAGGGGAAACATCATCGCAGGTCAGCAGCTCCCCCAAGAAGCGGCTGAAGGTTACACCGGAAGTGGTCTCTGCGCTGGACAGGACGAACCTCTCAGACCGGAAGGCGACCCACCTCCTCCAGGCTGTGGCTTCCAGCTCAGGATTAACGCCTGCTTCCCGAAGCACACTTCGTCGATCCAGAATGATGACCAGGACGGCGCTTGCGGAGGACATCAAGACCTCCTTCCAAGAGTTCATCAATGCAGAAGAGCCTCCTCTGATCGTTCACTGGGATGGTAAATTGCTTCCCGACTTAACTGGAGAAGGAGAAGGGAATCTTGTAGATCGTCTTCCAATCATAGTTTCCAGTCCTGCCCTGGAAAAAGAGAAGCTGCTTGGAATGCCAAAGCTCCCAGCGGAACGGGAGCAGCGATGGCTACAAAGGTGGTGGAAGTTCTCGGCGAGTGGGGTATCAAGGAGAAGGTGGTCGGTATGTCTTTCGACACGACAGCCAGCAATACAGGAATTCATACCGGTTGCTGTCGTCTTCTAGAAGAAGCTTTGGGGAAACCCCTTCTCAACCTTGCCTGCCGCCACCACGTCATCGAACTAATCCTGGCCGCTGCGTTCAAGGAGGTGATGGGGCCATCCTCTGGACCAACGATTCAGTTGTTCAAGCGATTCCGGGAACAGTGGCCCTACATCCCTCATGAAGATCCCGAAGCCATCGACAACGTCGTCGACCCGAGGATCGATCTCGTTCCGTCGTGGAAGGAGGCATCGATCGGTGCGATGGAGAGAGGGATCCAGTCGAAGAAAGTCCGAGAGGACTACCGCGAGTTGTGCAACCTGTCCCTCTTCTATCTCACCGGAAACCTCCGTCAGCCGATCAAGAAGCCGGGAGCCTTCCACCACGCCCGTTGGATGGCAAAGGCAATCTACGTTCTCAAGATCCGCATGTTCCGGTCCCACGTGCAAATGACAACGCGGGAAGGCAAGGGACTTGAAGAGATCGCTCTCTTCGTCGTTCTCCTCTACTCGCGCGCGTGGATGGAGGCGGGGCTGGCGACCGAAGCTGCGTACAACGACCTCAACCTCGTGAAGGACCTGCACCACTTCCAGGAGATCAACGGAGCGATCGGGAAGACGACCCTCACCACATTCTCCCGCCATCTCTGGTACCTCGGCGCCGATCTCGTGGGCTGTCTCTTTTCTCGGAGAGGATCAGCATGGAGGAGAAGAAGAAGATTGCTGAAGAGACGAGGAAGGAAAAGGACCTCGACCGAATCCGGTTCAACAAGGCTGCGGATCAGCTCATCAACTCCTCACTCACCTCCAGCGCCTCTGTTCGCGCGCTCACCCTCCTCAACATCGACATCTCCTTCCTTTCCCTCCCTGTGGACGAGTGGGAAGCAAACCCTGCGTACCAGAAGGGGGTGTCCACAGTGAAGAACCTCAGCGTCACAAACGACGGGGCCGAGCGTGGGGTGGCGATGATTTCATCGTACAACGACTCCCTAACCAAGGATGAGAAAACCAAGCAGGACCTGCTCCAGGTGGTGGAAGCTCACCAGCGCAACTACCCTCACCCCCATTGAGTTGAAAACTATTTCAGAGAGAACATTTTATGCTCTTTCCTTTCATTTTTCCTATTAGTATTGTGACATTATAATGAATCCGTTGAGAAAAGTTGAGAGACTTTGATGGACCCCTAAACCACCTCCAAATCTGCTATGTTTTTGTTTCTTTGCGTTTTGCAACGTCAGGAACGTTTTGGCAAACATGCCCGCGAGAAATTCGAACTTTCATTTTTTTGGACCACCCTAATATATATATATATATATATATATATATATAACAACTCTCTACGCTGCCACTGTTTACTATATAGAACTCAATGTGAAATATCTGTGGAATCGTTTCCGAGGAATCGATTCCGTTGAGTGGAATCGATTCCACTGCCTATGTGGTGGAATCGTCGGAATCGATTCCGGAATCGTTTCGCGCCCAGCCCTAATTTCGAAGGCAGGCCTGTTTTGCTAACACATTTTTACCCTGGATTTTAGACCTGCGGGATGGTCCTACAATGTATTAGCTTTGTCTGTGTATTGGTGCAAGCGTGGTGCCGGCTGGGAGGCGCTGTTCAAGTTCAGGAGCCTGCTCATTACAGGCGGAGGAAGGCTTATAGGCTGGGTAGGTGAGCGTCGCATCACGTTGTGTGCACGGGGCTGCAGGCTGGCTTGTAATTATAACATTTTGAGATCTTGCGCCTTGTGAATACTTATTTCATTGTTAAATCATATTTCTTTGTATTCTTATATCATTGTAGTCATGTGTCAGTGCAGTTGTGTTTTGTATTTAGAAAGAAAGATATTGCAGAAACGATTAACCCGTCAGGTGAGCAAAGGTCAGGCGACAACGTACAGCCAGCCGCGGCCAGTTATGGCCACCCAGGGCACACAGGGCTCCTACGGAAGCGACGTACTAACAGGTTGTCATGCAAATTCATAATTTAAACTTCACGTTACCGATAAGAGAGAGGTAGTCCGCAGAATTTCTCTTAAAGATCAAGGGGTATTATTTTTTTTTTCTCTCTCTCTCTCTCTCTCTCTCTCTCTCTCTCTCTCTCTATATATATTATATATATATATATATAGTTAGTTAGTAACTTTATATATATATATTATATTATATATTATAATATATATATATAGTATATATATATATAGAAACTATATATATATATATATATATTAGTAACTATATATATATATATATATATATAATATATGTAGTAACTATATATATATATATATATAGTTAGCAACTATATATATATATATATATATATAATATATATATATATATATATATATATAATATATATATATTATATATATATATATATATATATATATATATATAATATATATATTAAACTTGTGTTCCAATGCAAAATTCAAAGGTAAAATAAAAACTCAGTTATTTAAATATTAGATTGCTTTGGCAAACTATTATTTCAAGTTACGGCGTGCAATCAAAGACAACATCAACGAGGTATTTCTTTAAAAATATTGTTTTCCGAAGTGGGTGGGCCACTGCCCCTCCCCCTCTCTCCCCCCTATCTGGACGTCCATGAGGATAAACATTCACGTAGGACACTTTTATAAGGTTGATTTGAGTAGGTACTATATTATTTGTATATTTTAACCCAATGTTCATTAGTTTGAACGTGGAATCATAATGCGAAAGCGCTAAATGTCACCAGCGTTGCGTGGACAGTGGGCACAAATGTTAGATTCCCAGCACAGGTGTCCTGGAGCCCCGCCCCACTATGCTGGGCGGTGATTGGCGGGGCGGGCTGTGGGTTGTGCGCTGATTGGCCGAGGTGGTGGTGTGTCTGGCGGAGTGGCGCTGGCAACAGATCAAGGTTGCACTAGACTACATAGACGTGTGTGTCAGACTGTCAGTCTCCCCCAGAATTATAGCTACTATAGTTCTTATCGGCATTTATTTAATCAATTCTCATGTCTTAACAAGTGCACCTGCTACGCCTAAATAAACGTTGAAAGGTTCACACGCGGACGTCAGCCCCACTACAACATTGTGTGTGTTCCGCGAGATGATGTGGAGGCCAGGCGCCAGCTGTTACCAAGGCGCTGGCCAGGCAGCTGTCCTTGACGGTACAACGCAAATGTCACAGTCACAGGAAGGGCGGCTCATTAGAATGAATCAACTCGTTTATGCTTTGTCTTGCCGTTGATTCTAAGTTAGTTTCTTCGTCTTTTCCTAATGTCAAGTTCACTGCCGGCTGTCACATCGCTGTATCCATCCTGCCGTAGTTTAAACCCGTGGCTTATAACTTTTTGTTGGGGGGGGGGGGGCGACGAATGTAAATTTCGCCAGACTCAAGAAATGTTAAATCTCCACATGGGGACGGCAGTCTGCCAGGGCAATGGCAATTACCCAACGATGTAAGGCAGTCTGATGTTATAGAGTATCATCAACCATTGAATTGACTAAATATACTCAATATCACGATAAGAGATAGTGTAGGTAGGCTTGTTTCTGTTACAGAAAATCCGATGCAATACTCACAGATTAGCGATCCCGGCCTTCCTGACAGCCGTGGAAATTGCTTTTACGGCTGTCTGGATGGAGACGAGAAGTTGCGTGAGGTCGCCAGAAGCGTGTGGGATTTTTTTCTGCTCAGCTAAAGTGAAGCGAGTGAGCGACATACAGTTGGTGTCGATGGCGGAAGACATGTTGGCGGTGAAAGCTGGTGTGGCGATCTCAACAAATATTCCGGCGAAGGGGTTAGTTCGGGAGCAGCAGTGGCGTGCCTCAAGAGCCTGGCAGGACCCGCGACAGTCTGTTGTTGGTGGCCGGGCCGCGTCCTCCACGACTCGTTACGTTAGCCCAAGGTGAAACTCCGCGTTGCCGGTAACCACGCAAATATCGTACTGGACCTCATTCTTGAAGCCATTACTTATTATGATTTATTTGTCTGTTGTATGATAGTGACCTTTTTCTGCATGATGTAGTAGATAGTAAGCTTGATGCGTAATGATTTGTCCATCTGCTATATCAACATTACAGAGATTGGTAACTCAGGCTTGAAAAAAAGTAGGAAAAAAGTGAATCCTATCAGAGAGCTGCCTAACGGAACCTATAGTGAGGCAATCAATGGTAGACGCTTACATGGTGCTAAGATATTCATTGTAATTCCAAGAGATTGTTGTTATGGCTTTTAATAATAAGCATTCATTCCACGCACTGTGCCAGCCTTCATGGATAATTTTGTACATCGCTTTAATCACCTGCACTTGAAATGTCACTTTTTACTATATAACACATCACCCCTTGGGAACCAGAACGTAATTTCCATTGTAATTTGGCAACCATTAGACGAGTTTTAGTTAATATAAGCAATATTTTATAGATATGACCTGTTTAGTATCCTTGGCCACTCACAAATTTGGTATATTCAGTTACTTTTCTTAATTTTATGGCTCGACAATATATGATTTTTTATAGCAAAGGAAAGATCTGGGTGTGAAGGGGTTAATCTATGTGTTCATAATCATCATCATCATCTTCACAGAGTATTGTTTTCGTCACCATCCATTGCACGTTCCTCGGCACACAAACGTTATCTTCGCGCTCAGTCCATTCACCGCGGGTAGCCTACTAGCTTCATTGCGTCACCATGATAATCTCCCTCGCCCTTGTGATACTGTTATCTTCCCTGGCCTCCCAGCACACTCATTTGATCATGCCCTTTACCTCACCAGCCAGTGTTATCCTCGCCATTCTCTTGAACCCCTTGAGACCTTGAGACCCAGAACGTAATTTCCATTGTAATTTGACTACCATAAGACGATTTCTAGTGACTATAAGCAATATTTTAATAGATATGACCTGTTTAGTATCCTTATCCACTAGTTAATTTGGTATTTTAAGTTACTTTTCTTAATTTTATGGCTGGACAACATACATTTTTTTTTATAGCAAAGGAAAGATCTGGGCGTGAAGGGGTTGATATTATAATGACGCCTATTTCTTGGTTCCATCTCCCAAGTTTACCTACAGCACAATCCAATCGCAATCACGAATTACTTTAACTTGTATATAGTGGACAGTGGATAGATGCCGTTCACCGATGAGTTGTAGATAACGGATAGTAGAGTACAATGGATATGGTGTGTTAAGTATGGTGATTATGTATGTGCATGTGCCATCGTTGTGTATAAATATATGATTTTTAATGATATAGGCTATTGTAGGTGACGTAGTAGCTGTAGTTCTTGTAAAAAAAAAAAAAAAAAAAAAAAAATACAGTAGGAAAAAATAGACCTTGAAAAAAAAATCTTTAAAAAAAACGAAATAAAATTAAAACATCGTAAAATAAGAAATAATAAACCTCGCTTAAGAAGTTCATAAATTCACACATTCTCACCCGTGACAACCCCGGAACCTTCGTGTTGGTTGGGGTTAAGAACATAAGAAAATAAGGAAGCTACAAGAGGCCGCGAGACCTACACGTGGTAGTTCCTGTTACTTAACACTGCCTACATCCACCTTTCATCCCCATCCATTAATTTATCTAGCCTCCCTTTAAAGCTCTCTAATGACTCCACACTAACTACCTGTCTACTGAGTCCAAAACAATCTAAAAAAATCACATGGTCAGAGACTCACGGCGCATAAACCCTCCAGAATGATATAGGCTGTATGTACAGACTGATATAGGCTGTATGTACAGAATGATGTAGGCTGTATGTACAGACTGATGTAGGTGACGTAGTAGCTGTAGTGCTCGTCCCTTCCCTCCCTCCGTCTGTGAAGCCTGTAGGGAATACCAATAGGGAATTCCAATTATCCTTAGGGACGGAAATGAGGACATTACCCTTGATAGCGAGGCAGGTTAATTGTATACAAGGACTATAAAGACAGTCTAGTTGCCTAAGTCCCTCGAGTCCCATTATGCACATATTGTATACATATCGCGATAGCTTTGAAAGAACGATGCATTTTTTTCCCTGAAGATGTCTATTATAGTTGATGACTTGCATATAGCAGTTATGCTATATGATCTCAATGATTCTGCAGCAAGCCACATTTCGATGAATCATTCTGGCAGATTTATAAGATGAAGTATTATATAACGTTAATGAAAACATTGAGTATATTTCTTAGTGAATGTTTGCCAGTCCTTTGGAGGGATGGGCTTTATGGAGTCCTTTAGGCTTGGTCTCGTCTTTACAGTTTAGTGGACACTAAAAACTATTGGTGGAGGAACCGTAGCCTTTCGGGGAGCGCAGGGATGGCCCAAGGAGTATGTAATGGGGGGGGGGGGGGTTGCCCCCGCTCGGTATCTGCAGCCACGCTGTGGCACCGTACAGCGCCCCGCGGGGCGAGGAGCAAACACCGCTCTTGTAGCAGCACTGCAAAAAATGGAATGAAGATGATTTTTTTTTAAATACGAGTAGTATATATATATATATATATATATATATATATATATATATATATATATATATATATATATATATATGTAATATACTACTCGTATTTAAAAAAAAATCATCTTCATTCCATTTTTTTACCAAGTCATTTTTTTTTATCCACTCCGAACAAACATTACGGGGTGAGCCCCTGTTCACCTCCGCCGGGCCCGCCATCCCTGAGGGAGCGCTAACAACATTACGGGGTGAGTCCCCCTGTTCAAGTCCCCCGGGCCCGCCATCCCTGAGGGAGCGCTACCTGCTCTTGGAAATTCCTCCCCGACCACTTTCCGCTATGATCGCTGGCTCACCTCAGAGGAGGCCGCCGACCGTATTTATCAAAAGTATACACAGTTTTCCTTCTTTATTTTCCTAGTTTCTCATGACGTTATTGTGAGCTGTGCCATGAGGGGGCAGGGGGGGGGGGAGCAAGTGACATGTAAGCGTGCTTCCATACCTCTATGAATCCCTCCAGCGGTTCAGTCTTAGAATAATAAGGTGACCCAGGGAAGCGCACGCACCTTACACCACCAGAGCGACTTTTTATTAGTTGACAACATTAAATATTTTCGATGGTACGTGTGCTTTTCGTAAGGCCTTAGCACAGCTACTTTTTTATAGTCCTGCAGCGGCAAGCCAAGCAGCAGGTGTCATGCGTATCATGCCGGGGAAGCAGGCCAGCGCGACCCTCGATGCATAACAGACAGTGATGTGCTCGGTGGCAGCCTGGCAGGTGTAGTGGTGTGCTCGGTGGCAGCCTGGCAGGTGTGGCCGGCAGACGGGAGGGCAGGGCGAGGGATAGGCGAGTGTGACTGTGTTGGGCAAATATAATCGTTCATGAATTAGGTAGCTGCACAACAAGCGCTCATACCGAGTTACCGACATGGTGCTTGAAGGTGTATGCTGAGAGTAACTGCCTAGCACACACACACACACACACACACACACACACACACACACACACACACCAGAGATGGTCACTTCCGCAAACACTTCCGCAAACCGCAACTTCCGCGGAAGTCCGAATTCGTTTGCGGATGTGCGGAAGTGTAAATGTTTGCGGATTTGCATTTGCGGAAATACTTCCGCAAACGCAATTATGTCCGCAAATTCCCAATTTTGAACACGATACCTGCGCGGTTACACACACACACACACACACACACACACACACACACACACACACACACACACACACACACACAGCTTTACCTAGATCAAACATTTAGTAGTGAATATGCCCTCTGTCCCACCCTGAGCAACGTTCCCGGAAAGGAATCTGTATCGACTGGAGTTACATGCACACACACACACACACACACACACACACACACACACACACACACACACACACACACACACACACACACACACACACACACACACACACTCACAGCGAGGCGATGCCAGCCTTCCTGACGGCGTTGGAGATACTCTTGACGGCGGTTTGGATGCCCATGACCAGCGTGGTGAGCTCCCCCGTGGCGTGCGGGTACTTGCGTTGCTCCCACAGGAGATAGCGCGTCAAGGTCATGCAGTTTGTGTCGATGGGGGAGCCGTGAGTCGCCATCGCTACGGCCTGCTGGAGAAATAATAATAATAATAATAATAATTTTATTATCGCCCGGAGGTATACAGACAAAAAAAAGCAACAACAAGACAAAAAAAGCAACAACAACAAGACAAGGAGTTAAGTGAAGGGACTGTTTACCTGCAGGATGGGGTTTTCCTCAAAATCATCGAAATTTAGATTTCCGTATCCACAAATGCTAGAACCCATTGCGGTTATGCCAGACGCATGACTTTAAAGTTCCCGGTCCAATTAAATGCCTACGCGCCAGTTTAAAGAGCCCTATTATGTCAGCGCCTGGTGTAGAGTGTTGCCATATGACTGACATTATATTTTTTACTTTTTAAAATTTTCGTATTATATATACATGAATTAATTTTTTTATGGTAAGCTATGTTGGGTGGAAGGAAACGCCGTGATAGCGCAGGTTTTCACGGCGCTGCAGCCAAGCACACACGCCGTGATAGCGCAGGTTTTCACGGCGCTACAGCCAAGCACACGAAACTCGGCATAACAAACTCGGCAACAAAATGTTATAACTTCTTGACTTTTTGACCAATTTTTTTTAATTATTATTATTTAAAAAACCATCAGAATCTCTATAAAAATTGAAAAATCTTTTATTAAGTAAACGTTGTTGTGGGAGAATTAGCTGCCTGAGTAAAGGTGTATTGAAACCTTTACAGCTCAATAGCTCGAAATTTGATTTTGCATAAATAGCATGTAGAAAAGTGTTCATAACTTCCTTATTTTTCATTTATATAAAAAAAAAACTAAATAGCTATGTGTTCCTGAAGGTTCTGGCTTGAAACTGCATTTTTGAATTTTTGTTACAAATAAAAAAATTAAAATAACATATTAAAAGAATAATACACATTTTAAAAAACTTGGCAAAGGAAAAAAAGGATGAAAAAAGATGCGTTTGTATGTAAAAAAAATTCCGTAATTAGTTACCGGTAGCAATATTAAGAACATACAGAAATCAGTTATATAGATAAACAACTCTTCAAAAGGAGACTAAGAAGTTTTAGATTTTTTAAAATTTTTGGCGAAGTTATTAAGCCTTTCAAAATGGCCGTCAAATGCATAAAACTAACTGTAAAAAAACAACTTATGGCCGGATTGCCTTCATTTCTGGGGTAGAGAGGTTAAAGTTTTTAGATAACCTTAATAGTGTGTAGAAATGTCAAGGAAATCCAAGCAGTCTAACATGGTGGTGACCAAAAAGGTAAACAGTCCCCTTAAGTACTACCGTAGATAACAGTTAAGTCGCCACCTGCAGTAATGTCGCCAGCCGCCAAATATTACGAATTATAGCATCACTACTGATTTTTATGTGCCACTGAAGATGATACACAGTAGTTTATATCATGACTGTATAATCTACCCTGTTTCAGCGTTGTTTTATGCTTTGTATCTGCAGGTATAGACGGTTTCAAATTTCGATACGCATTTTTTTTTCGGGCGACGACGACAGAGGTACGACACTCAGTAAATAAACACTAGATGGCGACTCTACTGTTGGTAGCCACGTTGTAGATATTTTTTGTCATTTGTTCATTTATAGCCATAATATGACACAGATGAAGACACAAAATGACACAGACTCTCCAGATAGCCCCTTCTAACTTTCTGAAATCATGGATGTAGAAATGTAAGTATTAACGCCACCACACGTCTGTACACAGAAAAAAAAGTTGTCCTGGCGACTTAACTGTTATTTACGGTAGAGCAAAACAAAAAATACATAATATATATGCACATTAGGGGACATAGTATCAAAGTGCATATAGTACATAGGGTAAACATACATGGACATGTTTTATGTATTACTGTTTCATGTTTCATGTTTACAATTGTAACGTTTTGTTGATTGGCGGTCGATCTGCAGTGTGACGACCTAGAGGTGACCTTCCGGACCCTAAACTGTATAGTCACGGTACTGCTTGATATTAGTGATCGCTGACTAATTCATTCTAAACAAAGCAATAATTTCATGCTATAACATTTTACAACACTAGTTCCCTCAGGTGACGTGTACAGGACAAAACAGGAGGTGATACACCCAGCAGCCGTTAAATTTCAGATGTAACTAACCTTTTGAGACCCATAACGTAATTTATATTATAATTTGGGTACCATTCGACAATTTTTAGTGACTAAGCAATATTTTATAGATGTGACCTGTTTAGTATCCTTGTCGACTAACTAAATTTGGTATATTAAGTTACTTTTTCGTAGTTTTATGGCTAATAACAGACGATTTCATATAGCAAAGGAAAGATCTCTGGGCGTGAAGGGGTTAACGTGAGACTCACCTGATCTTCACAGTGTTAGTGTCGGTGGCTGAGTTCCTGGGTGGCCGGTGTCTGTGCCAAGATGAGCACCGCTGAGCCCTGGGTGCCTGTGTTGTCAGGAAGCAGGGAGCCACTCGCCAGCCACTAAGGTGCACCAATCGAGGCAGCCCCACCGAAACACTCCATCTATTTATACCGCCACCCCCGCGAAGGACAAAAAGTGTCTGGGCAAACACGTATATAATGTTCTTTGATTGCTAACACATAGGCCTACATAACAGAAAAGCAATTATAGAGAGATAGAGAAGGGTGGAATTTAAAGCAACATCATTTTAAATTGCTCTAAACAAGGGCATATACGACACTCCTTTGACAGAGAAAACAAAGAATAGCTTGGTTGACAATTGATTTCTGGCAGCCTGACAAACTCATGAACATTGTTACTTCATTTTCAGAACTCCACCCTGGTACAATTATCCCGAGGAGTAGAATAGTCATAGCAGTATGTGGGTGAGGCATTGCAACATCCTGCAGGGGTGGTTTCATCGCACGCTAAACGCTGCACAACACTAAGATCTTACAAATAGTACCTTTTATTCGACGAAAAGAAAAAAATACGCCGGGGAGAAAAAAACAATAAATGAATATTGAAATTTCTTTGATATTTTCAGGGTCATTGTGTACCATTTCTCCCTTCTCCCCCAAAAAATTAAATCACAGAATATAGATAAGAGCGTTAGTACTGCTTACCTGTACCAGCCAAAGTTGATTATGATTTCAAATTCAAGTTATTAACCACTTGACCCCTTCACGCCCAGATCTTTCCTTTGTTATATAAAATAGTTTGCTGTTAGCCATAAAATTACGAAAAGTAACTTAATATATCAAATTAGCTACGGCAAGGATACTAAACAGGTCATATCTATAAAATATTGCTTATAGTCACTAAAAAATCGTCTAAAGGCACCCAAATTACAATGGAAATTACGTTCTGGGTCTCAAAGGGTTAATGTTATTTTTTGTGAGCTCAAGAAAATAGCAATAAGGATATGCAGAGTAAGCATGCTGTTGTGGTTTTGTATTGGCATGTGCGATCTGTAATGTGAGGCGGTGGTTGCAACCTTTCAGGGAGGCATATTCCCGTTCTCTATGGGAGTAGGTGGTTTCTCAGTGAAGACGCTTGGCTGTAGCTCCGAAACTAACCATAGGAACTTCTCGAAAATACCCTCATTGTGATTCCCACGCAGAGTTACCAGCGTGAGAGAAGAAAAATCTTAACAAACCCTATCCGTAACCTATCCTGACATGTTTTGCTGAGTGAGAGAAGGAAAATCTTAACATACCCTATCCGTAACCTATCCTGACATGTTCAAGAGTAAACGCCACACTCTTTCAGAAAACGTGAATATGCTTCCGGGTGTCACGCCACGGCCACGCACGCAGCATTCAATGAACCAACTGTGCTCGCTCCCTCTCTATATGCGATAATTGATTCATACACACAGTCGCTACCAAGGATAATATATAGAGATTGTATATTATCCTTAGTCGCTACAGTACACCACCAGGAAGGCTTTTATATAATTCGACAGAGGTGTGCTTTGTGCCTCCCGGGAATGGCGTGCGTGTAGGTATGGACACCCATGAATTTTATGTTAGCATTGACCTGCCAGGCTGCTACACAGAACTCCGACCAACGTTCTGAAGGTGCTGTCACTCGCTGTCATTCATTAATCAAGCACCTTGCGTACACTCTTAGAAAAAAAGGGTAGAAAAAGGGTGTTTGTAGTGATGAAATACTGCTACCCTTTGTCTACCCTTACAAATATACCCTTTCGGATGGACGCAAATATACCATTTTGCAACCCTCTCGTCTAAAAAGGGTAGATAAAGGGTAGATGAAGGGTATAATCGGCAGCATCTACCCTCCAGCCTGGACATAGGGTTTAAAAAGGGTAGTGATGGTGCGATGTAACAATTCTACCCTTAATATACCCCTTATTTCTGAGAGTGTATATAGCTACCTGACGCCGGGGACTGAAGGCTTCACTCATGCTTCCTCAACCATTAAAACGTTCTATGCTGGGCAGCCATGGACGTACTTTGACGGGAAAAAAACACTATCCATTTGTAAAAGCATCAAATAATAACCTAATCAAACCATTAAACTAATCTATCTAAGTTCGTTCTCCAGTACAAAGGAGGGATTGCTGGGACGTAGCCTACTACTGCAACACATAAATAAATCATTGCCTCCAGTATTATTGTCATCACTACGACATGAACCAAACGCTTGCATTTAAAATTCGCGGATCACATAGCAGGATCATAATCATGTTACCGTTAAGCGCTGTTGATCCATCAGGCCTGTAATGCAGTTATATGTTACCTGAGTGGATCACGTTGTCTTGAACAGATAACAAAACAATCTACAACTTCTCTCTGATCTACAACTTTGCTTAATACCCAGTCTATCTATACAAGTCTTGAAAAGTGATGGGGCAAGGACGCACCCTTGTCTCACTCCTGTAGCTATTCACAGGAAAAAAGCTGGATACACTATATAGCCTACACCTCCCCCACACTTCACAGCACTCTCTCTCTCTCTCTCTCTCTCTCTCTCTCTCTCTCTCTCTCTCTCCCCCCTTATCTAAGCCATAAACTCTTACAGGATTGAATTAAGCTTAGTTTGTCACTTTTTTATATATATTTCTTTTTCTCATACATATATTTGAAGGTCGTGTGTGTGTGTGTGTGTGTGTGTGTGTGTGTTCATACTAGGAAATGTTCTCAAGGCTATCGAATGCCTAGATTCAAGTCTGTTGAATATAAAAGAAGGGAAAGAATAACAGAAAAGTCTTATAAACTGTATTCTGTTTAAAATAACCGTGATTTCATGATGACAGTATTAATTAACATCCATATCATTGTCCTACAGTGATAAGCTCCCCCCCCCCCCCCCCCATCGACCTCACTGTAGTATACCGCTACCGTAGATAACAGTTAAGTCGCCAGGACAACTTTTTTTTCTGTTTACAGACGTGTGGTGGCGTTAATAGTTACATTTCTACATCCATGATTTCAGGACAGTTAGAAGGGGCTATCTGGAGAGTCTGTGTCATTTTGTGTCTTCATCTGTGTCATAGTATGGCTATAAATGAACAAATGACAAAAATATCTACAAAGTGGCTACCAACAGTAGAGTCGCCATCTAGTGTTTATTTACTGAGTGTCGTACCGCTGTCGTCGTCGCCCGGAAAAAAAACGCGTAGTGAAATTTGAAACCGTCTATACTTGCAGCTACAAAGCATAAAACAACGCTGAAACAGGGTAGATTATACAGTCATGATATAAACTACTGTGTATCATCTTCAGTGGCACATACAATTCAGTAGTAATGCTATGATTCGTAATATATAGCGCCTGGCGACATGACTGCAGGTGGCGACTTTACTGTTATCTACAGTACAGTGCTCGCTCCCCCCATCGACCTCACTGTAGTATACCGCTAGAGTCAGGCTGTCATACTGTAGTGGGATGTATATAATGCCACCAATTTAAAAGAGAAGTAATCATTTTCTTTGAGTAGGTATGTAAGAAGAATTTCCCCAGATCCATGGTACAATAATAATAATAATAATAATAATAATAATAATAATAATAATAATAATAATAATAATAATAATATTTTTATTCTCACCCGAAGGCATACCAGAAAAATAATAACATAATATATAGACGAGGGAATGAACTTAAGTACTAAAGCAAATAATTGATAATAGCTATATACTACCTCTATAATAATAATAATAATAATAATAATTGTAATATCACCCGGAGGCATACAGGCAAAACACAACAAGACAAAGAGTTAACTTAGATGTTATGAGCGGGGCAGGTTGCATCGAGGGTAGGTTGCATCATTGCCTCTAACTCGCATTAACTTTTTTTTATTATTATTGTTGTAGTTGTAGAAGTAGTAGTTTATAGTAGTAGTAGTAGTAGTAGTAGTAGTAGTAGTAGTAGTAGTAGTAGTAGTAGTATTAAGACGATGTACGTGTGATAACATGCGAGTTAGAGGCAATGATGCAACATAAGAACATAAGAAGAACATAAGAAAATAAGGAAGCTACAAGAGGCCGTGAGACCTACACGTGGTAGTTCCTGTCACCTAACACTACCTACATCCACCTTTCATCCCCATCCATGAACCTATCCAGCTCCCCTTTAAAGCTCCCCAATAACTCAGCACTAACTACTTGTCTACTGAGTCCATTTCAATCATTCACCACCCTATTTGTGAACCAGTTTTTCCCTATTTCCTTTCTAAATCTACGCTTTTCCAGCTTGAATCCGTTACTTCTTGTTCTACCCTGGTTAAACGCCGTAAGAATAATACCCTCCTCGCAACCTACCCTCGATGCAACCTGCCCCGCTCTCCCCTACTAGAGCAAAACAATACGTAACAAAGGCATATGCCAAGAGTAGCCTACATTAGAGAGCATATTAGAATAGTATAGGTTGGGGTTGGCCATTCCTTCTATTCTATACTAGCCTTCTACCGTAGATAACACTCAAGTCGCCAGTCACTCGCCACTGCACTAATGTCGCCAGGCACAATATATTACGAATTTTAGCATTACTACAGACTTTTATGTGCCACTGAAGAGGCATGCACAGTAGTTTATATTATGTACATCACACTACATGTCTTCAGTGGCACATAAAAGTCTGTAGTGATGCTAAAATTCGTAATGTATTGTGCCTGGCGACATTAGTGCAGTGGCTAGTGACTGGCGACTATAGTGTTATCTACGGTAGTTCAGTACGTTCGTGGTTCTTAACCTGGGGGGCGTGAGATAAGAGGGATCGAAGAAGTAGGAATTGTCAAATGTCATTGAACGTGATCTAACTAAATCTGCTGGGTATATACAAGTAATATGAATAAGTATGTGCCCAATATAAGTGCTAAAACATGATTTTTTTCAGTTTTTCTTTCTGATTCATAATTAATTTGAAATATCTTGGTTGAAGAAGTGAAGGGGAGGGGGTGCATGGAGGCAAGGACCCACTACTGAAGGGGGCGTACGTGGTGGTAAAAAGGTTAACCCCTTGAGACCCAGAACGTAATATCCACTGTAATTTGGGTAGTACCATTAACCGATTTAAATTAATCTGAGCAATATTTTATAGATATAACCTGTTTATTATCCTTGTAAACTAGCTAATTTGGTATATTAAGTACTTTTTCGCAATTTTATGGCTAACAACTGACAATTATGTATAGCAAAGGAAAAATTTGGGCTTGAAGGGGTTAAGAAACGCTTTTCTAGTGTATTCACCCTCGGTCTTGGTCTTGGTCTTGCTTTGGTCTTGGTCTTGTCTTGGTCTTGTGATCTGCGGTGGACTTGCGGTTGCCAGCTGTTACCCGACCTCCCGTAAAGAGCTTAGAGCACACAGACCATGTCCTTCCTCTGCTCTTTCTTAAATGAGGCCTTATTTTTGTTCCTTAGTTTCCCGTACATGATTATACACATGATAAAAGGGTATAATTGTTCGGTTAAATGAAACAAATGGTCTTTTATCTTCGCTATTATCGTACTTGAAGGAAAAATTGCTATCGTACAAACGTAGAGAAGTGTCGTAGCACATATCTTATTCAGGCATTTAAATAGTTGTTAATAGTCACAACGCATAGATTTGTATTTCTAAGGATGAATAAAGATATAAACAACTTATAATTAGAGTCCCTTCAAGGAATAGAGAGTGAAAATAATAGAAAAACGGCCCGCCTAACGGATCCCATGACCTGTGACGTAACGCGTTCACACACACACACACAGTCACACACACACACACACAAATATTATATAAATCAATATGCTAACTAGGACTAATAAACCATTCTTAGTAACTATAAACAGACAGGTAACACTCAACAAAGAAGGTATACGGAGGATAAAATATGTTAGAAAAGGCTGACAAATTTACATGCCATATGAGACGCCCTATATATTCGCTTGACACGTAGTGAACGCTTAAGAAGGAGTGTTGTGCGGCGAGAGGGCGTGTGTAGTGGTGGTTGTAGTGGTTGTCAAGGTGTGTGTGGAGTGGGTGAGGGAGTGACAGGTGGATCAGCTGGCAGGGTTTGTTGATATCGACAGGCGGAGGCAGCGAGCACAGGCAGGCTGGCAGGGTACGTAACCAGCTGGCCCTTCCATGCTTCCCCTACCTCCCTACCCTGAATCACACTGTACACACCCTCACTACGGTACACAGGCCGCCATACATGTACTACTGGGGGGTATATTAAGGCGGAAACACGGCTAAGGTACAGACATAAGGTCGTGTATAAAATTTCGTGTTTCATGTTATTGTGTTTACATTGTTTATCATTTCGTCTGTTACGTCTGACTATCACACTACCTCGCTGTTCCTGACCTCATTATTACTTTACCATGAATAAGGCATGGTTATTTTAGGGATTATGCCACTTTGGGGTGATGTGTAAGGTTACGTCAACGCCAGCATGACTCACGGGGGGTGTGTGTCCCCTTGCCATGTCTGTTTGTGCAGGTGTTTGGGGCTGGTTAGAGGGGGGGCGGGAGTCTGGAAGTGTAGGAAAGGGTGGTATTATTTAGTGTTTGCCCATACTCCCCCTCTCCCACAAAACAAGCTTGGGGACCTGGGGGAAGGCGGGATATTTGGCTGGGGTACAAAATATGCGTCGCAACCACATAGTTTTTGAGTTTGGGGTGTTGAAAAAATTCCCTAGATCTAAGGAAAATTTATTGGATTTCTTCTGAGTCCAGAGACGTGTGAACCTGACGACCCTCACAGAATGATGACTGGAGTGTTGATAACCTCCCCAACCCCCTGCTAGAAGGTTAGGTAGGTTTGCTTAGGTTAGGGTAGGTTAGATTTGGCTAGGTTAGGTTAGATTTGGTTAGGTTAGCTTAGGTGGTCGCCACCCCATGCGGCCGCCGTCCCCATGCGGCCGCCCGGCCGCCCGTATGATCCACATATATAGAGGGCAGTCGTGCGGAGCTAACTATTGTTATACGTATATGTTTATTGTACGTTATGCTTAACATATATAACTATATGTTAAACATAAGATATGTCATAAGCTACTAACCTAACCTCACTATAACCCCTAAAATTTACTAACCTAACCTCACTATAACCCCTAAAAGTTACTAACCTAACCTCACTATAACCCCTAAAAGTTACTAACCTAACCTCATTATAACCCCCTAAAAGTTACTAACCTAACCTCACTATAACCCCTAAAAGTTACTAACCTAACCTCACTATAACCCCTAAAAGTTACTAACCTAACCTCACTATAACCCTAAAAGTTACTAACCTAACCTCACTATAACCCCCTAAAAGTTACTAACCTAACCTCACTATAAGTTACTAACCTAACCCCACTATAACCCCCTAAAAGTTACTAACCTAACCTCACTATAACCCCTAAAAGCTACTAACCTCACTATAACCCCTAAAAGTTACTAACCTAACCTCACTATAAGTTACTAACCTAACCCCACTATAACCCCCTAAAAGTTACTAACCTAACCTCACTATAGCCCCCTAAAAGTTACTAACCTAACCTCACTATACCCCCTAAAAGTTACTAACCTAACCCTACCATAACCCCCTAAAGTTACTAACCTAACCTCACTATAGCCCCCTAAAAGTTACTAACCTAACCTCACTATAACCCCCCTAAAAGTTACTAACCTAACCTACCATAACCCCCTAAAAGTTACTAACCTAACCTCACTATAGCCCCCTAAAAGTTACTAACCTAACCCTACCATAACCCCCTAAAAGTTACTAACCTAACCTCACTATAGCCCCCTAAAAGTTACTTATATTGCCGTAGGCGGCCGCATTGGGGATACACCGCTTAGGTTAGGTTATCGGTGGGTCAAGACCCCCGCTAGGTTAGGTTAGTTTTGGTTAGGCAAATTTCTCTAGATATAAAGAAATTACCCTAGATCTAGGGAATTTTACCCCCCTACACAACTCTTTAATTACGTGTTTCCGACGCATAATTTGTTCCCCACCCGAAAACCCTGCATTCCCACAGGTCCCCAAACTTGTTTAGGGTAAGTGGGAGAGTATGGGCAAACACTAGGAATTTACCTACCATATTTTCCGCCGGGGAATAGTTTGTTGAACTGTTCCCCACACCCATCCTTAAAATAAACAAATAAAAAAACAACCTGACGTTAATTGTCAATGTGGCGATACATTTTTTAGGCCCTTCTAACGCAAACGCAGGCAAACACATTTTGAGGCTGTCAAGCCCCAAAATTGAGACCTGTCAAGAGGGAGAATGTAATGAGAGTGCTCGCTCGCTCGCTCTCATTCGGAAAACTTTCTATTAGAAAATGCGAGTATGGGCAAAAAGATCCCCACCAGAGTGTGTGCGCCTCTGCCCAACCATTACTTCTGTGCTGAGTCTGATCCTCCACGGCAAACTTGTGCCCAACCATTACTGTCTGTGCTGCGTCTGATCCTCCACGGCAAACTTGTGCCCAACCATTACTTTCTGTGCTGAGTCTGATCCTCCAAGGCAAACTTGTGCCCAACCATTACTTTCTGTGCTGAGTCTGATCCTCCAAGGCAAACTTGTGCCCAACCATTACTGTCTGTGCTGAGTCTGATCCTCCACGGCAAACTTGTGCCCAACCATTACTTTCTGTGCTGAGTCTGATCCTCCAAGGCAAACTTGTGCCCAACCATTACTTTCTGTGCTGAGTCTGATCCTCCACGGCAAACTTGTGCCCAACCATTACTTTCTGTGCTGAGTCTGATCCTCCAAGGCAAACTTGTGCCCAACCATTACTTTCTGTGCTGAGTCTGATCCTCCAAGGCAAACTTGTGCCCAACCATTACTGTCTGTGCTGAGTCTGATCCTCCAAGGCAAACTTGTGCCCAACCATTACTGTCTGTGCTGAGTCTGATCCTCCAAGGCAAACTTGTGCCCAACCATTACTGTCTGTGCTGAGTCTGATCCTCCAAGGCAAACTTGTGCCCAACCATTACTGTCTGTGCTGAGTCTGACCCTCCAAGGCAAACTTGTGCCCAACCATTACTGGTATCTGTCTGACTTGCCACCACAGGTCCAAGCAAACTTGTGCCCAACCATTACTGTCTGTGCTGAGTCTGACCCTCCAAGGCAAACTTGTGCCCAACCATTACTGTCTGTGCTGAGTCCGACCCTCCACGGCAAACTTCGTGCTCGTGCTCCTCACTTTACCCTTCACTATTATTTCTTCTTTACCTTGTGCTGGATACATAGTCATTGATTCTGATCAAATATGATTTAGTAATTCTTCAAAAAAGCTTGAAATATTTCCCAAGACGACTGGTTATCTTCCAGACTAAGATTTACCCTGCTTTCTCTTGTGAAGAGAAAATGTTCCCATGTTCTCTGCTGACAGCTGATTGCCTCCCTGTGGTAATACATATCATCACCACCCTCAGTATCACGCTGGCCGTGGAGCTCTGCCTCAGCTTGGAATTCAGCATCAGTGTCAGAATTGTTGCTTGAGGAATCAGTATCATCTAATTCATGCAAGAAATCATCAAATTCCTGCCTTAACAAAGCGTCTATCTCAGCCAGCTTACAGTTTTATTTCTGATGGATGACGTTATTCCAGGAAATATGCAACAAAAAGATTCCCTTAAGAGTTCACATGAGTGTCATCCGATGTCATGAGGGGCGAGAAGCACTTTTTTTTTCCAATTTCTATTGTTGTATTGGTACCCTATTAGGAATCAGTGCAAGGCAAAATCCATGCCTGGTGGGGAGGAATCTCAGAGTACCTGCTGCTGTATGAGACTCTGTTTTGGCATCAATGCACCACAACAACTACAAACTGACTCACACACACACACTTGTTGAAGCAATTTTACATGGTAGTTGTATCGTGCACTTAGTTTCTGCCTGGGAGACTTTGGGCTACTTATTTTTTTGAAACTTTCTCTATAATTTTCAGCTTTCTAGAATTTGGGGCAATTGTTCTTTGTTATGATTTTGTGTCATCAAACATTCAGACTGTTCGATTTTGTTTGAATCAAAATTTCCCTTCAAGAATTCTGAATATAGTTTTTTTTTATATAGGTTAGTGGAATTATTCTGGTTAACATGCTGACTGTGTGCTCTGAAAAACACAAGTCTTCCCTATCGCCACTCTTTTAATTTCATGGTGTTGCACAGTTCAATGCTTGGTTGATGAAGGGGAGTTATTTTCCTAGTCTATTATAGTTTGTAACAGCCACCCTTCAAGGCTACATGAGTCAGCCTGAGTCACCTGACGGAGGGTTAGCTTCTGTTTTTTTCACAATAGATAAAACTTTTTGGTTACCATGACATGCCTGTTAGTCTCTTATAATGTAGTTGTGTAAGGTAATGTACAAGATGGACATTATGATCTTTAGGAAGAGGAGCTTTACCCATCTATATTACCCACCTGATTCAAGCTGGAGACATGAGTTATGGCTTGGTAGTAGTGGTAGGGGAGACATGAGTTATGGCTTGGTAGTAGTGGTAGGGGAGACATGAGTTATGGCTTAGTGGTAGGGGAGACATGAGTTATGGCTTGGTAGTACTGGTAGGGGAGACAGGGCATGATGTGCTGTGTCATGGGCCTTTGTTAGATGTCACGTGGGGCCCGCCAGCTGGTGTGACTCACTCGTGGCACATTGTGTTTTGAGGCACAGGGTGGGGTGTAGGGGGAGGCCTCGCCATGGCACAGCTTACCTACACGACCACAGTTCTTCATGTACTTCCAGTGACAAAGGCTTGATACTCAGGTCAGGCTGTGTGCCATTTTATTTTACCATGTGGAAATGTGTCATGGATTTGTTAGTGCATATACTAAAGTAACAAATGGCTTTGTTGTGTGATTGATGTGTATTTTTAGGAGAAAACAAAATGTGCAACTGTAAGTAATTTGGCATTCAAAGTGGCATTCTATATTGTGTACATCTTCTGAGGCATGAAAGTAATATTGAACACTTTGTAAGGCCTGTCAATGGCTCCCACAATCATTCCCAAGGCCTGTCAATGGCTCACACAATCATTCCCAAGGCCTGTCAATGGCTCCCACACTCATTCCCAAGGCCTGTCAATGGCTCACACAATCATTCCCAAGGTCTGTCAATGGCTCCCACAATCATTCCCAAGGCCTGTCAATGGCTCCCACAATCATTCCCAAGGCCTGTCAATGGCTCCCACAATCATTCCCAAGGCCTGTCAATGGCTCCCACACTCATTCCCAAGGCCTGTCAATGGCTCCCACAATCATTCCCAAGGCCTGTCAATGGCTCCCACAATCATGCCCAAGGCCTGTCAATGGCTCCCACAATCATTCCCAAGGCCTGTCAATGGCTCCCACAATCATTCCCAAGGCCTGTAAATGGCTCCCACAATCATTCCCAAGTGTGAGTCAATGAATAAGTTTCCTTAGGAAGTGCATTCAAAGGTAAATTGCATGTTGAAAAGTGTTATTCCTCTTGTGAATTTTATAGTGCTTGTGTACTAAGTTGTGAATCTACTTCTGTGTGTGTAGTTAAGGTTTTATACACAGATCGTACAAGCACCACCGAGTCACAGACATCCTCCCCCCTGCCTGAACCCCTTCACGCCCAGATCTCTCCTTGGCTATGTAAAATTGTCTGTTGTTAGCCATAAAATTACGACAAGTAGCTTAATATACCACATTAGTTAGTGGACAAGGATACTAAACAGGTCTATAGCTATAAAATGTTGCATATATTCATTAAAAATCGTCTTATGGTAGCTAAATTACAATGGAAATTACGTTCTGGGCCTCAAGGGGTTAAAGACTGACTTGATGCAGGAAAGTGATTATCCTTAGCACAACAACAGAAGCCAAAGCTGATGATGATGATGAAAGATGATGTCAAGCCTGAGTACATGAAGTCTATGAGGAGACTAAAGGAGCCCATTAACCCCTTGAGACCCAGAATGTAATTTCCATTGTAATTTGACGGCCATTAAACGATTATTAGTGAATATAAGCAATATTTTATAGATATGACCTGTTTAGTATCCTTGTGACAACTAACTAATTTGGTATATTAAGTGACTTTTCGTAATTTCATGGCTAACAAACATACAATTTCATATAGTAAAGGGCCCGTCAGGGTGGCAAGGTTGGTAGAGACGTGAGCTCGCAATGTGCAGCGTCCCTGTGCATTCGGTCAGCGGTTCGAGTCCGCCTAGTTCGTGCTGACGTGGCGGCGCTTTGTATAGTCAATAACCTTGTAGTTGGTACTTGCAAAGTGTCTAGATAGGATGAAAATCTTATCTTATCTTATATAGTAAAGGAAAGATCTGGGCGTGAAGGGGTTAATGGCCTGATTAACATGCACGTGTGGAGCCTTAGTCAGCAATGCACTCCCTCAGGGTTGGCTTAGACATACTATTAGTTATGAAGGGAAATTGAAATGGTGGGTGAATTTTTAGTATAACGTAATATTATACCTACCATTCTGATTCCTCTTAAGTCTTAACACTGATGATTAATACTACAGCTAAGTATTAATTATCCGACCTTGGGGGGACCGAAGGTAGGTCGGATAATTGGAATAGTCGGATGTTCAGATATCACAGTAACCATAAACGTAAGGACAAAATGGTATAGAACATAAAAGATGCAGCTCTTGAAGGCCGAGCCAGTGGTAGACGCGAAAGTAAAATTCATGCATAAATAAAGCCACAAATCAATGTTTTCTAATAACTAAAAAAAAAAACTAAGTAAAATAATTGGCCAAAACAAGACACAATGTGGTGGTGAAAAAAGTCGGTTGTTTGGACAAGTCGGATGTTTGGAGGTCGGATGTTGGGAATTTGGCTGTAGTAGTAGTTTATAGTAGTAGTAGTAGTTAGTAGTAGTAGTAGTAGTAGTAGTATTAAGACGATGTACGTGTGATAACATGTGAGTTAGAGGCAATGATGCAACCTACCCTCGATGCAACCTGCCCCGCTCTCCCTTACATCAATGAATTCCCTTATGTCTGTATATTCTGTTATTGTTGTTGCTTTTCCTGTATGCCTGCGGATGAGAATACAATTACTATTATTACTATGACTGGCTGCTTCCCTTGATAAAGATATGTACAGGAGCTGCAGGCAAAAACAAGGTGGCAGTAACTAGTGTTTATAATATGTATTTTTCGTAGTAAGCTCGTACGGCGTTTAACCAGGGTAGAACAAGAAGTAACGGATTCAAGCTGGAAAACCGTAGATTTAGAAAGGAAATAGTGAAAAACTGGTTCACAAATAGGGTGGTGAATGATTGGAATGGACTCAGTAGACAGGTAGTTAGTGCGGAGTCAATAGGGAGCTTTAAAGGGAGGCTAGATAAATTCATGGATGGGGATGAAAGGTAGATGTAGGTAGTGTTAAGTAACAGGAACTACCATGTGTAGGTCTCGCAGCCTCTTGTAGCTTCCTTATTTTCTTATGTTCTTATGTTCTTAAGACACTCAGTGGTCAGGTGGTCATTGCGGAGTCTATTGGGGTCTTTAAAAGGAGCCTGGATAAATTCATGGATGGGGAAGAGAGGTGGATGTAGGTAGTGTTAAGTAACAGGAACTACCATGTGTAGGTCTCGCAGCCTCTTGTAGCTTCCTTATTTTCTGATGTTCTTATTTCTATTTCAGATGGGGAGCCAAATGGAGTTCTCTTTTCCTCTGGCAACCTTTTCACCGAATGAGACGGAGACAGACTACGATGGGATAGAGCTGTGGGAGCCAGACAAGCACAGCTGTAACCAATATGTCACTCAGAACAAGACCTCATGGCTACACACAGGCTATGAAGGCATCCCAGAAAACCTTCTCATTAACTTCCTGGCTTGGATTGTAAGTTTATGCCGTGGATGTTGCCGAGTCTGACCATGTGATTCTCTAGATTGTTTTGGACTCAGAGAAAAAAATAAATAGGGAAAAACTGGTTCACAAATAGGGTGGTGAATGATTGGCATGGACTCAGTAGACAGGTAGTTAGTGTGGAGTCATTAAGAGAGCTTTAAAGGGAGGCTAGATACATTAATGGATGGGGATGAAAGGTGGATGTAGGTAGTGTTAAGTAATAGGAACTACCACGTGTAGGTCTCACGGCCTCTTGTAGCTTCCTTATTTTCTTATGTTATCATATCATATTCTTATCTTATGCTCTTATCCTCTTATCAATGTCGTGTTGATGATGTATTTAAAGGGGTCATCATGTTGTGGAATGTGCAATATTTACTCACAACTGATGACTGTTTTGGAAAGTTTTACATACCTTGGTAGCGCAGTCCATAATGACGGCGGGTCACGTCAAGAAGTCTTACGGCGGATTGGCATAGCCCACGGTGTTATGGACTCGCTCAGCGGGAGTATTTGGCATTGTCGGTACCTGTGCAGGAGGACAAAGATCCGGATCTTCAAGTCGCTTGTGATCCCTGTCTTACTCTATGGTTGTGAGATATGGACACTAAATAATGACTTGAAGAGACGAATCAATGCCTTTGGTAATAAGTGTCTTCGCAGAATCACGGGGTATCGCTGGGATGATTACGTGTCAAATCAGCGATTGCACCGTGAGACTGAATCGAGGCCTATTACCTGCATAGTCCGTCAGCGCCAACTTGGGCTATACGGGCATGTGGCACGCTACCCTGAAACCGATCCTTCCCATCGGGTTGTATCTGTAAGAGACAATCCGGCGTGGAGGAGGCCAAGGGGGCGCCCACAAGGCTCGTGGCTGGGGCAAGTTGATGTTTCTTGTCGAGAGCTGCTTGATATGGGAAAGGAGCCTGCATGGGAACTCGCGCGTGGTGACCCCCGGGAGTGGCGTCGTAGGGTGGGCGAGGCGACGCGCCCCCCGGCGTATGCCCCCAATGATTGATTGATTGATGACTGTAATGTGGACTGAGCAGAATATTTCATGTAAAGTAACGGACTGTAATGTGGACTGAGCCCCGAGTTGAGAGAGGGGCTGCTCGCCTCTACTCAAAGACTCGGAAAGTTTTTTGACAAGGAGGCTGGACAATTTTATGGATGGGGATGAAAGGTGGATGTAGGTCGTGTTAACCCCTTGAGACCTAGAACGTAATTTCCATTGTAATTTGACTACCAGAAGACGATTTTTAGTGACTATAAGCAATATTTTAATAGCTATGACCTGTTTAGTATCCTTATCCACTAGTTAAATTGGTATTTTAAATTACTTTTTGTAATTTTATGGCTGACAACAGACGATTTTATATAGCAAAGGAAAGATCTGGGCGTGAAGGGGTTAAGTCAGAGGAACTACCACGTGTAGGTCTCCCAGCCTCTTGTAGCTTCCTTATGTTCTCACGACTCCCTTGTGTGTCAGTTGCTGCTGTCGCTGTTCACCGTGCTGAGGAAGAAGGCGTGGAACTATGGGCGTCTGGCTTGGTGCAGAAGTATGAGAGTCGGTGAGTGGAGGGCAGCTGGTGCAGGCTGGCTCCTGTGTCCCAGCTTTATGGCAAACCTCACCTCGGCTTCCTGTTGCATCCGCTGTGGCCAGTTACTTGCCTTCCCTTTCTAAGTATATTTAGTTTGTATTTCAAGTTGATTTATGATTTATAGTTTTGTTGTGTGCTATTTATTAGATGTACAGTTTGAGGTAATAGATGGTTCCCCTCTAGCATCCAAAGCTGTGTGTGTGTGTAATTCAGTGCAGCTAGATTACCCGCAGCCTCCCCTCTCCCCTCCCCCGTGTAGCACTAGACACTGGCTCAGGTCTGCCGGAAACAGTGCCTCTTAGCTTACAGTATGTGAAGCAATGCCTCTGCAGAGTGAAATTAAAACTACACTGGCCATTCCTATGTGACCCAGCCAATATTAAACTACATAAATATCTGTGCTTGATAAGACGAGTCACTGATGTTGTTGTACTTAATTAGTTGGTAGAGAAAAATACAGGGAGGTCCCGTTATACGAGCATTCGGTATACGAGAAATCAATGATACGAGCTGAGTAAATTAGGGTCTATTTTCAATATACGAGATCGAAAATCCAATGCTACGACATTCAAACAGGTGAGTAAAATTACCAAGTTTAAAATGCGCGCCCTACCATGTATGCGTCTGCTGGGCTGTATGATGATGTACAATGATTCAGATGCGCAGAGACGAGTTTGTGGGCAGTGGAAGAGGTCTGCGCACCCCTCCCTTGTCCCTTACCTACCCTACCCTCTCTTGTATCACGCGGCGTCCCCTACAGTACAACGTCTTTTTTGCTTGTATTGTGCCTTGTGAGTCAATTTTAGTGATTTGCTGGTTTACTTAATGTGCTTATTGTGACTTATTTGTGCTCTGTCCTACTATGCTGTCACACTCTTAATTCACTGTGTTTTGTGTGGTGGTGTGGTCTTGAAAAACATGTCTTTGATGGGGTCCTGGAACCAAACCTATATTTTACCATTAGTTATACATTTCGCTATACGAGATTTCGCTTTACGAGTATGCCAAGTGGAACCTAACTGCTCGTATCTTCGGGACCTCCCTGTAGTAATGTTTGATATCAATTACGATTGGTTGTTAGAACTTAAACGAGTGGTAACTGAAGGAGTGTCAGTACGATGTTACAGTAGTGAGGCGGTGCAGGCTATGAAGGACACGGTTCTCACTACACAAAGGAGGACTCGTATAGGGTTAAAATGCAGCCAAATTCCCAACATCCAACCTCCAAACATCCGACTTGTCCAAACAACCGACTTTTTTCACCACCACATTGTGTCTTGTTTTGGCCATTTATTTTACTTTCTACGGTGAATAATGTCATCTACAAGTGCTAAACGTAAGCGTGTTGTGTTGAACATTGAACAGAAAGTGAATATTATAAGGAAAGTAGAACAAGGTGTTCCTAGACGAGATATATGTCGGGAATTTAACATCGGCAAGACGACTGTGGTGGATATTTTATGTACATCCGAACATCCGACTATTCCAATTATCCGACCTACCTTCGGTCCCCCCAAGGTCGGATAATTAATACTTAGCTGTAGTACAAAGAGGCTGGAAAAGTAGGAGGCCTCGCATGTGAAAGGTTGGGTTAGGAGAACGTGAACACATGGAGATTACCAAAAGTCCTCGGGCCATTGGGGGAGTTGCCTTGACCTGGTGACAAATAGAGAGATCACTAAGAAATACAGCGTCTAATAAATTTGTTTGTGGAAAAATGAAATATTAATGTCGAAAGGATATGCACATGCAACGCCTTTAGTATTATAATAGGCATTCTGCTGCTTATGTATGCTTGGATGCTAGAAAGAACTATTACTATTGCTTCTGAGAGTACATAGTTGTCTTTTACATTTTGAATGCACTTAGAATCAAAGGTAGTTCTCAGTACAGGTTGAAGTTCCCAAACTCGGCATCCCAAGACTCGGCAACACCCAAAACTCGGCTATGGTTCCGGATTTTCCAAAACACGGCAGAACACCCAAAACCCGGCGCGTAGTTGCCGGGTCGGCCGCTGGGTGCCACCACACTAGGCCGCTTGGTTTCTCCCGTCGATTTGTTTGTTGTTATTGTTCAGTGGTGTTGTGACTGTAGAGTTGTGTACACTGTTATTTTGTGTACTTCTACAGGTCTGTTATTGGTATTATGGCTCCCAAACGTCCAGGAACACCTACTGGTGCAAGTGAAAAGAAAAGGAAGAACAATGTGTTAACTATTTCTATTAACTATGTGATTTTCATGCTTTTTTTTCCCTTAATATATCTACGTTCTAAAAGTCGGAAAATCCCATTACTCGGCTCGGCGCTGGTCCCGAGGTTGCCGAGTTTGGGAACTTCAACCTGTATCATCTATTTGAGAGACTTTTCAATGTGACTGATCTTTTTAAGAGTGGTTATTCTTTTACAATCATTCTATTTTTTTCTGCTCTGAGTTGATTTTCCATAATATTCAGTCCTTGGATAAGCATATGATTTTTGAATGCTTACTTGATTTATTGACGTCTTAGCTTTGTTCTCTTCCCTGCAAACCTTCCCAGCATGGGCGCCAGAACCTTCACACTGATCTAAGCTCTGGTATTTTGTACTTCTCTGTTTCAGAATAAAGAACTTTGGATTCAGTCAGTACAATGTGTAGGTGCCAACATGTGTTTTGGTATTTTGGTGTGTGTGTGCGTGTGTGTGTGTGTATGTATGTATGTATGTGTGTGTGTGTGTATGTATGTGTGTGTGTGTGTTGATACTGCTAACAAAATATGCATGCCTGAAATATCAAAATTTGTCCTGAAACTTTTGCTTCAGTTGTTTGAGTGTATTGTCATATTTACCAATTAATAGTCAAGTCAAGATTGTCATATTTACCAATTAATAGTCAAGTAAAGATTGTCATATTTACCAATCAATAGTCAAGTAAAGATTGTCATATTTACCAATCAATAGTCAAGTAAAGATTGTCATATTTACCAATTAATAGTCAAGTAAAGATTGTCATATTTACCAATCAATAGTCGAGTAAAGATTGTCATATTTACCAATTAATAGTCCCGTAAAGATTGTCATATTTACCAATCAATAGTCCCGTAAAGATTGTCATATTTACCAATCAATAGTCCCGTAAAGATTGTCATATTTACCAATTAATAGTCGAGTAAAGATTGTCATATTTACCAATTAATAGTCGAGTAAAGATTGTCATATTTACCAATTAATAGTCGAGTAAAGATTGTCATATTTACCAATCAATAGTCGTAAAGATTGTCATATTTACCAATTAATAGTCGTAAAGATTGTCATATTTACCAATTAATAGTCGAGTAAAGATTGTCATATTTACCAATTAATAGTCGAGTAAAGATTGTCATATTTACCAATTAATAGTCGAGTAAAGATTGTCATATTTACCAATTAATAGTCGAGTAAAGATTGTCATATTTACCAATTAATAGTCGAGTAAAGATTGTCATATTTACCAATTAATAGTCGAGTAAAGATTGTCATATTTACCAATCAATAGTCCCGTAAAGATTGTCATATTTACCAATTAATAGTCGAGTAAAGATTGTCATATTTACCAATTAATAGTCGAGTAAAGATTGTCATATTTACCAATTAATAGTCAAATAAAGATTGTCATATTTACCAATCAATAGTCAAATAAAGATTGTCATATTTACCAATTAATAGTCAAATAAAGATTGTCATATTTACCAATCAATAGTCCCGTAAAGATTGTCATATTTACCAATTAATAGTTAAGTAAAGATTGTCATATTTACTAATCAATAGTTAAGTAAAGATTGTCATATTTACCAATCAATAGTCAAGTAAAGATTGTCATATTTACCAATCAATAGTCAAGTAAAGATTGTCATATTTACCAATCAATAGTCAAGTCAAGTAAAGATGTGTGTTTGTTATACTGGTTATAGAATTGTGGATATATATTGATTG
>JACEEZ010017490.1:127500-165000 GCA_016584305.1 Chionoecetes opilio | reverse complement strand
CGGGCTGTGGCCTTAACCCCTTCACGCCCAGATCTTTCCTTGGTTATATAAAAAATTGTCTGTTGTTAGCCATAAAATCACGAAAAGTAACTGAATATATCAAATTAGTTAGTGGACAAGGATACTAAACAGGTCATATCTATAACACATTGCTTATATTCACGAAAAAATCTGTATGTATGTATATAGTAAACACGAACTTAAACTTTTGACACCAGACATGACAGCGTTGAACATAAGGAAGCTACATAACATAAGCTAAGAACATAAGGAAGCTACATAACATAAGCTAAGAACATAAGGAAGCTACATAATATAAGGAAGCTACATAACATAAGCTAAGAACATAAGGAAGCTACATAACATAAGCTAAGAACATAAGGAAGCTACATAACATAAGGAAGCTACATAACATAAGCTAAGAACATAAGGAAGCTACATAACATAAGCTAAGAACATAAGGAAGCTACATAACATAAGCTAAGAACATAAGGAAGCTACATAACATAAGGAAGCTACAGAACATAAGAAAGCTACAGAACATAAGCTAAGAACATAAGGAAGCTACAGAACATAAGCTAAACATAAGGAACTACATACATACTAAGAACATAGAGTACATAACATAAGAGCTACAGACATAAGAGCCCAGAACATAACTTAAGACAAGGAGCTACAGAACATAAGAACATAAGTTAGTCGACAAGGATACTAAACAGGTCATATCTATAAAATTTCCTGAGTCCCATGAGTCCTGTACTAATTTGTGGCCTGAATCAACACTTAGCAATGGATGGTTGACTACCTTACTACCTTTGTTATCATTTAATATATCAGTATGAAAATTTCTCCCAGGTGGACGCCATTGAATACTACGGTGAAGAGGAAATACGACTGAGTTCCGAGGTGGAGAATGAGAAGGTCAAGGCGCTGTCAAGACCAACGGGCGTGGCCTTCGTGACCTTTGACAGCATTGAGAACGCCACAAGTCCAAGATCCAACTGACGTTCGCACATCCCACTCCTCCGCTCGGCGCTCACCTACAACTGGTCACAGTGGCTCTTCTCCGAAAATTCTAGTGAGCGTAAGAACAGCAAAACAACAGAAACAGTAAAACTCTCTTTCGACTATGGCAAGAGTCCGAGTATGCAGGATCGAATAATGGGGATATGTAAAAAAAAAAAAAAAAAAAAAAGATTCTAGGTTTATATATAGCTAGGAAATTTCGACCCCTAAAAAAAAAAAAAAAAAAAAAAAAAAAAAAAAATTCTAGTTATCTATACAGAAAAATTTCGACCCTAAAAAAAAAAAAAGGAAAAAAAAAAGTAGGAGGTCCGAATACGAGAGGTTTTACTGTAATAGCCTACAGGTGGAGGGGTTGTAGGGGTTAGGGGGGTTGAGGGGGTGTGGGAAGGGGTTTAGGGGTGTGGGAAGGGGTTTAGGGAGGTTGAGGGAGGGTCTATAGGCTCCCAACGTAAAAAAGGAAAAAAACAAAACGGCAACGGCAGCAATTGTAGTAGTAACTGTAGAAGTAGAAGTAATAGATGTTATGATTAGCACTGCAGTAGTAGTAGTATAGTACTACAGGTTGAAGTTCCCAAACTCGGCAACCTCGGGACCAGCGCCGAGCCGAGTAATTGAATTTTCCGACTTTTAGAACGTAGATATATTAAGGGGAAAAAAAGCATGAAAATCACATGAAAAAAATTCCTGGACGTTTGGGAGCCATAATACCAATAACAGACCTGTAGAAGTACACAAAATAACAGTGTACACAACTCTACAGTCACAACACCACTGAACAATAACAACAAACAAATCGACGGGAGAAACCAAGCGGCCTAGTGTAGTGGCACCCAGCGGCCGACACGGCAACTACGCGCCGGGTTTTGGGTGTTCTGCCGTGTTTTGGAAAATCCGGAACCATAGCCGAGTTTTGGGTGTTGCCGAGTCTTGGGATGCCGAGTTTGGGAACTTCAACCTGTAGTAGTTTGACCAGTAGGAGCGTTGATAGTGTCACCTTGAATTAGTGGTGAACCATTTGATATCTTAAAACCATCTTGATATATATAACTTATACGTATGACTATTTTTATCTCTTCTCTTTGAAACGAAAATGAAATGAAATGAAAACTATATGTGTATGTTTGTATTTTTCTCAGGGCCAACTTGTCCGTCACGAACCGTCACTGGTGGCTGAAGGCTGTGATCATCAACATCATCCTCTTTCTGATCCTGTTCTTCCTCACCACGCCTGCCGTCATCATCAACAGTCTGGATCTCCTGCCCATCCAGGGAAAACTTTACAACATGGTGAGAGGCGAGGCTGTGGACATAGGAGTCATTAGAGGGTGGAAAGGAGTATGTGATCAAAGAAAATGATGTAATGTAGTAATGTAGTATGTATATATAATGTACCGTAGATAACACTATAGTCGCCAGTCACTCGCCACTGCACTAATGTCGCCAGGCACAATATATTACAAATTTTAGCATCACTACAGACCTTTATGTGCCACTGAAGACATGTAGTGTGATGTACATAATATAAACTACTGTGCATGTGTCTTCAGTGGCACATAAAAGTCTGTAGTGATGCTATAATTCGTAATATATTGTGCCTGGCGACATTAGTGCAGTGGCGAGTGACTGGCGACTATAGTGTTATCTAGGGTAGTAATGTAGTATGTATATTATATAATGTAGTAATGTAGTATGTCTATATAATGTAGTAATGTAGTATGTATATATATAATGTAGTAATGTAGTATGTCTATATAATGTATGTATATATATAATGTAGTAATGTAGTATGTATATAATGTAGTAATGTAGTATGTCATGTAGAAAAGAGTATGTGATATGATGAGAGTTTTGAAGCACTGAAAGCCACAGAGTTTCTTGTATCCAGCTAAGAAATATTAACCCCTTGAGACCAGAACGTAATTTCCATTGTAATTTGGGTGCCATTAGACGATTTTTAGTGACTATGAGCAATATTTTAGAGATATGACCCGTTTAGTATCCTTGTCCACTAGTTAATTTGGTATATTCAGTCACTTTTCGTAATTTTATGGCTAACAACAGACGATTTTATATAGCAAAGGAAAAATCTGGGTGTGAAGGGGTTAAGAAAGTTAAAGACTGTTTTTCCTACAATTTTCTGTTGAGAGTTTTGAAGCATTGAAAGCTACATTGTTTCTTATTATCCAGTTCATAAATAGTAAGAAAGTTAATGGCTTCGTCTTGTTTACAATTTTCTGTTGAGTCTAAATTAAGTCAGCACCAAAGTGAAGCATGTTTACCATTTTATTTTGCATGAATTTTATTTTGCATGAACAGTATTTTGTCATTACTGTTCATGATGAAGTGAAGACATGTTAGGATAGTTTATTTAACCCCTTGAGGTCCAGAACGTAATTTTCATTGTAATTTGGGTACCATTAGACGATTATTTAGTGACTATAAGCAATATTTTATAGATATGACCTGTTTAGTATCTTTGCCCACTAACTAATTTGGTATATTCAGTGATTTTACGTGATTTTATGGCTCGAAAACATACAATTTTTTATAGCTAAGGAAAGATCTGGGCGTGAAGGGGTTACTGGCTTCGCTGTTTTTTCATGTATGGATTCAGTAGCCCTTTTTATCCTCCTTGAATTGATAACATATGAAGCCATTACAGTGCATTTTTTAAGCAAATCTTACTGGGCGACATTCTTTGGATAGCCAGAAAGGTAAAGGCCTACCTGTTAAAATATAGGGTTATGGATACATCAACTTCAGCCTTTTGTATGTTGTGTATAAATAAAGATCCTATGCAGTAATAAGAGTGCACTTCTGGATCTAACACACACAGATAAGATGAACCATTGCATCCAGGAAGGTGTTTATGAACAAATATCTTGTCGCCCAGTAGCTTAAAATTGTTCTTACTGGGCGACAGTTTTCCATCACTGGGAGACATTTTGGTCGCCCAGTTGTGATGTTAAAAAATGCACTGAGCCATTATATCTCCATTTTGAGAGTATTGGTAGTACAGGTTGAAGTTCCCAAACTCGGCATCCCAAGACTCAGCAACACCCAAAACTCGGCTATGGTTCTGGATTTTCCAAAACACGGCAGAACACCCAAAACCCGGCGCGTAGTTGCCGGGTCGGCCGCTGGGTGCCACCACACTAGGCCGCTTGGTTTCTCCCGCTGATTTGTTTGTTGTTATTGTTCAGTGGTGTTGTGACTAGAGTTGTGTACACTGTTATTTTGTGTACTTCTACAGGTCTGTTATTGGTATTATGGCTCCCAAACGTCCAGGAACACCTACTGGTGGAAGTGAAAAGAAAAGGAAGAACAATGTGTTAACTATTTCTGAGAAAATTGACCTTTTGAAGAAGTTGGATGGCTTTTTTCCCCTTAATATATCTACGTTCTAAAAGTCGGAAAATTCCATTACTCGGCTCGGCGCTGGTCCCGAGGTTGCCGAGTTTGGGAACTTCAACCTGTACTACAATAAACTACTACTACTACAACTACAACAATAACAATAATAAAAAAAGTTAATGTGAGTTAGAGGCAATGATGCAACCTGCCCTCGATGCAACCTGCCCCGCTCTCCCCTAATTGGATGCAAAACAAAGATAACATTTTCTTTTGTAACCTTTCAGAGTCCCGTGTTGTCAGAATTCTTCCCCACCTTAATACTGTGGATCATGGCCGCCCTCATGCCCGTCATCGTGTCCTACTCAGACCAGTTCATGTCTCACTGGACACGCTCTGTTCAGAACCATTCTATCATGAGGAAGACCTTTATCTTCCTCCTCTTCATGGTCATCATCCTGCCCTCCCTCGGCCTCACCAGGTTAGTCACCAGCAACACAATGACTGTCTGTCTATCTAGCTGTCTGTTTACCTTTCATTCATTCTGTCTATCTATCTAGCTGTCTGTTCTTCCTTCTTTCATTCTGCCTGTCTATCTAGCTGTCTGTGTTTCCTTCTTTTATTCTCTCTGTCAGTATGTTGATGTCAGCAATCTGTTTATCTCTCTCTCTCTCGATAGATAGATAGATAGATAGATAGATAGATAGATAGATAGATAGATAGATAGATAGATAGATAGATAGATAGATAGATAGATAGATAGATAGATAGATAGATAGAGATATCAGTTCCAGCCAAAGTCCTATATAAATTCTTTTTTTGCCTTAGTTTCAGTATAGTTCTGTATAGTGTATATTGACTAACATAACCAACATAGAAACTTAAGTGTTTTCATGTCATGAGTATTGAATAGTGCATTGCAGACATAATATTTGCCATGGCTAAAAGCTGTGTGTGTGTGTGTGTTTTCTCTCCAAAGTGCCAAGGGTTTTGCGGAGATGATGTTCAGGCCTCAGAACGAGACCTTCCGCTGGGAGTGCATCTTCCTGCCCGACAACGGCGCTTTCTTCATCAACTATGTCATCACGTCGGCCTTCATTGGCACTTCCCTGGAACTGATTCGCTTCCCTGAGCTTTTTATGTACATCCTGCGTCTGGGCTTATCCAGGTGAGTACCCAAACGGAATAAGTAATTTAATATCCTTCCTCCAACAAATACACATCCTTCATTTGATCTAACAATCCTGCTGTAACAACCCATTCCTCTCCCCTTCCCTCAACGTTTCACTCTTTCTCTAACCCCTCCCTTGTTTATATGCTTTGCCATAGTGCCATATGACCTCTGATGTCTGGCACATTTCCTTTTTCTTTGGCATTAAATCAATCAACCCTAACCTTGCTCTAGTACTTAGTTAACTCTTTGTCTTGTTGTTGTTGCTTTATGTCTGTATGCCTCGGGGCGATAATAAAATCATTATTATTATTATTATAACCCTGCACCCCATAACTGTGATGGTGTGTGTGTGGCAGGTCGCAGGCGGAGACAGCCAGTGTGCGGCAGGCCATCCTGTATGAGTTCCCGTTTGGTGTCCAGTACGCGTGGATGATGCTGATCTTTGCCATGACCATCATCTACTCTGTGTCCTGCCCCCTAATCACGCCCTTCGGTGAGTGTTTGTGCCCTGCTCCTTCATCATGCCCTTCAGTGAGTGTGTGTCCTGCCCCCTCATCATGCCCTTCAGTGAGTGTTGGTGTCCTGCCCCCTCATCACGCCCTTCGGTGAGTGTTGGTGTCCTGCCCCCTCATCATGCCCTTCAGTGAGTGTTGGTGTCCTGCCCCCTCATCACGCCCTTCGGTGAGCCTCGGGAGCCACTCACTGGTCTCTTGTTAGAAATAGTGGAATTGTATAGACTCAGTAGACAGGTAGATACAACATATAGAGCTAGGAAATTTCGACCCCCCCCCCCCCCCCCCCCCCCCAAATCTAGGTATAGTTTTAAAAAAAAAAGAAAAAAAAAAAAAAAAAAAAAAAAAAAAAAGAAAGAAAGAGGAGGAGGTCCGAATAAAGTCAAAGTCCGAATAATGAGTGTCCGAATACGAGAGGTTTTACTGTACTTATATTATTGCATGAACTTTATATCCCTTTACTGAATAATGTTTGCACTCACCACAGGAACGCTGTACATGGTGTTCAAGCATCTGGTGGACAAATACAACATCTACTTTGCCTACGGAAGATCAGTCATCAGCAAGAAGATCCACACCACCGCCATCAACTTTGTCATAGTGTCCATAGTGTGTCTGCAGCTGAGTCTGTTGTTCTTCTCCTTGCTGCGGCAGGGGCTGAAGAAGGACCTCACCATATACAGCATCGTGCTCCTCATCATCACGTGTCTGGTGTTCGTCACGCATAACACCCTGCACTGGTTCAAGGATCTCAGTCCGGTGGAGTATAAGGTACTTTTTTTACGGTACGGTTTTTTTTTTTTTTTTTTTTTTTTTTTTTTTTTACATCACAGGGATCTGGCCAAGGGCACAACAAAAATGGGTAACACAAAGCCCGCTTATTTGCCAGTCCCTATAAAGAAGACAGTAAGAGAATAAAATAAAAACAAAGGGGTAGGCCAATTTAGTTCGGGATAGAAACTGATAGGAAGACTCCAAACGATAGTCTATTTTTGAAACAAGGCGAAAATTCCATTCTATCTTAAGGTCTCATGCTTAAAAGTATGCCTATGTTTACCTGAAAATATGGTTAACTATGATAAAAGACAGATGAAATTTAGAATAACCGTAGTACGTATTCTCTTCTCCCGGCATCAAATATCAGTCAGGAAGCAGCAAGGCGTCAGGATTTATCACCTCGTAAAAAAACCAAGACTGTAATTAAAAATGCCAACAGGAGTTTGATGCAGACCAGGCTAACGGGGAGCTGTCGTCCGTGGGGGAGGACGAAGTGGACCCCGACGCCTCGCCCACAGAGGTAGCCTGTCAGTTTGTGCCGTCCGTACTGCGTGACGCTCCCTCGGGGGTGGAGTCCAGTTATTCCTTCATCGGGAGCGGCCAATCTCTTCGTAGCTACGGAACGCAACCCTTGGAGGACGACGGTGGCAGCTTTTTGGGGACCGAAGTGCCAATCAGAGGAAACGCCCCCCTCTACCAAGACTACTCTCAGCCAAAGGTGAGGGCTGCTTATCAACCTCAGACTGAATATACGCCTCTACTGTGGTCATAGTCTTGTCTCCAGGGGCTGGGAAGCTTATTACTGATGTGGGAAAATGTGATTACCGGTATTACAGTTATGTTATATATATTTGAACTCCATGCGCGTCATTCACTATTTGACTGAGCCACCTTGTAAGGGTGTGACCAGTTGTTCATGTTGTACAGGATGGCTAGGACTGAGGTGAAGCACAAGGCTCTGTCACTGTAGTGGTGAACCCTCTATTTGTAGTCAGTTCTTAACCCCTTCACGCCCAGATCTTTCCTTTTCTATATAAAATCGTCTGTTGTTAGCCATGAAATTACGAAAAGTGACTGAATATACCACATTAACTAGTGGACAATGATACTAAACAGGTCATATCTATAAAACCATTGCTTATATTCACTAAAATCGTTTAATGGTACCCCAATAACAATGGAAATTACGTTCTGGGCCTCAAGGGGTTAAATTTACACTCTGAACCAGAAAGTGCCTTAAATACTTACCCCAGAAAGTGCCTTTTAAACCTACCCCAGAAAGTGCCTTAAATACTTAGCCCAGAAAGTGCCTTATAAACCTACCCCAGAAAGTGCCTTAAATTAAAGCCCTTAAACATGAACACAAAGGGAATGTTGACCTTTATAATGGGGGGCGTAGAAGTCAAAATCCTAAGAAAAATTGAAGCCTTTTATGTCATGAAGGTGTTTTTAGAAAGGCCATTGCAGTTTGGATGTTAATTGTCCTGATATTTTACTAGAATACTCAAATTTAGGAATGAATGCTTTGATAATTTTTAGTAATTTATTCACTATTGTACATTCTTTATTTTGTTCACATTTAAACCTATAACCCCTGCAGGATTTTTGTACTCCAGGGGTGTCATGGTTGGGCCGGTAGATTATCCGTTAAAGTAGTCGTCCAGACCATTTCATCATTCCTGATTTAATGCAGTCAAATCATAGCCATTGACGAGTATATCAACAATACGTCGTCACTTTTTGTATCCAGTCAGCCGTTTTTAAATAATCCGCAATCAAAATCTGCAAATTCCCCGAGTTCTCAAAACGCACTCAAGATTTGCAGACGCTCAGGCTCAGGCTCCGTGACGTACCATCAGGGAGGCTCATCTTCCCGCGCTGATCAGAGTCACGTAAACACAGAGATAAATATAATAGTACTTGAAGATATTTGGGTGTTTCTGATAGATTTTTTTTGCTATATGCCACATGCATGCATCCTTTATGGGTGCAGCATGCTTCCTTCCCACACACACGCCTGCACACCGACACCCTTCCCACACACACGCCTGCACACCGACACCCTTTCCACACTCACGCCTCCGTCCCACACACACGCCTTCACACCGACACCCTTCCCACACTCACGCCTGCACACCGACACCCTTCCCACACACGCCTCCTTCCCCCACACACGCCTGCACACACGCTTCCTTCCTACACACACGCCTGCACACTGACACCCTTCCCACACACACGCCTGGGAAATACTTTGGAACTCATCCTTCCGGCTTTGACTGAAATGAACTACCGCACTGTATTGTATGCTTATTATACTTCACATCTGTAAAGGTTCCAGCGTGCGCTCAGCCTTGGTTAACCCACACGACCGCTATGAAATATGAGGTGCCTCAAAAAATTCTAAGTCCAGTTAGGTTAGGTTAGGTATACTTTGTGGTTAAGGTTAGGTTAGGTTAGGTATACTTTGTGGTTAAGGTTAGGTTAGGTTAGGTATACTTTGTGGTTAAGGTTAGGTTAGGTTAGGTATACTTTGTGGTTAAGGTTAGGTTAGGTTAGGTTAGGTATACTTTGTGGTTAAGGTTAGGTTAGGTTAGGTATACTTTGTGGTTAAGGTTAGGTTAGTTAGGTTAGGTTTGTACTTTGTGGTTAAGGTTAGGCTAGGTTAGGTTAGGTATACTTTGTGGTTAAGGTTAGGTTAGGTATACTTTGTGGTTAAGGTTAGGTTAGGTTAGGTATACTTTGTGGTTAAGGTTAGGTTAGGTTAGGTTAGGTTAGGTTAGGTATACTTTGTGGTTAAGGTTAGGCTAGGTTAGGTTAGGTATACTTTGTGGTTAAGGTTAGGTTAGGTATACTTTGTGGTTAAGGTTAGGTTAGGTTAGGTATACTTTGTGGTTAAGGTTAGGTTAGGTTAGGTATACTTTGTGGTTAAGGTTAGGTATACTTTGTGGTTAAGGTTAGGTTAGGTATACTTTGTGGTTAAGGTTAGGTTAGGTTAGATTTTTACATATAGTGACTTTGATGATTTTTTTGGGGAGCCATAAATCACTTATATTTGCTTCCCCCACCCAAAAACCCCGTATTCCCGCCAGTTCCCCAGGCTTGTTGGCTATAGGGGGAAGAAAAAAAGATAGGGGTGAAGGACTTCTTCCAAAGTTTTACCCACGCCTGCACACACGCCTCCTTCCCACACACACGCTTGCATACACGCCTCCTTCCCACACACACGCCTGCACACACGCCTCCTTCCCACACACACGCCTGCAGACACGCTTCCTTCCCACACACACGCCTGCACACCGACACCCTTCCCACACAGACGCCTGCCCACACACACGCCTCCTTCCCACACACACGCCTCCTTCCCACACACACGCTTCCTTCCCACACACACGCCTGCACACCGACACCCTTCCCACACACACGCCTGCACACACGTCTGCACACCGACACCCTTCTTACACACACGCCTACTTCCCACACACACGCCTGCACACACGCCCTCCACACACGTGTGTGTTGTGTGTGTATGTGTGTGTGTGTGCAGGAAGGGTGTTGGTGCGCAGGCGTGTGTGTGGGAAGAGTGTCGGTCACAGCGACAGATTCACTGTCTGACACCGAAGTACAATCGGTCATCATAACATTTGCCGACAGGTGCCAGACAGAGTGTCTGCGGGCGTCCCTGTTCTGACGTCATCAATAACAGTCGTAGCCCTGTTGGAGGGAAGATTTTTTTTTTCGCTCGCTTTTTACAAAAGTAGTGTTTTTACGGAAATAAGGCCTGGAAATCAATTATTTTTGGTGGATTAGGTGTTTTGAATAATCACACATAATTAGTTGAGCACAGTCAACATAATTAGGCAAAAAAAAAATGGGTCTAGACGACTACTTTAAGGTCTCTAGTGGTTGGGCCTCTCCTGTGGTGGTGCAGGCAGGGGCAGGATTTTCATACTGATGCTTCCGATGATTACTGGCTCGTGCCGCTCCCGTGTCCTATTTCAATGCAGGAAATACTAACCACCAAACTGTGCTTGACCCATAATTGATCATCTTTGGCTCGGTCATTTTAGTGTTTTCCATCTCATATTAACTAACCCCTTCACGCCCAGATCTTTCCTTGCCTATAAAAAAAATTGTATACCCTTCACGCCCAGATCTTTCCTTTGCTATAAAAAAAATTGTATCCCCCTTCACGCCCAGATCTTTCCTTTCCCCTTCACGCCCAGATCTTTCCTTGGCTATAAAAAAAATTGTATCCCCCTTCACGCCCAGATCTTTCCTTGGCTATAAAAAAAAATCTTATACCCCTTCACGCCCAGATCTTTCCTTGGCTATAAAAAAAATCGTATCCCCCTTCACGCCCAGATCTTTCCTTGGCTATAAAAAAAATTCTATACCCCTTCACGCCCAGATCTTTCCTTGGCTATAAAAAATATCGTATGTTTTTATCCTTAAAATTACGAAAAGTAACTTAATATACCAAATTAGTTAGTGGACAAGGATACTAAACAGGTCATAGCTATAAAAACATTGCTTATAGTCACTAAAAATCGTCTAATCGTACCCAAATTACAATGGAAATTATGTTCTGGGCCTCAAGGAGTTAACTACAATATGGTATCATCTTGTATCCCTGTTAATAGGATACAGTAAAACCTCTCGTATTCGGATCCTCATTATTCGGACTTTGACATTATTCGGACCCCCATATATAATCCCCCCATTACTCGGACCACTCCTTGGCCCAATTAGTCCGAATATGAGAGGTTTTACTGTACTTCATGTGTCTCAGGGCTGGTTCCAGATGTGAGTTTCTTTGTGTCTCAAAAAATAAGTCGTAACATCCTGTGGCTTATGAATCTGATTAACCATTGATTGATGCATTTCAGGACATGCTTGAGGCTTTTTCCCCCTTCCCACGTGTCCAAGAAATTAATCTTTTTTGCGTTATTATATATTTATTATTATTGTATTTTTATCTCTCCTTTTTATTTATTTTTGCTTAATTTTAAGGCCTACCGTAGATAACACTATAGTCGCCTGTCACTCGCCACTGCACTAATGTCGCCAGGCACAATATATTACGAATTTTAGCATCACTACAGACTTATGTGCCACTGAAGACGCATGCACAGTAGTTTATATTATGTACATCACACTACATGTCTTCAGTGGCACATAGAAGTCTGTAGTGATGCTAAAATTCGTAATATATTGTGCCTGGCGACATTAGTGCAGTGGCGAGTGACTGGCGACTATAGTGTTGTCTACGGTAGGCCAGCTTCTATAGTTAATCTCCATCACAGATTATAGGATGCACTTCTATTCAAGCCTTATTATCACTTGTTAGTCCAGCATCTTAATAGATATCAATACTAGGGCTGAGAACTAGAAGGGCCAATGTCAAATAATGGCTAATTTTAGATAAGTCCACCACCGAACTGGAAATGTATCTATTGTATCATTGCAAGACATGATAGGTTATAATCTAAGTCATTACTGGAAAAAAAATCTTGCATCTGCTGTTATTACCTGATGCAAAGATGAAGGATGCAATATTTCAAACGCATTTTTCTCAAAACATAGATTTGTGACATTGGCCTTTCTTGTTCTCAGCCCTAGATTATAGATAGCATGTTTGGATCGCTAATGTGCTGGTATTATTTATAGTTACCTCTAGTATACTCTTCTAGGATATGATAATTAACTTGCCTCAGAATACAAGACAATAATAACTGAGGTATTTTACATTGCATATCCTACATACATTCTCTGGATACGTTTAACCCCTTCACGCCCAGATCTTTCCCTTGCTATACAAAAAATCGTACGTTGTTAGCCATAAAATTACGAAAGGTCACTGAATATACCAAATTAGTTAGTGGACAAGGATACTAAACAGGTCATATCTATAAAATATTGCTTATGTTCACTAAAAATCGTCTAATGGTACCCAAATTACAATGGAAATTACGTTCTGGGTCTCAAGGGATTAATTGCTGCTTCCTGGATGAAGCCACACCGGATCATTGCCTCCTCCCCTCTGTGCTATCCATGACTTGCAAGACAGCATATTTTCAAGGGATCTTATTTTAGGATTCAAGCTGGAAAAGCGTAGATTTAGAAAGGAAATAGGGAAAAACTGGTTCACAAATAGGGTGGTGAATGAATGGAATGGACTCAGTAGACAGGTAGTTAGTGCGGAGTCATTAGGGAGCTTTAAAGAGGGGCTGGATAGGTTCATGGATGGGGATGAAAGGTGGATGTAGGTAGTGTTAGGTGACAGGAACTACCACGTGTAGGCCTCGCGGCCTCTTGTAGCTTCCTTATTTTCTTATGTTCTTATGTTCTTATGACAGGCTCAGGTGGTCCTCATGGGCCTTGTAGTGTTCCTGCCTCACAACATGAAATACAGAAAGCCCACACACACACACACACACACACACACACACACACACACCCACCCACCCACCCACCCACCCGTTTTTAAAGCATGGTTTTTTCATGTTTAAAAAGCTAAGATTGACCAAATGAGACAAGGAGACTGGACCCCACAATTGTAACTAATTTCCCGTATAGCACAACTAGGTAAATACAACTAGGTAAATACAACACGTTATGGGTTTGGTTGAAACTAAATTGAGACTCCAAAAAAATGATACGGCTGATTGAATAATTAAGTAACTGAATGTGATTGACAGATTAATGTAGCCCATCAGTGATCAGTGGCTATTAGGAAAGAGTGACCAAATTATCATAGAGTTAGAAGTGAATGAGGAGAGAAATGTAGACAGATTTTTTTTTTATTTATTTATTTTTTTTTTTTTTTTTTTTATTATTATTATTATTATTATTATTATTATTATTATTATTATTATTATTATTATTATTATTATCAGTATCGCCTAGAATTGGAAGATATAAGTTTGGGAAAGCTGACCTTGACTATAATAGTTAAGAAATGTTATTATGGAAACAGTCTGGAGTGTCTTAGATAAGGCTCTAGGTGCCCAAGGGAAGTGGGAGATTATACTAAAATGCAAGGAGGGAGACGAGAAATGTGTACCGAAGGCCATGAAGAAAGTTAGGAGTGGTTTAACAGAAGATGGGAAACAGAAGGTGCATTGTGGGAAGTGGGGGTCACCGCGTTGAGCCTACCAAGAGAATACAGTGAGGATAGAAGAGTTCCAAGCTGTTTTGCACGAAACTGACGTACCAGGTGCCAGGTGCCATTTTAGCGGCGTTAACAACTCTAGAGAAGCCGCCCGCTGTTGTCCATTAGGCCCATATGAGCCATGAGGGTCGGCGGAGGTCCTCGTTCGCTCACTCTCTTAGAGGAATATTTTGAGGCTACATTAATTAAGAACTACAGCTAAGTATTAATTATCCGACCTTGGGGGGACCGAAGGTAGGTCGGATAATTGGAATAGTCGGATGTTCGGATATCACAGTAACCATAAACGTAAGGACAAAATGGTATAGAACATAAAAGATGCAGCTCTTGAAGGCCGATCCAGTGGTAGACGCGAAAGTAAAATTCATGCATAAATAAAGCCACAAATCAATGTTTTCTATAAACTTAAGAAAACGAAGTCAAATAAATGGCCAAAACAAGACACAATGTGGTGGTGAAAAAAGTTGGTTGTTTGGACAAGTCGGATGTTTGGAGGTCGGATGTTGGGAATTTGGCTGTAGAAGGAAATAATAATGAGGAAATATTTTGTGTGGAATATGTTATGGACCATGAAGTACGTCTGACAGCAGTACTGAGCGAGGCGAATTTAAAGCCCGAGAGGGACCTTTAAATGTGGCCAGAGGGAACTGTAACTTGTTTGTTTATTCTTTTTCTGGGGCTATTTTTTGATTATTTGGGACCAAAATTTTATCTGTGTAAGAAGTGCATCTGGCAACACAGCTGAGTGAGGGGAGTTTAAAGCCCGAGAGGGACCTTTAAATGTGGCCAGATGGAACTTTAACTTGTTTATTTATTCTTTTTCTGGGCTATTTTTTGATTATTTGGGACCCAAATTTTATCTGTGTAAGAAGTGCGTCTGGCAACACTGCTGAGTGAGGGGAGTTTAAAGCCCCGATGGGACCTTTAAATGTGGTGAGTTAGAACTTGAACTCGTTATTTTCTTTTTCTGGGGTAGTTTTGGATTATTTGGGAAGCCCAGCCTCCCCCTTATTAGTTTCTGACCTTGAGGAGAGCCACGGGTGTACATCAATGTGACCTCCTAAGTAGTAGTAGAAGTAGGGTCAAAGTAGTGTTGAAAGACCAAAGTCATCGAAATAGTACTCAGTAATCTCTATGTTTATCGTCATTTTTTGAATATTTTTTTGTTGAATTATTTTTTCATTAATTATATTATCTATTTATTTCTTCATTTATTTAATCGTCATTATTAATATTTTTTTAGGATGTCATTGTCACATGTGCAAAATCAGGACTACTTAGGGAAAAAATGTCATCAGAATTGCAACGCTGCTTTCTTAACAACCTTACTGTTGCTGCCTTTTGGCCAGACTGACCCTTCCCAAGCCCAGAGCCCTGACTCAGCCCCTGCAGACCCCTGCTGCAGCGGGTCAGGGGCTCTGGAGGGGAGCACTGAGGCAGAGGTATCCATGCATGACACTGGGGAAGGGCTAGAATGCCAGCATCAGGAGCAGGAGCAACAAGACAAAACACAAGTTTGTAATACATAACATACTCATAACACAAGAGGGGTCCCTTTTCTCCGTGTTGCTGCGGCCAGGCCAGTACTGCAGCTTGTCATGGCTGTGTGACTCCCAGTGTGTGTTTTGGGGTGTTTGGAGGTGAAGGGAGTTTTTATTTAGTCAACACATGCATGCTTGGTTTGTTTATGATGCCAACGGAGACATAACCCCTTTTATTAGTGTAGGTTCATGTATCAGGGCAAGGCTGGGCTGCACGCCTTGAGGTATGCCAATCCACCCCCTCAAAATATTCCCCACTGTTATGCACATGTCAGAGGAAAATCATATTCTTATTTGAGATTTTTTTTCCAGCGTCTTGGTGACATAGTTTAGAGACTCCTTAGAAATTGTTGAAGGTAATAACTGGAGCTGGCGTGAAAGGTACCGTGTGTGGCTTGGCTTATTGGGCTGTGTGCTGGGGTGCTGATCAGCCTCGCCTTGGCTCCAGGCACAGGGCTGAGAGTGGCTTGCTGGGTGCTGAGTAGTGCTAGCAGTTATGGGATCAAGTTTTTTCCTTGACATAAATCATTCACATTCTGGCTTGTTTGTGCTATTCCTTCTGCAATGATTGACTTGAAAACTGTCTTGTGGTCCTGTATCTGTCCTGTTCCTGTGCCTGTGTGGAAGATACGTGTGTGGGGCATGTTTTGAAGTCATAATTTGTTTAGGGGAATGGCAGATTATGAATGAACAATAAATTATGTTAAGTGAGAATCTAAAGTATTGTAAATATTGTATGTAGCAATCCAGCAAATCTACCCATCAAGTCAAGAAGTTCTCCTCATTAAATCATTCTACCATATAGGTATCAAAGTTGCCACTGGACTCATTAGCATTTATCAATCATGTTAGCTAGAACTTTGTATCAGTCAGAAGTATCAAGTGGCTTCTGTGTCTTGTTATGTATATCCACTGCGCCATGTTGTATAGTTGATTTATTTGTACTCATTACAAGTTAGTGTATGCCAATAATAGATCATATAGGCTGTATAGTTTGGATAAGTCGGTCAATCAGTTTGGCTTTACAAATGCTTGATGGCACTGGCGATGTTTCATGTGGCGCCTCAGTCATCAATATTTTTACCTCTTCTCATGAATTTCTTCCAATAATCTCCCTGATCCTTCAAACACCTTCCTGTCTCCCTTGTTAGTGACAGATACAGTCTTGAATTGCAATGTGATGTGGTGGTTCATCAATGTGTCAATCACTAAGTCACTTCAACTATTAGTGAGTGACTGATTAACTAGTTATTTTCCTGTACATCACAGCTAGGTAAACACACACACACACACACACACACACACACACACACACACACACACACACACACACACACACACACACACACACACACTAGGAGTACTAGGGGTGCTAGGGGTACTCCGTAGTGTAGGGGAAGCACGCTCGGTTCACAACCGAGAAGTCCCGGGTTCGATCCCCGGGCGGAGCGGAAAACAGATGGGCTGTTTCCTTAAAACCCGAGCCCCTGTTCACCCAGCAGTGAATGGGTACCGGGTGTTAGCCGGGGGTTGTGACCCGCCTCCCGGGGTGGTGGCTTCGTCCATCACTAAGAACTAAGGATGAATGATAAAAAAAATGTTGATATGGAGACGGGGCCATACGAGCGTTGCTCTGGCCCTGTTAAATACAACTAGATGAATACACACACAGAGTTGATCAGAAAACAAGACAAATATAGTTTCATCGCTATCTATCCTTTGGAAGCACATTTTGAAGTGTATACAAACATTACAGCTTTCCCTCCGCCTCATGTGCAACTGATGTGAACTGGATTTTTAGATTTTTCGTTGTCACTTTTTCTCATCACGTTTCTCCTCTACCTATGCCTTACCAATGTTCCCTTTGTTCCTAGTTCTCCCCTAGCACTCTCCCATGGGTCATAGATGTACCTGTACGTGGCATAGAAATGGCTATTGCATAATGTATAGGAGGTGAAGGGTAGAGGGTTTAGTCTTGAGATTATATTTGAAGAGTAATGCATGCTGTTAAGATAGGGAGGTGATCAGGTTACAATGTTAGTTATTGAACATAAGTGAATTTTTCTTTTGCTTTAGCCTGTTTTCATTTGGGAATTGCATGAAATAATTTTTGTTTATGTTTTATAGAATTTTCATTCATTTTCTCTGACCAGAAATGTACAAATGAACCCATAACACTACACCTTACCTATGGCTTGCTGGGATCAGTCACGTTCACTATTTGTCCAATTGGTCTTTATAGCTTCTCTTATTGATCCACATCATTCAGTGCTGAAACAGGTCATGATGATACCTTTAACCCCTTCACGCTCAGATCTTTCCTTTGCCATAAAAAAAATGTATGTTGTTAGCCATAAAATTACAAAAAGTAACTAAATATACCAAATTAGTTAGTCGACAAGGATACAAAACAGGTCACAACTATAAAGTATTGCTAATATTGGACACTAAAAATTGTCTAATGGTACCCAAATTACAATGGAAATTACGTTCTGGGTCTCAAGGGATTAAAACACATCACATTGATATTATATTGAAACATCTGGTCATTCTCATCTTACAATTATTAGCTTTCCACGAAGGGAGAGGATCACGGGTGCCTCAACCCCGGTGCTGGTCTGACCCGGTTCCTGTCTGTCCCTCCAGGTACGAACCATCAATGCAGAGATCAACATCCCGGCGCCTCTGCCCCGGCCTGGAGGGGAGGCCGGGGAGGACGAGGACGAGGAACAGGTTTATGCCCGAGGCTCCCCGACAGTGGTGACGGTGGACGGCTCCGTTAGCGTTCCCTCGGGTGGTGATTCCAGTGGCGCCCCTAACAGCCAGAAGCCCAACCACCTACCCCTAGACCCTAGTGTTCCAGCGACTAATGTTTAGGTTAATGTGTAGGTAATTCTTCTTTATAATGAGTGCATGGGGGGTTGGTGATGCTTGTTATGGGGTAGTGGATGTAGTGAATGAGAGTATTGTGTAAGCTTTAAGAGGTGTCTGGTTAATGAGCCACCACAGAAGCTGCCATTGACAGAGGGAGCTGTGTCAGAAAAATCTCAAGGGTTATAATCATTATATGATTACAAGCGTAGGTGTATTCCTGATTTTGTTCAGGATATTGTTGTAAATTATAAAAAAACAAAAAAGGGACAATGAATTTTCACCTTGTCATAAAAGTAGAAGTAGTGTTTCATGTCTTACAACCACTCGGATTATGTCAAGCAGTGCAGGATGTGTAAAATCTGACAAACGAATATCACAGAGGACTGCTCAGTAACCATCGGGCTTTATGAACAGGCAGCAGCTACATACAGGGTGAGGCCGCAGGGATCATCTTATTGAGGGATTTAAGCTAGGATTTGTCATGTCATAGTGATTCCAGCTATTTTTGAAAAGAAAGAGACAGCCTGATAATGATACTACAAGACAATATTGATGCAAAGTGAGTTGGAAGTCCCTAGGTGGAGAGCCGTTCAGGTGGAGCCGCCACTCACATGACTGGCGTGGAGGAGGTGCTTTGCCGCGCCACCACGTGAGAGGCGGAGGCACTGCGGATTTACGACTCACGAGGTGGAACCCTAGTAATTACACCACCACCTAAAGGGTTGGTAAATTTCCAGTTTGACACCGAATTCACCGGTGAACGAAACTATATTTTTCTGGCGAGTTTTTATGTGTTTTGAATTAATCTGCATTCCGTTTCTGTCGCAAATAACGCTGGTTTTTTCCCCCGGCAAAAATTATTGAAAATCAAATTGAACCTAACCTAACCTAACCTAACCTATACCTAACCATAAAATATAAAATAAAATAGATTGCGACAGAAATGGTTAGCAGATTAATTCAAAACACAAAAACTCGCCAGAAAAAAATAGTGTCGTCCTCCGAAGTGAATTCGGTGTCAAACTGGAATACTACCGAAGGATTTTCTTCAACCAACTGTTACCAATTAGCATATAAATAATCATGCGCTGATTATTTCCTGGTCATGTTGACTATACATAACATGCCGTGTTTGCGCCCCATACTGGTAGTGTGTCAGGTTTTGTATCTTTGTAGATGTAGGCTACAAGTATATGTTTGGTTCAGAAAAATAAGTATGCAACCTTTTTTATTTAATTTATTTCAGGTAATGAGAGTCATGCACAAGTAATGGTTAATTGTGTCATCCAGGTGTAGGTCAGTCACTGTTATGATTCATTGTAGTGTACTTATAATGTCCTTAATTAAGACACCCTTATTGATGGGTTCAAAGTACCTTTTAGCAAATTTTCAACCCAGTGAAGTAAGTTGACCGAGATAAAAGGTCAGGTGCTTATAAGCTTTTATATAAGACCAACCACTCTAGCCATTATTTTTGTGAATATAAAAGTTTTCCCGGTAAATTCTCAACAGACGTTAGAATAGAAAAGAAGAAATGGCAAGATGTCTTCTCATAAGTGACTTTAGTTTAAATCCCCAACATATAAAAGTGATAGGCCATGATAAAGGCTAGAGGGGAATACTTACCTTGTAGCCAATGAGTCCCTGTCATGTAGCCTCTATGAAGCAATTACTACTGAAGATTGCCTTTAGACATTCAAATGAAAGGCGTCGCCATGAATGTAGTGTAGTTCATGCTAACTTTCTGAAGCCACTTGTAATACTCCAGCAGGTAGGGAACTTACTTGAAGCACTGCTGATGTCTCTAAATGTTGCCAAGTTTGCAGAACCTCTTCAGTTTGCTGACTAAAGGCTGATTCACACGCGTTTTTTCGGCATTTTTATCTGACGAGAAGGGGTGTGGGTCTGAGGCTGGTGTCATGATCGCAATAGGCTTTCAACAAAAATCACATACCGATCGCTAGGTTAGGTTAGGTTAGGTTAGATAAGGAACCTAACCTAACCTAACCTAACCTAGCAATCGGTATTTGTGATTTTTGTAACCGATCGCTAGGTTAGGTTAGGTTAGTTAGGTTAGATAAGGAACCTAACCTAACCTAACCTAACCTAGCGATCGGTATGTGATTTTTGTTGAAAACCTATTGCGATCATGACACCAGCCCCAGACCCACACCCCTTCTCGTCAGATAAAAATGCCGAAAAAACGCCCGTGTGAATCAGCCTCAAGTACCCATCTTTGCACTGATAATGTTGTTCCTAATTGTACTGGTATTTGTTTCTTTATCCTTTCTTCTCGATGCCGTCTAGGTTACGCAACGTTCTGTAAATATCCGAATTTTATTTTAAGTATCTCTGTTTTGCAGCTTCTACTTTCCTTATGCCTAGTTACTTGTTTTTTAATATAATTATTAGTATGATCCTTTAGACCACAGGTTGAAGTTCCCAAACTCGGCAACCTCGGGACCAGCGCCGAGCCGAGTAATGGAATTTTCCGACTTTTAGAACGTAGATATATTAAGGGGAAAAAAAGCATGAAAATAATAATACCAATAACAGACCTGTAGAAGTACACAAAATAACAGTGTACACAACTCTACAGTCACAACACCACTGAACAATAACAACAAACAAATCGGCGGGAGAAACCAAGCGGCCTAGTGTGGTGGCACCTAGCGGCCGACCCGGCAACTACGCCCAGGGTTTTGGGTGTTCTGCCGTGTTTTGGAAAATCCGGAACCATAGCCGAGTTTTGGGTGTTGCCGAGTCTTGGGAACTTCAACCTGTATCTTGATTAAGGCATAAAATATAGTGTGTACAGAACATGCACTTGATGGTAATTTTTGGTATTGATCTTAATAGTTTTTAATTGATTACATCCTGTGTATATATTAAAACATTTGCATATATTATGTTTGATTGGGCATAGAATAGCTCATGCATAGGTGTCTGTTGTGCCATTTTACTGTGCTGTGTCGATAAATGACTGAATGTTTATAAGTGCTACATCAGTCAACAGGCTTATTACAGTCATGCAGCTTCTCTGTGTCAATAGAAAGGCTCCCTCCTGTGATGAGAGCCTGCCTTACACTGCTGCAAGCTGCTGTATGCTTGTGTTTGAGCCTCATGTGCACGGCAGGTATAGTCTATTTTTTTTAACGAGACAAAAATTCCATTCTATTATAAGGTCTCATGCTTAAAATGATGTCTATGTTTACCTGATAATAGGGTTAACTATGATAAAAACACAACTGAAATTTAGAAGAAGCGTAGAATTCCCTTCCCCTGGCATCAAATATCAGTCAGTAAGCAGCAAGGGGTCAGGATTTTTTGCCTCGTTAAAAAACCCAGAGTATAGCGAGTGTTGTCCTGCAGCCCGGCACACCCTGGGTCACATACATTATTTCCATGTTGCACACGGCACGCACACATCTGTAACTATAACTATCATGGAAAGTTGATTTGATGCCTTGAAGAATTGCTTTGTCAAGATTTGTGGTAAGCACTCGCACACACGCAGGACACAATGAGCTTGAGTCAATCCTGTAAAAATAGTCAGAACACACACACACACACACACACACACACACACACACACACACACACACACACACACACACACACACACACACACACACGGGGTACTCCGTGGTGTAGTGGTTAGCACGCTCGGTTCACAACTGAGAAGTCCCGGGTTCGATCCCCGGGCGGAGCGGAAACAAATGGGTTGTTTCCTTAAAACCCGAGCCCCTGTCAACCCAGCAGTGAATGGGTACCGGGTGTTAGCCGGGATTTGTGACCTGCTCTCTGGGGTGCTGGCTTCGGCCAACACAAAGCACTAAGGATGAATGATAAAAAATATTGATATGGAGACGGGGCCATACGAGCATTGTTCTGGCCCTGTAAAATACAACTAGATGAATACACACACACACACACACACACCCACACACACACACACACACACACACACACACACACACACACACACACACACACAATCATTTAGATGTGGATGGTCTGAAATCCTTGCACAGGGCTATTAGCATTGATGGGCACCTTTGACTTGGCATGATAGAGTGATATATTTATTTTTATTGTATACTTGTCGCACCAGATGAAATATGTTATTATATCTTAATTCACTCCACTACCTTGATCCAGTGGTGTTATGTATAGCAATTATGATTTAGTGGGTGTACTCTGCTAAGCTCTCTAGTGATATATATGCATACATGTATAAATAGTATATTTTGTGCCTCATCTAAATTTCGTAAATATTGAATGTAATGTCATTTCCTTCTCTGTATGGTTATGATGAGAGAGAGAGAGAAAGAGAGAGAACTTTATTTAAAGGCAAAATGCAAAATTGATATAAAACAAATAAAGCAAAGATTCATTGAAGACTCGTCATTTCTTCCAGTGGATGTCCTATGCTATCATTTCTTGCAGTGGATGTCCTATGCTATCATTTCTTCCAGTGGATGTCCTATGCTATCATTTCTTGCAGTGGATGTCCTATGCTATCATTTCTTGCAGTGGATGTCCTATGCTATCATTTCTTGCAGTGGATGTCCTATGCTATCATTTCTTGCAGTGGATGTCCTATGCTATCATTTCTTGCAGTGGATGTCCTATGCTATCATTTCTTGCAGTGGATGTCCTATGCTATCATTTCTTGCAGTGGATGTCCTATGCTATCATTTCTTGCAGTGGATGTCCTATGCTATCATTTCTTGCAGTGGATGTCCTATGCTATCATTTCTTGCAGTGGATGTCCTATGCTATCATTTCTTGCAGTGGATGTCCTATGCTATCATTTCTTGCAGTGGATGTCCTATGCTATCATTTCTTGCAGTGGATGTCCTATGCTATCATTTCTTGCAGTGGATGTCCTATGCTATCATTTCTTGCAGTGGATGTCCTATGCTACAATTTCTTGCAGTGGATGTCCTATGCTATCATTTCTTCCAGTGGATGTCCTATGCTATCATTTCTTGCAGTGGATGTCCTATGCTATCATTTCTTGCAGTGGATGTCCTATGCTATCATTTCTTCCAGTGGATGTCCTATGCTATCATTTCTTCCAGTGGATGTCCTATGCTATCATTTCTTCCAGTGGATGTCCTATGCTATCATTTCTTGCAGTGGATGTCCTATGCTATCATTTCTTCCAGTGGATGTCCTATGCTATCATTTCTTGCAGTGGATGTCCTATGCTATCATTTCTTCCAGTGGATGTCCTATGCTATCATTTCTTGCAGTGGATGTCCTATGCTATCATTTCTTCAGTGGATGTCCTATGCTATCATTTCTTGCAGTGGATGTCCTATGCTATCATTTCTTCCAGTGGATGTCCTATGCTATCATTTCTTCCAGTGGATGTCCTATGCTATCATTTCTTGCAGTGGATGTCCTATGCTATCATTTCTTCCAGTGGATGTCCTATGCTATCATTTCTTGCAGTGGATGTCCTATGCTATCATTTCTTGCAGTGGATGTCCTATGCTATCATTTCTTGCAGTGGATGTCCTATGCTATCATTTCTTCCAGTGGATGTCCTATGCTATCATTTCTTCCAGTGGATGTCCTATGCTATCATTTCTTGCAGTGGATGTCCTATGCTATCATTTCTTCCAGTGGATGTCCTATGCTATCATTTCTTCCAGTGGATGTCCTATGCTATCATTTCTTCCAGTGGATGTCCTATGCTATCATTTCTTCCAGTGGATGTCCTATGCTATCATTTCTTGCAGTGGATGTCCTATGCTATCATTTCTTCCAGTGGATGTCCTATGCTATCATTTCTTCAGTGGATGTCCTATCTATCATTTCTTGCAGTGGATGTCCTATGCTATCATTTCTTGCAGTGGATGTCCTATGCTATCATTTCTTCCAGTGGATGTCCTATGCTATCATTTCTTCCAGTGGATGTCCTATGCTATCATTTCTTGCAGTGGATGTCCTATGCTATCATTTCTTGCAGTGGATGTCCTATGCTATCATTTCTTGCAGTGGATGTCCTATGCTATCATTTCTTGCAGTGGATGTCCTATGCTATCATTTCTTGCAGTGGATGTCCTATGCTATAATTTCTTCCAGTGGATGTCCTATGCTATCATTTCTTCCAGTGGATGTCCTATGCTATCATTTCTTGCAGTGGATGTCCTATGCTATCATTTCTTGCAGTGGATGTCCTATGCTATCATTTCTTGCAGTGGATGTCCTATGCTATCATTTCTTGCAGTGGATGTCCTATGCTATCATTTCTTGCAGTGGATGTCCTATGCTTTAAGAAAACTAGTGGGCTGATTCTCGTTGTGTAGTGCTGTAAGTACCTAGACGACCTAGTGCATCAATCCTTGGGTCTAGTGACTAGTCGGTACCGTCACTGACTGTGTTTTCGTTGGAGGACGAAGTCTATACAGTGATTTCGAGTGCGACCAAGATCAATTTATATATAATAATGGGAAATAAGATTTATTCCTCGATTGTGATTGTCAGCCATCCCTAGGGAACATTACATTAGTCCCCTGTCCCCGCCTTGCATGACCATTCACTGCCTTGGGTCATGAGGGCTGCAGCGCCCCCTAAGGCATCCCCTTTCATAATAACATCACTGCCTTTGGTCATGATGGCTGCAGCGCCCCCTAAGGCATCCCCTTCATAATAACATCACATCACCACCACAGAACAAGAGAACATTAGAAGAGTGGAAGTGAAAATGTTCAAGTGGCAATGGTTTACGGCGTTAAATAGACACACACACACACACACATATAATATATATATATATATATATAGTATCAATATTATTAATAGTAAAGCTATCATTATTATCATTACTATCTTCATTATAGGGCACCGTAGTAGTATTATGCAGGAAACTAATTATAAATAAATAATAAGTAAATAAAATAATCAATCGATTGGCAAGGAATGTCTGGCCTGGCCGGCCGGCGGGAGTCAGCTGATCGAGGTGCCAAGTATGTCGTTGCTAAACATGAAATTGAGAGTACAAATTATGTAACCTGCTAGGCTGCTAATGAGTAGATGTATTTATTGTAATATCAGGTAGTTGCAAAGCTTTATTGGAATATGGGAAAGGCATCCAACACGGACAGAATGCAATATATGGCTCACATTAATGACATCACTGGTTACATTTTCATTCACAAGGGATGGCAGAGCATTTCCCTTTACTGGTGCCTGTATAATGAAATGATATTATGGAAACCAATGTGAGGATCATGTAGTACGTCTACCCCTTGTACAGCGTGTGTGACAGGCAACCCTCTGCCACACACACCACAAACAAAAGGACGAACGAACTTTCGGCCAGTCAGCAAGCCAGACAATGACCAGTCGAGCATCAGCGTGGCGGCGGTGAGCTGAGGCTGTGTTTGGGGCAAGGTTTCCCTCTGTTACTGTGTTGTGCCGGTGATTGGGTGCGTGGAGTAGCCTGCAGTGCCAGGATTAACACCTGTTCTCCATATCCCAGTATGAGAAGGTGAGTACACAGCCGTGGTTGTGGCGGGGAAGGCGAGTGAGTGATGGTCAAGAAGGCGTGAGTGGTGAGGCAGCCGCTCAGCTGTGTGGGCGCGTCACGGCCCTCCATGTGTGCCCTCACTGCTTGTGCTTTAAATGACTGCAAACAACTCATCTTACTCACACACATTGCTTTGTTTGTATCATAATGCTGAAAGGGTTGGCTCCAGTTGGTGATGCCTTGTCGGTATAAGTGCAGTTTACACCAATACACGACCGGTGGATTTAAATATCCTGAACGTTTCGTCATCACAAGGAGTATTTCAAACCCAGACTACAGCCATCGGATCGGGGTTAATATGGAGGAGAGTTTCACGTTCGTTTTCAGAGACACCAACTTACCAACAAAGGTTAGGTTAGGCTAGGCTTCATTAAAACAAAAGGTTAGGTTAGGTTTAAATTTTTTTAATTTTTTTTTTTTTTTTTTTTTGGTTTGCGCAAAATAAAACTAGCACCATTAGAACAAGCACCTATTGTAGGCCAAGAAAAAGTAGTTGGTGTCTGAAAACGAACGTGAAACTCTCCTCCATTATTACCACCATGGGAAACAAAAATAACAACTGGGACTGATATTATTTTGTTAGCCTCAGAGTTGGGTTTATAGAACTGTCGCCGATAGGAATTCTCGCCGAAACACCAACCGAGAACTGTCGCCGATGGTGGAATACTTACTTACTTGATACTTGATGTTATTTAGAGGATAGGTTCACTTAGTCCAGTAATGAGTTTGTGGGTGCTCGACAGTCTACATAGCGAAGTGTAACCCGGCACTGGTGGTTCGTCAGGGACTGTCCAAAGGTATTCGTCCAGTTGGGATTTTAACTTCTATACGGAGCAGCCGATGATGTCTCGGATGTTTCTTGGTAGGCTGTTGAAGGCTCTTGGGCCTACTCACCGATGTGGTAATTTTCTGTCCAATATTGGAGAGAGTGGGGGAGAAGAGAAGGTGAAGGGTGAAGGGGACTACCAAGGATGGGATGAAGGGATGTTATTATGGAGCGATAGGGTTAAGTCCATGAGGGAGAAAGGTGTGGATGGAACAGCAACCAGTTACTAGATGGTAATGTTACGCTGGCTGTGGAAGTCTTCAGGCAATGGATGTCAAGTTGAAACAAATACTTACTTTGATATTTGACAATGTTGTTAAATGGGTAATCTTTGTAGTTAATAGTTCTGCATCTAATTTCTCTTATTGGCCCGAATTACTGTATTCTGGTTTTGTTCTCGAATGCTGCCAATGTTTGGGAAATGTGCAGTTGTTGTGTCTAACATTGTCAGGTTTAAAGGCTGATCCAGTTCCTTGCTATTAGTGCGTATGCGTAGATGTGTAGATCTGTAGAACTGGTGAACATGTGTAGATCTCCATAGGTTGGCACTGTTATTTTATCACCTAGGTTGGCACTGTTATTTTATCACCTAGGTTGGCACTGTTATTTTATCACCTAGGTTGGCACTGTTATTTTATCACCTAGGTTGGCACTATTTTATCACCTAGGTTGCCACTATTATTTTATCACCCTATACAGGTACATGGTATAATGTATATATTACTATTTGTAGTAGAATCGCATGCAGACAACAGTTTGATGTAAAATATTACTATACAAAATATTAATGATATATACACATTCTAAAGAGAAAGAATAGAGAAGTTCGAGTCACTCAGGCGAAAGCTGGCTCTCGTCACTCATCTGTGTCGTTTGTGTTCTCGCTTTGTAGTTTGCCTTGATGGTTACCACGGTTACAGGGAGTTTCGTACACAAGTTGTTTCGCACCCAGGTTTTGTTAGTTGTTTCGTACACTGATTTTGAGTTTTTTCGTACATACCTGGTGTCATTCGTAACTAGTAATCAGGTTCAACTCTGAGCTGAGTGTACGAAACGACTATGGTTTCATATAGACTACGAAACAACTTTTTGGTGTACGAAACAACTTGTGTACGAACTGACTGCACTCCATCACCACCATCTCAATGAATACGCGTGTCAGTTCAGTACGTGTAGTTCTCGTAACACACTTTGCCATGTAAATCACACACTCCTCACCACTGCCACTGGATGGGATGGACGTGTTGTACATCGTGTAGTTGGCGCTGACTAACCTATTACCTCAATTCCGTGCTAGCAGCTGCCTGGCAAAAACAAATAAAAAAATAAAATGGATCACCTGAAGATCCGTCACCCCAGAGTTTGGCAGGGTGACGGATCTTCAGGTGGGATATCCTGGGGCGACGGTTCTTCAGGTGGGAAATTCTGGGGTGACGGATCTTCAGGTGGGAAATCCTGGGGTGACGGATCTTCAGGTGGACATTCTGGGGTGACGGATCTTCAGGTGGGAAATCCTGGGGTGACGGATCTTCAGGTGGACATTCTGGGGTGACGGATCTTCAGGTGGACATTCTGGGGTGACGGATCTTCAGGTGGGATATCCTGGGGTGACGAATCTTCAGGTGGGATATCCTGGGGCGACGGTTCTTCAGGTGGGAAATTCTGGGGTGATGGATCTTCAGGTGGGAAATTCTGGGGTGACGGATCTTCAGGTGGACATTCTGGGGTGACGGATCTTCAGGTGGGAAATCCTGGGGTGACGGATCTTCAGGTGGACATTCTGGGGTGACGGATCTTCAGGTGGACATTCTGGGGTGACGGATCTTCAGGTGGGATATCCTGGGGTGACGAATCTTCAGGTGGGATATCCTGGGGTGACGGATCTTCAGGTGGGAAATCCTGGGGTGACGGATCTTCAGGTGGACATTCTGGGGTGATGGATCTTCAGGTGGGATATCCTGGGGTGACGGATCTTCAGGTGGGAAATCCTGGGGTGACGGATCTTCAGGTGGACATTCTGGGGTGATGGATCTTCAGGTGGGATATCCTGGGGTGACGGATCTTCAGGTGGGAAATCCTGGGGTGACGGATCTTCAGGTGGACATTCTGGGGTGACGGATCTTCAGGTGATCCCTAATTTTGTTCATACGAGTAAGTGAGAGTAGTGGAAAGTAGAGTAACACGACACTACTTCTTGTGGCCTTTGACGCTTAGTATCGCTTCATCTTCAGGTGATCCAATAAAATGTAGCATCATGGTAGTAACTTCATTGTTGGAAAAAGAAAGTAAGAACGGCCTGGCACTGAGCTTACCGTCACTAATAATGAAGAGGAGGCGTCTCAATCCTTATCTCTCATCACAATATTTAGTAGTGGGGATGAAATATATGCGTCACAGGTTTGTTACACGTGTATAGGTGAATTATTATAAGCACTTGTAAACCAATGACAAGTGTAGCCTCGTAACAATTCTATAGCATCAAGTACAATATGCTACCAATAGGACAAAGCATTAATGGTGAATTTTGTAAAGACCTGCCAGCTCCTGTCACTACCGAGGATTATGTTTTACAGAAGTAGCTACCGTATGTCTCTCTCTCTCTCTCTCTCTCTCTCTCTCTCTCTCTCTCTCTCTCTCTCTCTCTCTCTCTCTCTCTCTCTCTCTCTCTCTCTCTCTCTCTCTCTCTCTCTCTCTCTCTCTCTCTCTCTCTCTCTCTCTCTCTCTCTCTCTCTCTCTCTCTCTCTCTCTCTCTCTCTCTCTCTTATGTAATAATCTTTGGTCACCCTCGTATGAACGACTCGTGCACGCAGGGTGGCTTGGTGAGCCTGGCTTGCATTCCTCCTGTCTTAACACGGAGGAGGAGGAGGAAGAGGGTGTCCTGCCATATCAACCCTTGAGACCCAGAACGTAATTTCCATTGTAATTTGGCTAACAGACGATTTTTAGTGACTATAAGCAATATTCTATAGCTATGACCTGTTTAGTATCCTTGTCGACTAACTAATTTGGTATATTCAGTTACTTTTGGTAATTTTATGGCTCGACAACATACGATTTTTTATAGCCAAGGAAAGATCTGGGCGTGAAGGTGTTAAGCACAACGATGATGGTGTTCATCTGGAATAGTCTTTGTCTTACCATGAATGTTTCTAGTCAAGGTCATGTGGCATTCCTGCTTTGTAAAGGTTTCTTTATTCTCTGTGGCTTGAACGATCGGAATCTTCCTTTTCTTTCTTCCGTTAGACCCTTTTTATATCGTTACAAAGTTGTGTGTATATTTGCTTTGTCTGAAAGTCTTGGTCAGCATATCCTTTGTTTAGAACTTTAGATAGTGAATAGTGATTATGAGGAAATATCAGTTTAGCCTTATGACAGCAGCCATCCTTCTGTGCGATCGATAACTTTTTGACCTTGGGAACTAAATAATGGGAGTAATGAGGAGGGGATACATAACGGATGGGGAGAGATCATGCTAGGCCACTAGAATGAAGGACGTGGTTAATAGTGGAATCAGTGAGGCAGACGAAGGGATTGCTCGCTGATAAAAAAAAATGTTCAGCACGTCTTGAGTCCACCACAAGGACATGGTGACTCAGCATTCTCTCTCTCTCTCTCTCTCTCTCTCTCTCTCTCTCTCTCTCTCTCTCTCTCTCTCTCTCTCTCTCTCTGAATCATCTTGTATTATCCTTGCCCTGAATGCAGGTGAGTGCTTTGGTGGTCTTCTGTAGGAAACACCGGTGTCCTTGGCTGTTATCTCTCTCTCTCTCTCTCTCTCCCTCCTCTCTCTCTCTCTCTCTCTCTCTCTCTCTCTCTCTCCTCTCTCTCTCTCTCTCTCTCTCTTCTCTCTGAATCATCTTGTATTATCCTTGCCCTGAATGCAGGTGAGTGCTTTGGTGGTCTTCTGTAGGAAACACCGGTGTCCTTGGCTGTTATCTCTCTCTCTCTCTCTCTCTCTCTCTCTCTCTCTCTCTCTCTCTCTCTCTCTCTCTCTCTCTCTCTATCTCTTGTATTATCCTTGCCGATGCAGTATGCTTGTGTCTCTGTAGAACACCGTTCCTTGGCTGTTCTCTCTCTCCTCTCTCTCTCTCTCTCTCTCTCTCTCTCCTCTCTCTCTCTCTCTCTCTCTCTCTTCTCTCTCTCTCTCTCTCTCTCTCTCCTCTCTCTCCTCTCGCTCTCTTCTCGTCATTGCTCTCTCTCTCCTCCTCGTCTCTCTCTCTCTCTCTCCTCTCTCTCTCTCTCTCTCTCTCTCTCTCTCTCTCTCTCTCTCTCTCTTCTCTGAATCATCTTGTATTATCCTTGCTCTGAATGCAGGTGAGTGCTTTGGTGGTCTTCTGTAGGAAACACCGGTGTCCTTGGCTGTTATCTCTCTCTCTCTCTCTCTCTCTCTCTCTCTCTCTCTCTCTCTCTCTCTTCTCTCTCTCTCTCTCTCTCTCTCTCTCTCTCTCTCTCTAATCCTTGTAATCCTGCTCTGATGCAGTGATGCTTGGTGTCTTCTGTGGAACACCGTGCCTTGGCTCTTCCATCTCTCTCTCTCTCTCCTCTCTCTCTCTCTCTCTCTCTCTCTCTCTCTCTCTCTCTCTCTCTCCTCTTCTCTCTCTCTCTCTCTCTCTCTCTCTCTCTCTCTCTCTCTCTCTCTCTCTTATATTCATTAACCTCAAGATCAAGCTTACCGGTAGTGTGTCATCAATACGACATTCATAAGCCGCAAGATGAAACTAAGTGTTTACCCTCCTTATCAAAGCTTGTTTGTTTGTTTGTTATTCAGAAGCTTTAGTTCATTAACCTCACAGTTGAGTGTATGTCAGGAACTACCACGTGTAGGTCTCCCAGCCTCTTGTAGCTTCCTTATTTTCTTATGTTATGTCATCTGTACAAGACCTTTAAATTCATCGGTCTCAAGGTAATACTGAGTGTATGTCCTCTCTACGCAAGCTTTAATTCATTAGGCTCAAGGTAAGAACTGAGTGTCTCATCTTTACGGAAGGTTTTATAAATCATTCACAAGATCAATTAGGACCATGTTTACACCGGAGCCGCCTCGGAGAAGCTATGGGGGTGGTGGTTCATCCGGCCCACCATGATAGTGAGTAGCGCCGTGCTCGCCATCAGCAGCTGCATCCTCTTCGTCCGCCTCATCATGATGGAGGCTCTCTTGGAACAGCACAGCGACCCGGACTTCCACGCCGCCATCTGCCTGACCGTGCTCGCCACCTTGTACGGCCTTCTGGGGCTGGTGACCTTCGCGCGCGTCAATCTGCGGAGGGGCCGCGCGCTGGCCGTCTCCTCCGTGGTGATCATCCTCTTCTACTACCTCACCATCCTGGGTCTGCACCACCGCAGCGCCGTCTGCGGCATCAACACCCTGAAGAACGACACTCTGATCGTCACCTTCAAGGAGTCGCGGATCCAGCACTGTGAGTGGGGTCCCTGGGGCGTCCAGCTGCGTGTTGAGCTTCCCGGAGGAGGTGGTGGACCGCTGCTCGACCCTGCCCTCCTTCTGGCACCACCTGGAGGCCATGGGCTCGGTGCCCAAGGACGGCAGGGTCAACAGGGGTGTGATCAGTGAGGGGCTGGCCTACTGTGTCTACCTGCTGATCATGTTGTTTTCCGGCCTCGTGTTGTCTATGAAGCTGGCCATCAAGGAGGCTGAATTGCACTGGCCCACAGCCTACCACCGCTCCTCCGTCTTCCTCACCTCCATTGTGTGACGCCCCTGAGCGCCCCTCGCGCCGCCCTGCCACACAGCGTCGCATGGTGTGTGGTGCTGTGAATGTGTTCAGGTCATGGTGCTCCGTGGGAGGACGGCAAACTTTCGTCTCACCTTTGTTTTAGTATTTGTCTTGTGATTTGCACACTATAATGTCTTGTCTTGATCTATACCCGCGGTTCTTAACCTTGGGGGCGTGAGCCAAGATAGAAAAAGGAAAAACTGTCAAATATTTAACTTGAAGCTCGGCCTTCGCTTTTACACGAAGCTCGCTCGCGAGGGTGAGCGTCGCTACAGAGAAGCAAGTACGGGTTTAATAACTGCGGTGACGCCTGGCCAGGTTAACTATCTCCCTAGACTTTTATGCAATATTAGTTATATATATATATTATTATTATTACTATTAAGATTTACATTTTTATCATTATTATTTTAGCGCGTAGCTTCTGGTGTGCGGCGGACTTTAAACGTGATATAACTAAAGCTGCTAGATATGCAAGGTGTTAATGATAATAATAATAATAATAATAATAATTTTATTCTCTCCCGAAGGCATACATACAAAAAACAAAGCGATAAGAACAGGCCAAAGAGTAAACTTAATGAATAATAATGTGCAAAATAAGTGCTAAAAACACGCATTTTTTCAGTTTCTTTTTAACTGATTTTCAAATTGGTACATTTTCGGTTCTGTGCATCCCGCTATTTTGAGGACGAAACTCTGATCTTTGACACAAAGTCGTGGACAAAACCTTTGTTCTGTTCGCGTGTGGCACTTGTATCGTTGTTATTGTAATTATGATATTATTCCTAAGATGCATCAATTCCTGGAAATATTTATTCCTCTTCTCTCCGCACCTGGTACAGTAACCCCGTGGTGTTCTGTGCATACTGTTGCGTGTTGCCATGTCGCCGGAAGTAAGGGTGGCGTGGAGGAGCTTTTCTTGCTACCGTAGATAACAGTGAAGTCGCCAGCTCTAACTCTTTTTTCTTTTAAGACGGTGGTGGTGGCGTTAATGTACCTTGTAATCCATGTTTCAGGAAATTAGAAGGGTCTACTGAAAAGTCTGTTATTTGGTCTTTCTGTGTCATTATGGGCTATAATGACAATCAAAAATAAAACCTGATCCTCGCCACTTCCCAAACTTACATGTAAAGCGTTGCGCCAGCTAGTATTTTAACCCAACAGTTGAGTCGCCAAACTGGGAATTCAGGGAATTAGGGTAAAGTAAAACAAGTCGCTATATATATTAGCTGCGAAGATGCTTGGATATATAAAATTCCTCTGCCAACTGAAATAAATTCTATTCAAGTTTGAAAGATCTGGCAAGTCTGTGTCCTGTCGCCCGAAAAGCTACTGTTTACTGTCTGTCATCGCGCGAAGAAAAACGTGAGAAGCAAAATGCGCAACAGATATTTGCAGATACAAAGCATAAAACAACGCTGAAACAGGGTAGATTATACAGCCATGATATAAACTACTGTGTAACATCTTCAGTGGCACATAAAAATCAGTAGTGATGCTATAATTCGTAATATTTGGCGCCTGGCGACTTCACTGTAGGTGGCGACTTCACTGTTATCTACGGTAGCCTGTTCTCTAACATGTAATAATAGTGCGTAGTTAATCAGATCCACTCGTTACAGGCCTATGAGTCTCTTGGTATCTGTTCTTCCTATGTAATCCTACGTGATCCTCCTTCCCTTCCTCGCCCGACAAGATCTTTCATGTAAGAAGCGTGTTGGCGGGAGGTTTTTTTTAACCCCTTGAGACCCAGAACGTAATTTCTATTGTAATTTGGGTACCATTAGACGATTTTTAGTGAATATAAGCAATATTTTATCGATATGACTTGTTTAGTATCCTTGTCCACTAACTAATTTGGTATAAATTCAGTTACTTTTCTTAATTTTATGGCTCGACAACATAGGATTTTTTATAGCCAAGGAAAGATCTGGGCGTGAAGGGGTTAACCTCCGCTATTGTTCATCTTGATTTCATTTTACGTGTTGCTTCTCATTGTATTATCATGATTAGTATTATTGTATCATTATTACTATTATATGCTTCATAGGACTATACCATTAGCTACTATTAGGAGTTAACATAAACAAATAGCTTTTTCCCTCGCAGAATGAATGACATAACTTGAGCTGACATTTCTAAATATTTCTGAGTCATGTGCCTTATATATCACATGGAAAGAGAGTGTGTGAGAGAGAGAGAGAGAGAGAGAGAGAGAGAGAGAGAGAGAGAGAGAGAGGGTACGTTAGCAGGCAAGCAGGTGCAGGTGGTGGTGTATTGATCATGTACTTGAGCTGTAGGAAGGAAGCTGCCTACTAGTGGTCCATGTTGAGAGAGAGAGAGAGAGAGAGAGAGAGAGAGAGAGAGAGAGAGAGAGAGAGAGAGAGGGTACGTTAGCAGGCAAGCAGGTGCAGGTGGTGGTGGTGGTGTATTGATCATGTACTTGAGCTGTAGGAAGGAAGCTGCCTACTGGTGGTCCATGTTGAGAGAGAGAGAGAGGGTACGTTAGCAGGCAAGCAGGTGCAGGTGGTGGTGTATTGATCATGTACTTGAGCTGTAGGAAGGAAGCTGCCTACTGGTGGTCCATGCTGAGAGAGAGAGAGAGAGAGAGAGAGAGAGAGAGAGTGTTCCTTGTTGTCCCACCTTGCTATATACAGTACCTGCGCCAAGGTCCTGTAGGTAGTCTTGTATCCACCTTTCCCTTCGTCAGTAGTCTTCAAGGCTCGGGTGTTCATAGCCAGCAATGCCCCTTCTCCCTAGTCTCCTGTATAATAGTAATAATAATAATAATTTAATACTCACCCCAAGGCATACAGGAAAACAACAACAGTAACATGTAGTATGGGAGAGCGGGGCAGGTTGCATCATTGCCTCTAACTCGCATGTTATCTCACGTACATCGTCTTAATACTACAGCTAAGTATTAATTATCCGACCTTGGGGGGACCGAAGGTAGGTCGGATAATTGGAATAGTCGGATGTTCGGATATCACAGTAACCATAAACGTAAGGACAAAATGGTATAGAACATAAAAGATGCAGCTCTTGAAGGCCGATCCAGTGGTAGACGCGAAAGTAAAATTCATGCATAAATAAAGCCACAAATCAATGTTTTCTAAAAAATAAAAAATAAAAAGTAAAATAAATTGCCAAAACAAGACACAATGTGGTGGTGAAAAAAGTCGGTTGTTTGGACAAGTCGGATGTTTGGAGGTCGGATGTTGGGAATTTGGCTGTACTACTACTACTACTACTATAAACTACTACTACAACTACAACACTAATAATAAATAAAAAAAGTTAATACGAGTTAGAGGCAATGATGCAACCTACCCTCGATGCAACTAGGGTATCTCTATAAAGACTACAGGCACTCTCGATGCAACCTGCCCCTCTCTCTCTCTCTACGTATAGCTGTTAGAGAACCATCATGTATCATATTTTTATTCATCGGTGGTGTCAGAGATTATTGTCATTATTATTATTGTTATTATTGTTATCATTTCCATTTTGCTACCTCTACAAACACAAGATAACACATTTCTTTAATTTATTTTTATCTTTCTTGCCTTCCTTTCTCTCTCTCTCTCTCTCTCTCTCTCTCTCTCTCTCTCTCTCGCTCTCGCTCTCGCTCTCGCTCTCGCTCTCGCTCTCGCTCTCTCTCTCTCTCTCTCTCTCTCTCTCTCTCTCTCTCTCTCTCTCTCTCTCTCTCTCTCTCTCTCTCTCTCTCTCTCTCTCTCTCTCTCTCTCTCTCTCTGTGTGTGTGCGTGTGTTGCATCTAAAGGACTAACTTCCATGCATTTGGTATTCTGTTCTGTCTCTCGTCTTATTCAGCCCAAATTTGGTGGCCGGCAGAGGCTGCTTGTGTGTCTGTAGTGTAGGGAGAGCGGGGCAGGTTGCATCGAGGGTAGGTTGCATCATTGCCTAACTCGCATAAACTTTTTTTATTATTATTATAGTTGTAGTAGTAGTAGTTTATAGTAGTAGTAGTAGTAGTATTAAGACGATGTACGTGTGATAACCTGTGAGTTAAAGGCAATGATGCAACCTACCCTCGATGCAACCTGTCCCGCTCTCCCCGCTCTCTTGTACCCATGCTCAGATCCCACCGAACTCGCCAGTTTTACCCTCCCGGAAAGAGATTGTAGGACCGATCTTTAGGTAATGCTGGGACCTCACACACCCCATTCCCTTGCTCAAGGGGTACAGGAAACACCAGCATTTATTTTGTCAGGGAAAAATTCTTGGGAGCGAGCGGGGTCGGGGATCGAACACCTGACCCCAGAATGGCCTGCCTATCTGGCGTCTATATATGTGTGTGTTAGAAAGGCTGTTTGATTATGCATTCTACTTTCTACTACTACTACTACTACTACTACTACTACTACTACTACTACTACTACTACTACTACTACTACTACTACTACTACTACTACTACTACTTTTCCCACAACCACCACCACTACTGTTACTGCTGCTGCTACTTGTCATTCCTGAGCGTGTAGCGTAGGGTGATCCTCCCTACCAAGGCCGCCACGCCCGCGCCGTTATATAACCAACCCTCTACCTGGCTGCACCACCTCACTAAGGGCGGGGGAGGTGGGTGGAGGGGTAGTGTCACCTTACCTGGCCTTGTACGAGCTACCTGACGAGTGTGGCTAAACCTGTGTGTGGTGGTGATTACATAGGGTTGATTACTAGGGATAACATATTGTCGATCTATAACGAGGGTATCCGCTCAACTACGTACACTGTTACTCGTAAACTTCATGCGGGGGGAACACGATAGCCTAGATCCTCCTAGCGGTGACGTGCCCTCAGGAAACAATGGGAAAGTAATGCCATGTAGTACCTTGTAGAAAATAGGCGCGTGAATATTTTGTAGCAGAGCATTAAAGTAGATGAATGTAGAAAGTTTGACTACTACTATAATATGCTGCTACTTATTATAGTTGTGGTTTATCCGTGGC